>CM024753.1:32104201-32422131 GCA_014218235.1 Colocasia esculenta
TTTCCTACCCGTCCCTACTTTTGGTGCTTTTTAGGAAAAGTACTTGGCGATCGCGTTTTCGTTTCAGTTCTCCCACTCCATTTATTCCCGTGTGGAGACGGTCGTTTTTTCGTCCTTTTCGGGGCGGGAAAATAACCGCGTCTACAATCATGGGCGTCGTCACCCGTTATGAAGATTGTGGGTCTGATCGTGGGCGATTGTGCATGGCCCCTCATTTTTCTCTTTTTATGGTTCCACTTTTTTTTGGGTAATTGTCGTCTGAGTGGGGTTCACTGAAGATGTTAAGCAGACTTATTTGCTACTTAGCTTTCCCCTGCGCCGAGCTAAGGACTGGCCAAGTTAACCTCAAGACCTCTCGAGAGAAGGGTCTCTAGGATAAAGGCCTGCTCGGTAGAGATTCATTTACTAGCTAGGCTAAGGCTTGTCGGGCTACTAGTTTAGACACGAGCCGAGTTAACCTCTCGCCTTGTTTCTTGGGCTTTGTTTACCATATGAGTTCTCTTAAATGGGCCACAACTTAATAACTAGACGCTAACTTATTGGGCCAGATTCACCAATTGAACCTTACAATTTAGGTTAGAGGGTTGAGATTATCCCTCTCTGACATGTTTTAAATTTTACTACTTATTTATAACCCTTAATTTTAGATCGTGTAGGACGTCTTAAGCAGCTATGAGTTTTTTTTCTTAATTTCAATTAATCTCTGCATTTATGTATTAACATATTATATTTTGATATTTATTTATATATCGTAAATGTTTGACAAATATCTTTCGGAGACTTTTTCCTAATCAGTTGACAGATTTTCTTGTTTATTACGGATACTTTATTAAATCATCTAATATTATGAAAAGGTTATAAGCATATATCAAAATCTAAAATATTTAAAGATAAAATGCATGCAAAAATATTTATACAGGGTTAGAAACCAAATTAATTACTTGAATCTGGATACCCGGCGCCACCCTTGGGCCAATTCTATATATAATGGTTCTTATGGCTGTATATAATTGTATATTTATTGTTGTACATTGATGTTTATCGGTGTATATTGATGCTTATAATTATATACTTGTTAGGTTGGTACTTGTTAATGTATATTAGTTCTTATGATTGTATATATATATATATGTGTGTCTATTATTCTATATTCATGTCTGTGATTGTTTATACACATGATGATAAGGACTTTGCACTCGACATGAGTTATTCGCGCCCTTGTGTCCTTCGGCATAAGAGTGCGGTTCCCACAGTAGCTGTGGAGCCCACACCCTTATGCCTATGGACACAAAGGCATGGGCAACTCTCATAGGTCGCAATATTTTCCCATATATGATTATAGTTGTATGTATATACTTATGACTATTTATTAGTGCTTATGGTTGTATGTATATATGTTTATGGTTGTACATGTATGAACATAATTATATATATATGTGCTTATGGTTATATATAAGTAATTATTGTTATATATATGTGCTTATGGTAAATATGTATATATTATTGTTGTACATTGGTGCTTATTGTTGTGTGTGTGTGGTTGAACATATATAATTATGGTAATACATATATGTTTATAGTTGTATATTAATGTTTATGACTGTATATGTGTGATAATGATTGTATGTATGTACTTATGGTTGTGTAAATATGTGATTATAGTTATATACACTTATGGGTTGTACATATATATGTAATATGGCTATATATAGATACATGCTTATGGTTATATATACATATGCTTAATGTTATATATTATTACTTATAGTTATATACATGTGATTATAGTTGTGTTTGGCTGTATGCATATAACTATGGTTGTATATTTGTGCTTATGGTTGTATATATATGAGTATAATTGTGTATATGTGCTTATGGTTATGTATTGATGTTTATGGTTGTACATATGTGGCTATAGTTATATATTGATACTTGTAGTTGTATATATATGGTTATGGTGATATAGTGGTTATGGTTATATATATGCTTATGATTTTATATACATGATTATAGTCGTATACATGTACTTATAGTTGTATATATGTATTTATGATTTTATATATAGATAATAGCTGTATATTAGTTTATGGTTATATATTGTTGCTTATGATTATTTATATTATATATATATATATGTGTGTGGTATATATATGATCAGGGTTATTGGTTATACTTACGGTTGTATAGATATGACTATGCCTATATGGCAAACACCAAACATAGTGAAAACGAACATGTAACAAAAAGGGTGGATAAGGGCAACACACACACACCCACATATATATATATATATATATATAGAGAGAGAGAGGAGAGAGAGAGAGGAGAGAGAGAGAGAGAGAGATTAAAAACTAGGAAGATCAATTCTCGACGAGAGGTTCGGAATGAAGAAAAGATCCTCTCAATACCGGGTTATTAGAGAAACCCGATCAATATGAGGGGAGTAGTGATAGGTCCTACTGTATTTTAAGGATAAAAAATTATATATATAGAAAAGTTTTCTCGTAAATTCCCTCCAACTGGTACTGACCTCCTCTCGCCAGCCGCCATGGCTCGCCGCAGCTCCGGTATGTCGATGGGAATGCCATATATTACTAATTTGTAATCTGGTCACTAACTAGATCTAGTACTCGCTGTTCTTCATCTTAAAGTTAAATGATTTCTTGCTGCAGGTGGCTGTCTGCTCGTCGTGCTGCATGCCCCACTGCGCACTCCTCCTCAACCAGGTCATATATATATGCACGCACAAGTCACAACCGTTAATTAATTTCTGCAATTGTTTGATTGGTTATCCCTTGTGACCACAAGCTTTCAGTACAATATGTTTCATGAATATTATTGTACCTTGGTCATCACCCTAACTAAAGTTATATCGATCCATGTGTCTAAATTTGTTCCCTTCACCTCAATTACCACATCATCTAGGTCTTCACAGATACATTGTTCTTCCAATTTTAGAATATTCCCATCAACAGTGTAACTGATCAAAGTTGTGTGGCAGCTAGCAGTACCAGTCAGCAGTTGATGCCGCATTATTTGCTCCATGCATGAAATGTGTCCACGTTAATTTCACCGGCTTAATTGGTTCTTGAAGATATAGTGAATCAGATCATTATAAGTTACACTTCAGAAGAAAAAAAAAAATTTTGGCATTATTGCAGACATATCCTCGCTGACCGGGCAGTAGTATACATACTCTCTGTTATATGGATTTTGTACGTACGCATGCATGCATGTTATTCCACCTGTTGCTTTCCCTTTGTTGTCATTGGTTGTGCAGTGCGTCAACATTAACGGGAGTGACATAAGGCTGTTATAGATATCCGCTTTCCGATTTTTCGACCCGTTTTTATTTTTCTGTATTTATTTTTCTGTTTTCGATTTTTCTGTTTTTTCATTTTCATTTCCGATAAGATATAAATTTTATTTTATTTACAAATATATACTCTTAAAATCTTATTTCTTAATATTAAAAAATTTTAGACTAAATTTTAACTTCTCTTTAATTTGTAAATAGAATCTAATTAACTTGTCTCTCTCGTAATATTTATTATGCCTATTATTATCAAATTATCTCTTTTACCATTATTCCTAATGGTACATATATATATTATTTGATCGTATCAATATTTCCGATTACTTTTCATTTTCGACCCGTTTTCGATTTTCTTATAGAAAATAGATACGAAAAATAACTTTCCAATTTCGATTCTGATACGTTAGCAACCCTAAAATGACATCAGCAAGTGCCAGCTCTACCTGGACATGCTGAACCAGTGCCGCGGTGCTCGGGTTTCCATGTTGAGCGCGTAGTTTGATGCTGCTGGTCGCGCGACACTACCGTCATCTTCCCCGTTTGCTCTTCAAAGGATTCCATTCACGTCGTCTACGAACACTACTTGTTCCGCATTATGGAATGATGACATATGCTTATTATAAATAGTTCTCGATCGATTTCGACAATGGATGCCGTGTGTTTGCTAGGTATCTATCTACCTAGGAATTTCTTCGTTATAAAAAAAAAAGTATCTATCTACCGCCAAGGCGTAGCTGTTTTATTTTTATTTCTTTTTTTCTAATGATGGAATGGAGTTTGAGAGATGATCCGATCTACACAGAGTTTGAGAGATTTAGGAGTTACGTTCTATCGGAAGTGGTATTTGATTACACTAATTTAAAAATATGAAGTCTACTTTTCTTATATATTATCTAAATATAAATTCGATGAATATTTAAAAATATTATATTTTTATTAAAATATTTTAATAATTAACTTAAATGACATCTGAATTATATTTATATATATCATTTGACTAAATGCTCTTATGCTTAAAAATATCTTTAAATTTAATTTTTGATAATTTTTATATATACATCTCTCTACCATCTTATAATTACATATAGTTACTAATTGTTATATATTGCATAATTAATCACCCTTACATACTTAAAATATCTCTAATTTGTGATTTTTTATTCTATATTCGATTTTAAAATGGTTTACGTACATGCAAACAACTCTTAAGAAAACGCACTTGAATAAACTTGCCCTTTTTATCTTCACCAAAATTAGCATCGAATTAAGTTAGAAAGAAGAGAAACAGTACTTCATAATAAAGGAAGTACACATACCCTTCTTACGATACGATGTGTATATAGCAAGATTTTTTCTTCTCAGATTCCGACCAGGAAGCGGGTTGCGCTTTTATGCATTAAGGTGAACTCCACAAGTTTATATTAATATAATATTTTTTAATCTTGGTATTGTCACGTGACAGCATCAAGAAATTTTATTTTTCGCCAATACTAAAACACCGTACACATAGAGAAAATCAAAAAAGTTAAAAAAAATGCAACACTTTAAAAGTTCTCTAAAATATACAGGGCAAAGTACATGGCAGGGATACTTGTATCAAAAAGAATGCCAATGTTATGAATAAAATATTCCAAGACTTACATGTCGCGTAAATATGACATGTATATGCCATCTTATGATAGAGCCAAACATGGCAGTTCTTAAAAAGTTTTAATAACATGTCAAAGTTTGCATGTATATGCTTCATTCTCCACCAACATCTCACACCACTGCAAACTTATACGGCTCCATAGGTGATTTGCTGCAGAGATCTTCGCCAACACCTGCATTTTCTTCTTCTCCTTCAACAGTCACATAGCAGCAAATAGTTCTCCTCTGGAACACTGTTGCCATCTCTGGAACTTCTTCGCATAGCAAGTACAAGCAGTAATAGGTATTCCTTCATGATCTACTTCTTCCTCCTCCTCATCTTCTCTTGAAAGGGACACTCACCCATCCATGCATGCTAATGGCGCTCACAATCACCCACACATGCACACGCCACTGACACGGACACACCCGCCCAGTTTGACTCCTTCTCCATGATCGTCACCTTCCTCCTCCTCCTCTCTGCGTACGGCAGCACGAAGAGTCTCGACAGGTGCCACCGAAGACCCTCCATGGTCACCGCAGGTGAAGACTGGTGGCACGGTAGAGAGAAATAATATGGCACTGCAGCTTTCTTTCTGGCAGCAAGACGCTGGAGAAGAGGAGGGGAGGTTCCTACTGTCGATGAACGTCGTCTACATGCATAGGTGGTGCCAAAATCGATCGGTCGGAGCTCCACGTAGTTTTGCATGGGATGTCGCATGGCCCTACGAAGCTCACTGCATTTGTTCACCTTGCCCCGCCCTGTACTTCTACACCGCCACGGCGCGATGATAGCAAGCTATTTCTCTCCTCTGTAGAAAAACACAGCGGATTAGAACGACGCCTTCTACATGGCGTCTACGTGTCAGCGGACACCATCACCTCTGCCAAATGTGCCTCCCCCACAAGCGGTGACCACTATCCCCCTGCATGTCCACCGCCCTGCAATCTCTTGCGCAGGCACCAGCAGTGGTGCAACCCCGACACCCTAGCCACACACCATCTCTCTATAGTGTAGCAACATTGATTTTTAAAATCCAAATAAAAATAAAAAATTATTTAATAAATGAGATAAATTGATTTAATTGAATAAAGGGAGAATAAATAGAAATTGAGAGAAATAGAAGGGATTTAACTAATACCCATTAAGTTAAATTATTAATGGGTTGTCCTAATGATCCAAACCTAATTGGATGGGCCCAATTGTGTGAAGCCCACCATGGGATGGGAATTAAATATCTCAATTTTGGATTTAATTAACTAATAAATAATAAAGGGTTAAGATAAATATTAAATAACCCATAAATATCCAAAATAAGAGTCCTTACCCAAACCTAAATCCTTGTCCATAAAATTGGCTCTCTTCCCAACCATAATTAGAAGATAAAGGAAGGAAAGTGGAAGATAAAGATATAAATTCGGAGTTAAATGGGAAAGAAGGAGTTTTAGGCATGTTAGGACTCTATTAGCCATCAAAACACTCCATTTTCATTCCCATTCAGCCCAAAACCACAGTAGAGACCTTGGAGGATGAAGGAGGGAGGCTAGGATCATGGGAGCTCGGAGGAGGAGGCTGGAACTTGGATCTTCTCCTTCACATTTCGTCTCCAAACTAGAGTTTTCTTACTCCGCGAAAAAAGGTAGGCAATCTCTCAAGTTAAATTCGTGTAAAAATTATCCTAGGTAGACTTCATGAACCTCTTCAAAAGCCCTCTCATCTCGTTGTATTTCGCTCGTCCATTTGGGTGAATTAATTGCTTGAAGCCCTGCTGTTACCATGAACCCGAACCCTCATGTTTGCTCTATACCCCCGCATGTACTTGTTCTCATGTCATGAGAAAATTTTCATAAATACTATATCATGTTAACTTTCAAATGCCTCTGGTTTCGCTATATTTCGATCTCCCATGAGGGAGAATTAATTCTTTGAATCCCTGTCAGATCCAAGCACCCGACCCTCCATGTTTGCTTGTAAACCTCATACATACTTGACTTCATATCATGAGAAAATTCTCATAAATACTACATCCTGTTAGTTTTCGAACGCCTCTAGTTTCGATAATTTTCATCATGTATCCATCGTTAATTAATTTTTTGAACCTTGACTATGCATGTTTAGGTCACCAAAATGTAACCCGATCAAAACATGCCTAAACTTTGTCTATTTTCAAATTAACCATATATGTTGATAGACCTATGTGTCTACTTTCATTTAAAACTGGTTTTATGATTTTTGGATCATCGTGCGATTTTATATAGAATTTACAAGCACCCTATATCAAATAGGAATCGCCCTGGAAAAAGGGAAATGGACCAGACGGGTCGCGGTTGGCAGCCCTGTCGCGTCTTGAACGTAGCGGGCCTCGCCGCCATGTTTCCCTCCCGGTCCGACCCAGGCCGGGCCGGTCTGCGGATCGCGCCTGAGCCGCCCGTCGCGACTTGAATCGCGATGGGTAGGCCCGCCGTGATTTAAAGATTTACGGCCATAACCTCTATTTGTGCCCATATCCCTACTTTATTTACCATATAACCCTTGTACAAGTTAAACCATGTACTACTAAGCTTAACCATTGACCTGAATATTTTCATTGGATCATAATTAAATAATTCTTATTAATTAAAAGTCAATTTGCACAATTTATCATATCCTCATGATTTCTTTACACTTACACACACATAACATTATTAATTGCCATTTGACCCTAATAAATTATTCAATAATATATCTGGTAAATTAGAGAAATGAATGACTAAATTTCCCTATTTAAGTATATGCAATTGTCTTCGTTTTATATGCACGTTTTGAATACCGTTACCGTTTTCCCTCGGCCTCAGAGCACTCGAGGCACGACGGACCTGTTTTCTATACACCTTCTCTTGACTTGGACCACCTCTCCCTCGGGAATACTCTCGACTGGCCAGAGACTCTTTGTCAAGGCCTCCGTAAGTCTTCTTGGCTTTGGCGTACGTCCATTGCCGACGAGCTGGTTGTACCCTAAAACCCGTTACACCTTAGGGATCACTACGATCCATGGCCTTAGTATGTTCTTACCTTATCTTATGATCACGCCGGACCATCTAGCTTGTGTACACAGCACGGCTAGTGGGTGGTGGTGACTTCTACTAGATTGCCGGCCCGCAATAGTGTGCCGTGCAACCGTTACTATCGATGTTTAACGTGATTTTATGATAATACCCCTATCTCATCTACTCTCTATATCCTCTCATATGTTCATGTTCTCTCTACGCTCTCATCTATCTCGTCTAGTACTCTCTTATCTCTTCTTGGTACTCTATTGCCATTCTTGTGATTGTCTAAGATAAAGAAATAACTAATGCTAGTACAATGGGGCCCGATCAGGTCCTGGGAGGAGCGCCCGAAAAGTGCCAGTGCCCATGGGAGTTAAAATGATCAAGGATGTGTTACGGCATGCATCCAGTGCCAGCATACTATCAAGATTAATCTATGACAGTCAAAGTACTATCTATACCAGTACACTTGTTATCGTTACTAGAGCACGTTGTGCAAATTATATGATATATCGTTACATGGCCATTCTATTATCATTCTCGTCGAGTTATTTTCCCTGTGCCAGATGCTATTGTTCTCTCGTTATCATTACTTATTCTACATGACTCTTCTATCTAGTTGACCTGCCATTAAGACATTAATCATTTAAACCATGCTTGTGTTCATGAGATATTAAGTCCTACTGGCCGTTATTCGCTCATCCTGCGTTTTTATTAAATGTGTTTCAGGTGAGTCTGATGATGACCACACTCATGAGGACGGGACTGAGGATGATGCTCAGGAGTGACCATTTCAGCAACCATTTGCTTTAGTAGCTAGTTAGCATAGAATGAGTCAGTTAGTCCTGATGTATTAGTTTGATTTTCCATAAAGTACTTTGGGCCCTAGTTTTGGCTTTGACACGTTGATGTAAAAGTTAGTTCATGAAGTTGATGAGATATTAGTGGTTGTAATGAAGTTTGGTGGATTATTAATGAAATTGGAGTTCATTTAGTATTACTCTATTTGTGCAATGGTTTGTATTTATTTTCTCGCTCTGTACTATTTAATAACTGTAATCCTGCTCCGATATTCCGCGTCGGGGTGTTACAGTTTTGTGGTATCAGTGCCTAGGTTATTCTTAAGTATAGGATGATCTAGGCTTGACCTGCCTCGACTTAGAGTCTAACTCCATACCTATGTGAGATGGGTAGAACCTTGGGTAATAAGATAAAATAAACTCACACACGCACAACTTAGTGCAAACTCAGTAACTTACATTAAATATTCTCTTTTGAAGGAACTTAAAACACAACAATGGCAGCGGAGCGTGCACAACTCCGCGATATGCAACAGACTATACAGCAGCTTACTCAGGCTTTGCTTCAAGATGCTGGAGCCAACAATAACAACAACCGAGGAGCTGGAGAACTACACAGGAATTTCCGCAACCTGAACCCACCTCAGTTCAGCGGGACCACAGATCCTGATGAGGCAGAAAATTGGCTCAAGGAGACATCTTCTGCGTTATGCAATGCGCGGATGGTGATAAGCTACTGTTGGCAACATTCCAGCTAGAAAGGGACGCCCGTGCGTGGTGGGAGTCCATGAAGCTACAAGGGCTGATGCACAATTCACATGGAATGAATTCAAGGAGCATTTCACTCCAAATATTTTTCAGAAAGAGTTCAAGAGAGGAAAGCCGTTGAGTTCGCTGCTCTAAAGCAGAGGAACCTGACTGTTGCTGAATATGAAGCACAGTTCTCCCGATTGGCTCGCTACGCCAATCATCTGGTTAACATAGAGAGAATGAAGGCCAAGCGCTTTCTTAACGGGCTGAGACCCGCTTATATCACACAACTAGCACCATTTGACATTCAGACCTATTCGGAGACGGTCAGGAGACACTACAAGAAAATGCGGCTTTTCCGACGGAAAGAATCCGTCGGAAATCCGACGGTAATCCGTCGGAAAATGAGCCTTTCGACAGATTTCCGTCCGAAGCTCATCGGAAATAATTGGTCAGAAATTACCGACGGAAGAAAATTCCGTCGAAAATAGGTCGGAAACTCCAACGGAAATATCCGTTAGAAATTTCGTCAGTATTTACCGACGGGAATTCCGTCGGCAAATCAGTCGGCATTTCTGTCGGTAAATACTGACACAAAATCCGTCGAAAAACATCCGTCAGAACTATAGATTGAATTACCGACAGATTTCTTCCGTCGGTAATTTATCATTTCCGACGGCTATTTATCCGGCGGAAAATCCGTCGGAATGTGAAGTATATTTTTTTTAAATAAAAAATAAAAATGATTTTTCAAACCTGCTACAATATTCATAATTTCACAAAATACTCACGATCAACATAAAATCATAAAATACAAAAAATATAAAATCATACAAAATAATAAATACAAAAAATCAAGATAGATCTGCTGGATCGTCTGCTGTCCCTGCCTCGTCATCGTCAGGTGCCGGAGGTAGATCCTATATTAAAAAAAATTAATATGAGAAACATTAATAATAATTAAAAGACATATATTATTTTCAAAAATTAAATTTAAAATATGTGATTATTTCTCAAGTTTAATTAGATACTATTTTTAGATCCATCGTTTCTTGGGTGTTTTTTAGATCTGTCATTTGAACGCCGAACACAATCCGGGAATCCAAATTGGATTCCGTCAGTTCCCACACGTCACTTTAACCCACCCGGCCATGTCGGAGAAAACGGCGCGCTGATCCGATCCCTATTTGGGATTTTGGACCCCGGGTTGTAGGTTTAACCCTTTATATATGTTGGTGTTTTTAGATCCGTCATTTCAATGCCCACAACCAATCCGGGATCCAAATTAGATTCTGTCAGTTCCCACACGTCACTTTAACCCACCCGGTCGTGTCGGAGAAAACGGCACGCCGATCCGATCCCTATTTGAGATTTTGGACCCCCGGGTTGTAGGTTTTAGCCCTTTATATATACTTGGCTGTTTTTTAGATCCGTCATTTCAATGCCCAACCCAATCTGGAGATCCAATTAGATTCCGTCAGTTCCCACATCACTTTAACCCACCCGGTCGTGTCGGAGAAAACGGCACGCCGATCCGATCTCTATTTGGGATTTTGGACCCCCGGGTTGTAGGTTTTAGCCCTTTATATATACTTGGCTATTTTTTAGATCCGTCATTTCAATGCACAACCCAATCCGGGGATCCAAATTGGATTCCGTCAGTTCCCACACGTCACTTTAACCCACCCGGTCGTGTCGGAGAAAACGGCACGTCGATCGGATCCCTATTTGGGATTTTGGACCCCAAGGTTGTAGGTTTTAGCCCTTTATATATACTTGGCTATTTTTTAGATCCGTCATTTCAACGCCCAACCCAGTCTGGGGATCCAAATTGGATTCCGTCAGTTCCCACACGTCACTTTAACCCACCCAGTCGTGTCGGAGAAAATGGCACGCCGATCGGATCCCTATTTGGGATTTTGGACCCCCGGGTTGTAGGTTTCAACCCTTTATATATACTTGGCTATTTTTAGATCCGTCATTTCAACGCCCAACCCAATCTAGGGATCTAAATTGGATTCCGTCAGTTCCCACACGTCACTTTAACCCACCCGGTCGTGTCGGAGAAAATGGCACGCCGATCGGATCCCTATTTGGGATTTTGAACCCCCGGGTTGTAGGTTTTAGCCCTTTATATATACTTGGCTCTTTTTTAGATCCGTCATTTCAATGTCCAACTCAATCCGGGGATCCAAATTGGATTCCGTCAGTTCCCACACGTCACTTTAACCCACCCAGTCGTGTCGGAGAAAACGGCACGCCGATCCAATCCCTATTTGGGATTTTGGACCCCCGGATTATAGGTTTTAGCCCTTTATATATACTTGGATGTTTTTTAGATCCGTCATTTCAATGTCCAACCAATCCGGGGATCCAATTGGATTCCGTCAGTTCCCACACGTCACTTTAACCCACCCGGTCGTGTCGGAGAAACGGCACGCCGATCGGATCCCTATTTGGGATTTTGGACCCCCAAGTTGTAGGTTTTAGACCTTTATATATATTTGGCTATTTTTAGATCCTTATTTCAACGCCCAACCCAATATGGGGATCCAATGAGGTACGCCTGGGTAATGGAGCCCTCAACTTGTGCTTTGTTGCAATGAGGTACGCCTGGGTAATGGAGCCCTCAACTTGTGCTTTGTTGCAGGACTTTCATCTTAGATCGTGCATGCACCTACGAAAATAATTCAAATGAATACATATGAAATATAAAAGATCGTCGTAATGTGAATAAATTGAGATATAGAAATATACCTCTCAAACAGATACACCATCGAAATTGTACTGGTCCTCGACCCTAGACTCATATGGCAAATGGATGATCAGGTGCTCCATTGAATCAAAGAATGCTTATCTTCTCTAATTTGCAGACTGTCTGTATTATATTTTGCTCCATATTTTTCAAGTCATGAAGCCTGAGTTCTGATGCAGATAAAATCCTGAAGAATTGACTCAGCTCAGTCATGCTCCCCATATTTGCTCGGTAACAACTCATGAAAAGCAAGTGGTATCAGTCTTTGCATGAAAACATGGCAGTCATGACTCTTCATTCCGTATATTTTTCCATCGTTGACATTTACACAACGGGCAATATTCGAGACATATCCATCCGGAAATCTCAATGGCTTCAACCATTGTAAGACTTCCTTAATCTGTCTGGCCCCAAGCACATATGAAGCTTTAGGTTGCACCACTTTTCCACTAACATGCTGCAGCTCTAGTTCTGGACGTCTGCAAAGTACTTTCAAATCCAAACGTGCCTTAACATTATCCTTCATTTTGCCTTTGACGTCCATAACTGTGTTGAACACACTATAAAAAACATTCTTCTCTATATGCATGACGTCTAGGTTATGTCGTATAAAAAGTGTTGACCAATAAGGCAATTCCCAAAAGATGCTTTGCTTCATCCAATTGTGATCATTCCCAAAGCCAGGGATTTGTCGGGTACTACCAGGCAGTTGTGTTACAGTTGGTAAGTTCTGGACCCGCCTCGCCATGTTTCCACCAGACACCTGTTCTATATCTACCTCCTCCATCACAATTGTATTTTTCATAAAAGAATCATTTTGCTTTCGGAAAGGATGGTCACTCGGTAGAAACCGACGATGACAATCGAACCAACATGATTTTCCCCCAGATTTCAACACAAATGATTTAGAATCCTCCATGCAATAAGGACATGGCAACCTCCCATGTGTGCTCCAGCCAGATAACATGTCGTACGCTAGAAAGTCACTTATTGTCCACATTAATGCAGCCTTCAAATTGAAATTCTGTTTTCTGGATGCATCATAAGAGAGAACCCTATCTGACCATAACAATTTCAGCTCATCAATCAACGGTCTGAGATATATGTCTATATTTTTTCCTGGACTTTTTGAACCCAGAATCAGCAATGAAAGGAACAGATTCTCACGCTTCATGCACATGCTTGGCGGAAGGTTATACGGTGTTAAGAATACTGGCCAACATGAGTAAGATGCCACCGAGCCTCCGAATGGATTGAAACCGTCTGTGTATAAACCCAGCCGCACGTTGCGTGGATCCCTTAAGAAGTAAGGATGAGTACAGCTAAAATGAGCCCAAGCTTCACCATCGACAAGATGACTCATTTCACCTTCGTCACGATGGACACTTTCCGCATGCCAAGTCATATGTCCAGCTGTCTTCGGGGACATGAACAACCGCTGCAATCTGGGTGTGATCGGAAAGTACCGCAATGACTTATACGGAACATCCTTCTGCTTTGACTTGTCCCCTCTCTTGGGCTTGAATCTATCATGCTTACAAATACAGCATGATGTCTTCTCTGCATCATCTTTGTAGTACAACATACAGTGATTCAGACATGCATCAATTTTCATAAAACAAGCCCCAAATCATTCACCATCTTCTTCGCACGGTAAAAGTCAGCAGGTAACCTCTCTGATTGAGGAAGCATACTCTTGACGAGTAAGAGAAGCCGGTCAAAACAACTCTCGCTCATATGAAATTCAGATTTCAATTCAGTAGCTGCGACACTGCAGACAACCGTGTATGCTTCTCACAACCATCCCATAATGGCTCATTAGCATCTCGAAGTAATGATAAAATCTCTGAGCTGTATCATTCGGCACTTCTTCATTTGTTTGATCTTCATGAATATTGAACTCCGGACCAGCAACATCGACAACCATGTCTACGTACGTACTTGTGGAGGCAAAGTAATTAGCTGGTGCAGACGACTGAATATTCAGCTCACCATGAGACGACCATAACTCATAATGGGCAACAAATCCTCTCGTATACAAATGATGCTGCACATCCCATGTCGATATCCACTTTCTGTTCTTACAAGCCGAACACGGACATTAGATGTTACCCATCGGATCAACTGCTACTGATGAATTACTCAATGCAAACTGAATAAAACTGTCAACTCCGTCTTTAAACTTCTCGGTCACAACTCCATTCACTATTCCACGGTACATCCATGATCGATTTTCATAAGACATTTTTCCTACACAGATTAAATGTCATGTCACGAGTTAAAATCCAACACACCCTCACATCGTTCGAGTAAGTCAAAATGAATAGGTAGGATTTATTATTTAGATTATCACTTTTTACCCATCTGTGAATATTTGATCGCACTCAGATGACCATTTACTATGTGTTTGTATTATTTGTTGAAAATTTCGGCAGCATCTCCCCACACCTCTCCGATATACCAAAAATATTATTGATTAAGATATTTTCTTAAACACTTACTAATAAGTGGTTAAGAAAATATTCTAAATCAATAAAGGTATATCAGAGAGGAGTGAGTAGAAGCACCCGAAATTTTCAACAAATAATACAAACACATAATAAATGACCACCTAACTGCGATCAAACATTCACAGACTGTCCAAAACGGGACAATTCAAGACTTTGAGTTAGATATACACATTCTCATTATTGAAAATAAAACTCGTGCACATCAATCCCAAAGTCTTGAACGGGAAGGTTCATTGACACGGGCTTAACATGCTCTCGTGATGTGTGTGCAGTGAAAAATTACTATACATGCATAGATCAAATTTAAAACCAACATAAATATGAAAGGAATATGAAAACAAAATCATACATGTGAACAAGTGCAATAATAAATCAAATTCACACATACATGTACATGAATTGCATTAAAGTAAGAAATATAATATTAATCACTAATATTTAAAAGAAGATTGTTATGAATAACCTCATAGTGCCATAGATATGTAAAGGTTCTATCTTCAATATAGCAAAGCAAAGCAAACTATAAAGAAGCCATGGATTTTAGCTCAGAACTAATTAGCATCATAACCAATCTTTCAACAATGAAATTGGAATCTTAAATGACAGTACTACCCTATTAGTGAGAGCCTTATAGAACAACTATAGTATCATTGCAGGGGTGAATACTGAGTCTCGTTCGGTCTGATTCACCCCTATTTTAAGGGAACGACCCGAACCTTTGTATAGTGAATTTTTTTGCTAACTATGGATGTCAAATGCATGGATCTTTCTACTTCTAAGATGGAAATCTTCCTTCGAGAGCTAAAGGCATTGCTCGCCTAGACAGAATCGGCTTGCACTATATACGTGTATAGATATATAGGGCTTTCTGTTCTTACCTTTCTATGGAGTTGTACTTGTATTTGAGGGGTAAGGTGGATGTCCCCCCTTCAATATCATTGATTACCTTGTGCAATGCAATGCTAAGGGCAGCCCAGGGTCCTAGATAATTTCTAGGAATAAAAAAAAAGGGTTAATCACAGGCCTAAGACTCAAAGTTCATAAGTGGTGGGACTAATGAGGGACTACTAATATGGATACCTAATATGTCATGGAAATGGCTTATCAAAATTAACCTAGTGTAGCACCATACGAGAGTTTCATCAACAAACCCGACCCAGTCAATGCAGTATGGTGAACAACAGTATCTAAAAAGCCTACTTTTAGGTACCGTCCAATGAGCAGATTTACTCTCTTAAGCACCATATTAATGGGTACAACAGTCAGTCCAATACTTAGATTTGTGTGAGGTATAACTAGAATTACTATGAGCATGGAATGGCACACGAAGAACTAGTATACATCATATGGGATTGTAGAGAGGAGATTTAGTTTCATATAAGGAATGAAAATAGTTTAGTAACATCATTTGGTAACACATTAAATAACACACTAATTAAATTACATCAAAATCTCATTATTTATGATTTATGAGATTTGGGGGACAGGGGGAGGGGGGGTCGACAGGGGGAGGGGGTCTGGGACAGGGGGAGGGGGGGTCTGCGACAGGGGGGGGGGAGGGTGAGGGGGGTCTGGGACAGGGGGGGTCGACAGGGGGAGGGGGGGTTGGGACAGGGGGAGGGGGGGTCGACAGGGGGGGGGGGGTTGCCAGTGGCCGGGAAGGGAGGGGGGGAATGGAGGGGGAGGGGGGGCCGGGAAGGGAGGGGAGGGGGATGGAGGGGGAGGGGGGGGCTGGGAGGGAGGGGGAGGGGGAGGGTCGCGGTGGAGGGGGAGGGGGGGGGCTGGGACGGGAGGGGGAGGGGGGGGGGCGACAGGGGGGGGGTCGCGGGTGGCGGGGAAGGGAGGGGGAGGGGGGGTTGGGGACATACCTGGCAGGCGGCAGTGGCAGAGCACGGCGGCGGCGAAGCTGGTGGAGCACGGCGGCGGCGAGGGTTGCGGCGGCGATCGGGCGAGAGAGAGAGAGAGAGAGAGAGAGAGAGAGAGAGAGAGAGAGAGAGAGAGAGAGAGAGAGCGAGAGAGAGGAGAAGAGAGAGAGAGAGAGAGAGAGAGAGAGAGAGAGAGAGAGAGAGAGAGAGAGAGAGAGAGAGAGAGAGAGAGAGGAGAGAGAGAGAGAGAGAGGGAGGGAGGAGAGGGGGGTTTCGTGGGAGTGGCGGGAGCGGGTTTACTGACGGATTTTTCGATGGATATATTCCGTCGGAATATCTGTCAGTAAAATTATATCCGTCGGAAGTTCCGATATATTTTCCGACAGAAAATTTCCCGTCGAAAGTTCCGACGGAATTTTCGACGGATATGTATCCGTCGGAAAAAACCGTCAGTAATGGCGCATTTTCTTGTGGTGAGAGCACAGTGCCTGGAGGATGCGACTGAACTTACCGAGCGCATCAAGGGCAGAATGTTCAAGAAGGAGCAGACCTTCGGAGCGCCGAGCAAGCCTACTAACAGCAAGAAAAGGCCGTTAAGTATCACTGATGGGCCAAGCCAGGAGTGAAAGCCCAAAGTCCCCACTTCTACCGCCCCAAACAACAAGCCCAGATGCAAACACTGTGACAAGCTGGGCCATACCGCAGAAGAGTGCTGGAGGAAGGCAGGACGCCTTCGTTGTGGGAGCAGAGAGCATCAGATTCCCGAGTGCCCATTGCTTAAGGAGAATGAAAAGCATCCTATAGGACAGAAGAAGCCCGGCCGACTGCAGGCCTTACAAGAAGTGGAAACCACCGAGGAAGGTGGGGTCGTCGAAGGTACTTTACCAGTATTCTCTCAGTCATCTTTTGTATTATTTGATACTGGCGCAACACATTCATTTATATCACAAGCATTTACTGATACATTAATTGAACAATCTGCATCTATGAGCTTTGAATTGCCTGTGACTACACCATTGGGAGAAAAGGTTCAATTGAATAAATATTACCCATTAGCTGATGTTAAGATTGGTGAACTCAATCTAAGAGCTGACTTGATCTGTATGCCCATGGAGGGCTACAACGTTTGTAACGACCCTCATTATACCGGTACTGTTATACCAACCCATGTCGGTATAGCGAGCGTCATCACAGTGGGACATTTACCCAACAATAACATTCAGCTGAGATACACGTGAATATAAGAACAGAGTAGCGGAAGTAAAAGAACCACTGTCTTCATTTCATTCATCATCCACATTTAACATACATGATCGATAACATTTAAGAACTAAAAGTCCACATAATTTAAATTGCTGAAAATCAAATACATAGATGTCCATACTTATACATTCTTCCATGATAATGCTAGTACAATGTTCAATTTACATACTATGAAAATCACAAAATGTCACAAGCACTCCAACACTCTAATCTCCGCGCTCGGAGTCGGTCTCCAACGTCTCCTCCACAAGTGTCTCGTCACCAACTACACCTGTACGCCGAAGCAAGTAGTGAGTCTAAAGACTCCGCAAGTAATTCTACACATACCGTACATGCACATATCATAGTAGGTTCTACATACACGTTCACAAGACACAACATGTAGCATGCTTGACATTAAATTTTACAACCTATCATGGTGAATCTACAATTTGAACACATGGACTATGCTTCCAGGTTTCCTAAAATAGAATCACCTATCACATACTTTCTATTCATTTCTCACATAAAAATCTACCTTCAACCAACTAGGACATGAAAGCCATTAACATGAATTTCCGCGCATGCATGAAAGGAAACATACCTAACATGGAATCCACACATTCCTACGCATATACGTAACTATTTTACATGCTTTAAGCTTGCTGGTTTTACATGCTTTAGCAACCATAATCTAACACATGAGAGCTACAACAACGATTAAATCACAACATGTGAACAACCAAGTATGGAAGTTGTTTATATATGCTTAACAATTATCCCTAGCATGGATTCTAGGCATTTTGCATACATAAACATGATCATAACATAGTAAAGCTACTGTTTAAGCATGATTTCAGATTGTCATAACATGGATTACAAACTCACATCCTCACATTTTGGTTTCATATTTTACACAATTTCAAATTTGCATATTTCACACTTTACACATGCACTTTTACACATTGTTCACATTCACATTTTTCACATGAACACATACACATTTACACATTCACATTTAGTGCCGTGACACATAGTCCAAACCACCAAAGAAGGACACAACACATCACATCACATAGACGCCATCTAGGCAGTACAATGGCGACTCTTGGACTGCACAGACCGGGAGAACAAGTCTCCACCCTAACCAGTGGTACTTGTCCACCTCCAGGATTTTCCCCTAATGCCCTTAGGGTCACAACACATTGAACCTTCTCAGGGGGACTTTTCCCTGATACGGTTCCACTGCCCTCTGTGGAAGCAGTGTCACACTTGGCACAATTTACACATTACACGTTTTCCGATTTAAGAACTTAGTTTAGCACATGACACTCACATCTCACTCATTCACTCATTCACACACATGGGGCTCTGTTTTCCTGACATGACACTACAATTACAGAAATTTTACACTAAGGGAATGTCACCCTTCAGGTTGAAATAAATAGAATTAAATCATTTTTGCAACGGCATGCATTAATTTCGTATTTCTACATAGAAAATTCATATTGCGTCATATACTTGTCCAAATGACCTGAAATTTTAACCACTAGCTGATTTCGAGTTTAGGATCCCACATGCAAATTTTTAGATTTTTCTAACCTAAAACGTAATTACAAAAAATCTAACATCGAATTCACATGCTATCCACAATTCAAGTTAGCATGGAGTTGAACACCAATCACAAATTTAACAACTCACTGTCTGAACCCTAGCATGCATAGAGCCACATGATTTATTCCCAACTTTATTGGGTAATACACAATTTACGGTAGATTTATCGTGACCTACGCATGATTTCTATTTCCTAAAACAAAAAATTCAATAATCATACAAGCATGGAAAATTCCAGAAACTCAGAGCACAGACAGGGTTGTACATACATGGTCTAACAAAATTAGGGCAACATGATTTTACCACGGATTATTAGGATAATGGTGAGAACATACACATGAACATTCTTCCACATGCTTTCAAATATGTAAATAAGCTCTACCATCCACAAAATAAGTGAACATTCACATTCCCATCCATCACATTAGCTAGTATACATAGCATATAAGAGATTACATTATATCCTCATCGTGAAACATATCGAAATTAATCATATAGAAGGGCAGAACAGTTCACTGTTCTGTCCAGACGAACTTGGCGGCGGTCTCTGGCCGTTCCAGGAGTGGACGGCCAGATCGCTGGACGCATACCAGGGATCTGGCATCAAGGCATTGACGCAAGTTCCTGTCTGTGCAGAAACACAGACCGAACTCAAATGCAAAGGTGAAAGGGGGATCTAGGACACGAGGAAGAATACATAAAATTTATAAAACCAACCTAGACACATACAGGGACGTTATGGGTAGGGTACTTGCCTTTTAGATATACTCCAAATGGATCAAAAGGCTTGGTGAAGCTCTCCTTGGGCTGTCCCAAGAAGTTCCCCACCCAGCCTCCAAGATGGCCTTCCTCTGGGTTCTTGAGCAAGCTCCAGTGCAATCCGAGGTCGGGGATGCCTTCCTCGATGATCCAGCAAGCTCCTTGATGCAGCAGGTGGCCGGATCAAGCTTTAGAACTTCAGATTTTGGGTTGCAAAGGTGAGGGTTTCTCACAGTCCGAAAATAGGGTTTCACTCCTTTCTCTTCTTCCTCTCTTGCAAAGGGTCAAAGAGAAGGCTTAGGGTTGTAAAAATGGGTTTGTATATAGGAGAGGGGGTTTTCCTATCACGCAAGGGTGACAAGATGGCCTTTCAGACCGTTGGGGACAGCTCCCCAATGGTTGGGGTGGCTTGCTTCCGGAATTTCCGGCTCTGCAACGCATGCAGGTCAGTGATCTTGACGTCAACATCTGTGGACGCCTAAGTAAGTTCTGACGTCACACGACATTGACGTTGACAACCCTTAGCGTCCAATAGGTGGACGCCAACTGGCCCTTCGGTCAGAAGTCAAAATCATGCAGAAACCCATGCACATCATGTATATATACATGTAATATCTATATGGTATTGTGCACACACTACCATCAAGCAATACATACATCATTTATACCTAAATTATACACATACACACATAAGTATACTAACTAGTACTCACGTAGATATTTACATACGTAGATACATACATATATACACAAGCACAATATTCACACACATGATACAAAAAATGATGCGACAGAAATTCGAGGGCCTTACAACGTTACTCTGGGAGCTGACTGGCTATCCACGTATGAGGCTATCGTGGATTGTAGAAGAGGGAAATTTTCCTTTAGTGAATTCCCTAAGCTGACCTTCACGGGACGTAGACATAAGAGACATTTGTCTCTCGTCTCTGCTATAAAGGCACAAAACATGATAAGAAAGGGTTGTGTGGCATTTCTTGCCGCAATTGTGGTTGCAAAGAAAGTATCTAAAATATCAGACATTCATATAGTACAAGAATATCCAGACGTGTTTAGCGTTCCACCCGAGAGAGATGTGAATTTCTCAATTGATCTCATACCTGGAGCTGCACTGGTATCACGCCAACCCTACAGGATGTCCCCCGCTGAATTGAAAGAGTTGAAGGAGCAATTGATGGAACTTCTAGAAAAGGGATTTATCAGGCCGAGTACTTCTCCTTGGGGAGCACCAGTGTTGTTCGTCAAGAAGAAGGACGGATCTATGAGATTGTGCATTGACTACAGGCAGCTGAATAATCTCACTATCAAGAACAAGTATCCTCTGCCTCGTGTCGATGAATTATTTGATCAGATATCAGGAGCAAAGTATTTTTCTAAGATTGACCTTAGATCGGGATATCATCAGATGAGGATTAAAGATGCAGATATTTACAAGACGGCTTTCAGGAGTAGGTATGGTCATTACGAATTTGTAGTCATGCCTTTTGGACTAACCAATGCTCCTGCAGCTTTCATGCAACTAATGAACAACATTTATCGGCCCTACCTCGACAAGTTCGTCGTGGTTTTTATTGATGATATTCTCATATACTCCAAGACCAAAGAAGAGCACGAGGAGCATCTGAGGATTGCTTTGCAAATCTTGCAGGACAACCAACTCTACGCCAAATTGAGCAAGTGTGAATTCTGGCTCGAGGAGGTGTCGTTCCTAGGCCATGTCATTTCTAAGGATGGTATCGCTATCGATCCTTCCAAGGTAGAAGCTGTGCTCAACTGGGAAAGGCCGACTAATGTCACAGAAATCAGGAGCTTTCTTGGACTGGCTGGATATTACAGACGGTTCATAAAAGACTTCTCCAAGATAGTTGTACCTCTTACGCGTCTTACGCGGAAAGAGAACCCTTACGTATGGAGCAAGGAGTGTGAGAAGAGTTTCCAGACATTGAAGCAATTGTTGACTTCTGCACCTGTCCTTGCGTTGCCAGTCGAGGGCGAAGGATTCTCAGTCTACACCGATGCATCTGGAATTGGTTTAGGCTGCGTGTTAATGCAGAATGAAAAGGTGATAGCATATTCTTCAAGGCAGTTGAAGCCACATGAAGTCAATTATCCTGTCCTTGACTTAGAATTAGCTGCGGTGGTTTTTGCACTCAAAATATAGAGGCATTACCTATATGGGGAGCAATTTATTGTATACTCCGACCACAAGAGTTTGAAGTATTTATTTTCTCAAAATGAGCTCAATATGCAACAACGGAGATGGCTGGAGTACTTGAAAGACTTTGATTTCAACATTCAATATCACCCAGGCAAAGGTAATACAGTAGCTGATGCACTTAGTAGAAAGCTAGTAGCTTCTTTATCTTGTCTAGTCATGGGCGAGATGCAATTGTTAGAACAATTTGCCAGTTTGGACCTGAACATTGAAAAGAGAAGTGATAAGATGATAGTGGCTAACCTTAGGGCACAACCCGACATATTTGTCGAGATCAGAGAGCAACAGACAAATGATCCATTCCTAGTCAAGGTCAGAGAGACCATAGCTCACAAGTCAGACTTCTCCATCGCTGAAGATGGAAGAATATTATTCCAAGCCAGGACATGTGTGCCTGACAATGAAGAGTTGAAAAGGAAACTGATGGATGAAGCCCACAAGACCAAGTATACAATACATCCAGGCGCAACCAAGATGTACCAAGACATGAAAAGGTCATTTTGGTGGCCAAACATGAAGCGTGAGGTGGCTGAGCATGCCGCGCACTGCCTCACTTGTCAACAGGTGAAAGCCGAGCACCGTCGTCCTGCAGGTGTACTTAGACCCCTGGACATACCCGAGTGGAAATGGGAAAGCATCGGTATGGATTTCATCATGGGTTTACCCCGAACTCGTGGAGGACTCGATGCTATCTGGGTCATTGTGGACCGTTTGACTAAGTCCTCCCATTTCCTTGCCATTAAGAGCACCTGGAGTGTGGATGTGTTAGCAGCTTTGTATGTAAAGGAAATTGTGAGATTACATAGAGTCCCCGTGCCCATTATCTCAGATTGTGACCCCAGATTCACATCTAGATTCTAGAAGGGACTTCAGACAGCGTTGGGTACTAAACTCAATTTCAGCACTGCTTTCCACCCACAGACGGATGGACAGACAGAAAGGACAAATCAAATAGTGGAAGACATGTTACATGCCTACACTATAGATTTTGAGGGATATTGGAATGAACAACTATCTTTGATTGAATTCGCCTACAACAACAGTTATCAGGCCAGCATTAAAATGGCACCGTTTGAAGCACTGTACGGAAGGAGCTGCAGATCGCCAGTATGCTGGAATGAAGTAGGTGAACAGCAATGGCTGGGACCGGACATGGTGCAGAGCACTAGCAGAGATATACAGATTATCAGAGACAGGATTAAGATAGCTCAGTCTAGGCAGAAGAGCTATGCTGATAAAAGAAGAAGAGATTTAGAGTTTCAGAATGGAGACTATATGATGTTGAAGGTATCCCCGACTAGAGGATTTCAAAGGTTTGGGATGAAAGGCAAGCTGAGACAAAGATTCATAGATCCATTTGAAGTGTTGGAGCGAGTTGGTGAGGTAGCGTACCGGCTGGCTCTACCTCCCCAGTTCTCAACAGTACATAACGTCTTCCATGTGTCAATGCTAAGGAAATACATGTATGATCTGTCACACGTAATCAGCTATGATGATATCATTCTGAACAAGGACATGACCTATGAAGAAAGGTCAGTGAAGATCTTGGACAAGAAGATGCAACAACTTCGGAATCGATCTTTACCCGTATTAAAGGTATTATGGAGAAATCACGAAGTTGAAGAAGCCACGTAGGAGCTTAAAGCGACCATGAGACGGAACTATCCGGAATTATTCGGTAAGTCATTCTTCCTCTTACAATCATATGAATTTGGGGACCAAATTCTTTTTAAGAGGGGGAGGATGTAGCAACCTTGATTTTTAAAATCCAAATAAAAAAATTATTTAATAAATGAGATAAATTGATTTAATTGAATAAAGGGAGAATAAATAGAAATTGAGAGAAATAGAAGGGATTTAACTAATACCCATTAAGTTAAATTATTAATGGGTTGCCCTAATGATCCAAACCTAATTGGATGGGCCCAATTGTGTGAAGCCCACCATGGGATGGGAATTAAATATCCCAATTTCGGATTTAATTAACTAATAAATAGTAAAGGGTTAAGATAAATATTAAATAACCCATAAATATCCAAAATAAGAGTCCTTACCCAAACCTAATGTAGTACCCCGGAAAATCCATAAATTAAAAATTATAGATAAGTAGAAGTTTTATGTATTTATAAATTCAATTAATTAAAACGATACACATCATTATTGCATGTGTATAAACCCCTATAAAAATTTAGTAAAAATAGTAGTTATACTTTAAATAATGTTCTCTAATGACCCATCATGAAATCTGGGCATAGAAAAATCGTTTGGACTTAGTTTAAGAATTTATGCAACTTATTAACATAATTAAGGAATAAGTCGAAGAACCCATTATTTTCTGACCCAAAGTGGATTATAAATAAAAATAAACATGTGGGTAGACTTTAAATAATATGGGATGATAGTCCATTATAATATTTGGACCAATGGACAATCTTGGCCCATAAATAAATTCTTTAATGAAAAGGATAAATAAAAACCTATTAAGTAAAGTAAGTACATGGGTTGTACAATTAAGCTCACATGAGTTATTGGGCCAAGAGTAATTACCCAAATGATGAATATTAGAAATATTGGCATGAATAATATTTATTCAATTTAAAAATATAAAATTACTTGAATAAGTGTAATAAATAGATTTACATAAGGATAAATGGTGAATAATTGGAAACTAAATCAATACACATTAAGTTAAATTAGTAATGGGTTTGGTTAATAGACCTAACATGAATTGTTGGGCCCAAATGAGAAGGGCCCATCATGAGATGGGAAGTAATTAGGCTAAATTCATACCTAAAAATAGTAATAAATAGAAAAGGGTTAAGATAATGACTATTTTAACTCTTACTTATCTTAAAAAGAGTCCTAACCCTAGTCTAACCCAATATGACTCTATCCTAATCTAAAATTAGGATTTAGATGAGAGACAATTGGGTTAAATATAAAAGACCCAAATTAAATAGGGAAATTCGTAACTATATTATCTCTTAATTAAAAAGGGGTCATTAAAGCACTAATATGACTCATATATATCTTAATAAGAGTCCTAATCCTATCCTAACCCATTACCCATCAAATTAAACCTCTCATCTATCCTATTAGGTGAGATAATGCAAGAAATAAGGGGATAAATATAGAAATTAAAGAGTTGGAAGGAGAAGGAAGAGTTTTAGAGAGGATGGACTCTTGTAGCAACCAAATACATCCTAATACAGCCCTATCAACCCTCATTTTCGTGCTTAGACTTTAGGAGATGAAGGGAGAGGCTGGAGAACGAAGGAGCAAGGTGGAAGGAGCTTGGAGCAAAGGATTTCACCTCGTCTTCGTCCAAAAACCCTAGCTTTTCATTCTTGCAACGAAAGGTAGGCAATCTCTCAAGCAAAAATCGTGAAATAATTACCCTAGGTAGCCTTCATATACCTCTTCAAAATCCCTATGGTTTCGTTGTATTCCGCTCATCCATTTGGGCGAATTTAATTCATGAAATCTAGCTGTTACCATGAACTCGAATCTCATGTTTTCTCTAATCCCTTGCACGTACTTGTTCCCATACTATGAGAAAATTCTCAATGATACTACAGTGCAATAGCTTTCAAACGCCCTTGGTTTCGTTCTATTTCGATCTCCCATGAGGGAGAATTAATTCTTTCAAACTCTGTCAGATACATGCACCCGACCCTTCATGATTGCTTGTGAACCCCGTTTATACTTGATTTCAGATCATGATAAAATTATCATAAACTACATCTTGTTAGCTTTTAAACGCCCCTAGTTTCGTAATTTTTCATCATGTATACATCTCTAATTAATTCGTTGAACCCTGACTGCGCCTGTTTAGGTTACCGAAAAGTAACCCGATCAATGCATGTATAAACCTTGTCTATTTTCAAATTAATCGTGTATGTTGATAGATATACATGTATACTTTTGTTTAAAACTAGTTTCGTGCTTTTTGGATCACCGTACTATTTTATATGGAATTTAGAACGTCCCTGTATCACAGAGGACTCGCCCTGGGAAAAAGGGGAAAACCCGGACCGCCCCTGATATCGCGGCGGCGCGATACGCCGCGATAACAGGAAGGTCGCGGTCGGCTTTCAGGCTGTGTCATGAATGCGACAGACCTAGCCGCCGCGTTTCCAATCCCGAACCGGGCCAGGCCGGCCGGTTCGCCTGTCGCGCCAGGCCGCCCATCCGCGACATGAACCGCGACTAGAAACCCCGTCGCGATACTTGCTTAACGCGACCTAGCGCCCCGTCGCGACTTGATCGCGACAGGTCACCTCGTCGCCTCTTTACAACTTCGGCCAGAACCTTTAATTACTCTTATATCCCTGCTTTAAATGCCATATAACCCTTGTACAAGTTAAACCATGTACTGTTAAGCTTAATAAATGACCTGAATATTTTTATTTGATAATATTTAAATGATTCTTATTAATTTAAAAGCCGTGAGCACAATTTTATCTATTCTCATGATTTCTTTACACTTGCACACTAAACATTGTTTATTGCCATTTGACCCTATTAAATTGCTCAATAATATATCTGGTATTTAAGTGAAATTAATTACCTAATTTCCCTATTATTTAAATGACACGTGTCTTCATTTTATTCGCGTGATTTGTACACCGTTATCGCGTCCCTCTGCCTTCAAGCACTCGAGACAAGACGGACAACGTTTTGTTACACACTTTCTCTTGACATGGACCATCTCTCCATCGGGAATACTCTCGACTGGACCAGGGACTCCTTGTCAAGGCCTCCGTAAGTCTTCTTGGCTTTGGCGTACGTCCTTAGCCGACGAGCTGGTTGTACCTTTAAATCCTGTTACACTTTTAGAGATCAGTACGATCCAATCGGCCTTAGTGAGATCTCTTTTATCTTGTGATCACACCGGACCATCTGGCTCGTATACGCGGCACGGCTAATGGGCGGATGTGACTTCTACCTGACTGCCGGTACCCGACCTGGTACTGTGCAACCGTTACTATCGTGGTTTATCGTTGTTTTGCGATTATACCCCTATCTCGTCTACTATCCTTGTACTCTCATCTGTTCACGTTCACTCTACTATCTCGTCTATTCATCTAGTACTCTCTTGAGACTCTTGAGCTGTTGTGGCTCCCATTGCTTGTACTATACATGACTGTCTAGCGCCATAATATGGGTCTGGTGACCTACTGACTTGAATGCTTAGTGTGCAGGGCACGGAGAGTGTCCGAGGGGCTCCAATCTAGTCCTGGGGGCAAAGAGCCACCCGAAAATACCTGCAGGGGCTATTGACGGTGTTATGCATTGCACCGGTTCTGACTATCTCGATATTGGCTAGACATCTAATTGTTTTACTATTAGTCTGAGGAGTTCAGACATATTGTGCCAGTTCTGTGCTATTAGTGTGCTAGCACTGACTGATTAACATTAGTCTGAGGAGTTCAGACGAAATGTACTATCGTTAAACTGCTACTGTCCCAAAGTGACTATTGTCATACTCGACTAGTGCACCGTTGTGCAACCATACACGTTATCTCATTACATGCTATCTCTTTACAAGCTATCTCGTTACACACCACCTTGATACAAGCTATCCTATTTCATGTCATTTTGATACACGCTATCTTGTTATACACTATCTTGTTACGCGCTATCTCGTTATGTTGTCATCCTAATTTTGCAATACTCTTGAGAAATGTATTATCATTCACTTGTTATCTTGTACTATTACTCTCTCAACTATACTTGATCATTCTCTCTAGTTAACATGCGTTACAAGACATTAATCACTTAAAGCATGCTTGTTTACACGAGATATTAAGTCCTACTGAGCGTTATCGCTCACCCTTCGTTATTTGTTATTGTGTTTTCAGGTAAGTCAAGTGATGACGTTACACCCAACAACGGGATTGAACTGGAGTGATGAGCGTCCTGAAGTCATAGCGATGGAATGTCCTTAGTACCTTAGAGTCTAGTTAGATATTTGCTTTAGATTTCTTTTCCAATGTAATAATGTCATTTAGCCCTATATTTTGGCTCTGAATTAGTGGTTGTAATAGTTTAGTTGAATTATCAATAAAATGATGAGTTTTATTGTAATTATTGTTCATTAGTTGCTCTGATATTTGTGAATGTATGCGCAATTTACATTACCATACTCGTTGTTCATGCCTCCCTGATTTATTCCGCTGCTAAATTGGCGGGGCATGACACCTAAACCCTTGGCCACGAAATTGGCTCTCTTCCCAATTAGAAGATAAAGGAAGGAAAGTGGAAGATAAAGATAGAAATTCAGAGTTAAATGGGAAAGAAGGAGTTTTAGGCATGTTAGGACTGTATTAGCCATCAAAACACTCCATTTTTATTCCCATTCAACCCAAAACCGCAGTAGAGACCTTGGAGGACGAAGGAGGGAGGCTAGGATCGTGGGAGCTCGGAGGAGGAGGCTGGAACTTGGATCTTCTCCTTCACATTTCGTCTCCAAACTAGGGTTTTCTTACTCCGCGAAAAAAGGTAGGCAATCTCTCAAGCTAAATTCGTGTATAAATTATCCTAGGTAGACTTCATGAACCTCTTCAAAAGCCCTCTCATCTCATTGTATTTCGCTTGTCCATTTGGGTGAATTAATTGCTTGAAACCTTGTTGTTACCATGAACCCGAACCCTCATGTTTGCTCTATACCCCCGCATGTACTTGTTCTCATGCCATAAAAAAATCTCATAAATACTACATCATGTTAGCTTTCAAACGCCTCTGGTTTCGCTATATTTCGATCTCCCATGAGGGAGAATTAATTCTTTGAATCCCTGTCAGATCCAAGCATCCGACCCTTCATGTTTGCTTGTAAACCTCGTGCATACTTGACTTCATACCATGAGAAGATTCTCATAAATACTACATCATGTTAGCTTTCGAACGCCTCTGGTTTCAATAATTTTCATCATGTATCCATCGTTAATTAATTCGTTGAACCTTGACTGCGCATGTTTAGGTCATCGAAATATAACACAATCAAAGCATGCCTAAACCTTGTCTATTTTCAAATTAACCGATGTTGATAGACCTATGTGTCTACTTTCATTTAAAACTAGTTTTGTGATTTTTGGATCATCATGCGATTTTATATAGAATTTACAAGCACCCTGTATCAAACAAGAATTGCCCTGGAAAAAGGGAAATGGACCGGACCCCCTTCTGATATCGAGATGGCGCGACCCGCCGCGATACCAGACGGGTCGCGGTTGGCAGCCCGGTCGCGTCTTGAACGCGGCGGGCCTCGCCGCCACGTTTCCCTCTCGGTCCGACCTAGGCCGGCCCGGTCTGCGGATCGCGCCTGAGCCGCCCGTCGCGACTTGAATCGCGACGGGTAGGCCCGCTGCGATTTAAAGATTTTCGGCCAGAACCTCTATTTTTGCCCATATCCCTGCTTTATTTGCCATAAAACCCGTGTACAAGTTAAACCGTGTACTATTAAGCTTAACCATTGACCTGAATATTTTCATTGGATCATAATTAAATAATTCTTATTAATTAAAAGTCAATTTGCACAATTTATCATATCCTCATGATTTCTTTACACTTGCACACACATAACATTATTAATTACCATTTGACCCTAATAAATTATTCAATAATATATCTGGTAAATTAGCGAAATGAATGACTAAAATTTCCTATTTAATTATATGCAATTGTCTTCGTTTTATATGCGCGTTTTGAATATCGTTACCGTTTTCCCTCGGCCTCAGAGCACTCGAGGCACGACGGACCTGTTTTCTATACACCTTCTCTTGACTTGGACCACCTCTCCCTCGGGAATACTCTCGACTGGGCCAGAGACTCTTTGTCAAGGCCTCCGTAAGTCTTCTTGGCTTTGGCGTACGTCCATTGCCGACGAGCTGGTTGTACCCTAAAACCCGTTACACCTTAGGGATCACTACGATCCATGGCCTTAGTATGTTCTTACCTTATCTTATGATCACGCCGGACCATCTAGCCTGTGTACACAGCACGGCTAGTGGGTGGTGGTGACTTCTACTAGATTGCCGGCCCGCAATAGTGTGCCGTGCAACCGTTACTATCGATGTTTAACGTGATTTTATGATAATACCCCTATCTCATCTACTCTCTATATCCTCTCATATGTTCATGTTCTCTCTACGCTCTCATCTATCTCGTCTAGTACTCTCTTATCTCTTCTTGGTACTCTATTGGCCATTCTTGTGATTGTCTAAGATAAAGAAATAACTAATGCTAGTACAATGGGGCCCGATCAGGTCCTGGGAGGAGCGCCCGAAAAGTGCTAGTGCCCATGGGAGTTAAAATGATCAAGGATGTGTTACGACATGCATCCAGTGCTAGCATACTATCAAGATTAATATATGACAATCAAAGTACTATCTATACCAGTACACTTGTTATCGTTACTAGAGCACGTTGTGCAAATTACATGATATATCGTTACATGGTCATTCTATTATCATTCTCGTCGAGTTATTTTCCCTGTGCCAGATGCTATTGTTCTCTTGTTATCATTACTTGTTCTACATGACTCTTCTTTCTAGTTGACCTGCCATTAAGACATTAATCATTTAAACCATGCTTGTGTTCATGAGATATTAAGTCGTACTGTGCGTTATTCGCTCATCTTGCATTTTTATTAAATGTGTTTCAGGTGAGTTTGATGATGACCACACTCACGAGGACGGGACTGAGGATGATCCTCAGGAGTGATCATTTCAACAACCATTTGCTTTAGTAGTTAGTTAGCGTAGAATGAATCAGTTAGTCCTGATGTATTAGTTTGATTTTCAATAAAGTGCTCTAGGCCCTAGTTTTGGCTCTGACACGTTGATGTAAGAGTTAGTTCATGAAGTTGATGAGATATTAGTGGTTGTAATGAAGTTTGATAGATTATTAATGAAATTGGAGTTCATTTAGTATTACTTCATTTGTGCAATAGTTTGTATTTATTTTCTCGTTCTGTACTATTTAATAACTGTAATCCCGCTCCGATATTCCGCGTCGGGGCGTTACAATAGTGCCGAGTTTTTTTGGGTGAAATCAACTGCCGGTCCAAACCTTGACCAACTATTTATTTTTAGGTCCATTGACCCAACTTTCTTGACATCCAGTCCATTAAAAGTGGATCTTTATTTTAGATCCAAAATATGACTGCACCGTCAGTTAACTAACGGTGGGTAGGCCTTCTGTCGGCATCTCCTGCTTCCCCCGGTTGCGCCGACGTCGATGAAGGAGGAAGGGTTCGCCCCTTCTATCGACGTCGCTTGCTTCCCCCATCGCATGATGTCGCTTGCTTCCCTGGGGTATCACGTGACGAGATTTTCTCGTTATATATATATGTGGCAACTTCACTAGAGACAAGAGTAATAAGTGGTGAGGAGAAATAATGATTGCTGCAAACTCACACCCAATATTTATAGAGGAAATCCTTGACCTCTTTTTGCAGCTCTCACATCAAATGTTACTTGCGGTGAACCAGGGTTTGTGCAGGAACCGAGAAGGCACTGCGATAAACAACTGAAGAGCCAGAGAAGTAGGAGGGGAGTTCGATCGTCCTCCGCCAGGAAGAAAATGAGAAGAGGGATGACATCCGATCGGAGGGCATCAGAGGGGTTTCGGCATCTCGCTAGGAGGATGGAGCACACGTCGACGGTTCTTCTCAATGTTTTTTTTTTTTTTTCTAATGACCATTCTTTAACCTCGACTAGGGTTAATACAAGACTATTTATAAGGCTGAAAAATTACAGAGATATCCAAAGAAATAACAAATTATATATTAACCGTACCAAGATAACTCTACCAAAACAAATCTTAAAATGATAAACTGTGACCCAACAAAGCCTAAAATAATTCTGAAAAGACTTGATAAATAATGAAAATGACTAATCTAATTAATCTCAAATTACATCTCCAACAAACAAATCATCATGTCGGGTTGGAAATATATCGATATCCTATCGGACCCGATTCCGCTCTTATATTAATCCCCCCCTTTTTTTTCTAAAAAAACTCAACCTCGAGTTCTAAAGATTTGGAGAATTGTTGCAATGATGACTAGAACGAAATCAACAAGAGTTGGAAACCATATCTAGAAACTATGTATCAAATTAGAAAGTTGGACTCTAAAATAAAATGTAAAATTCTGAAATTAAAAAAAAGATGATGCAATGAATCGCTTGTGATAGATCAATAAATTTTTTAAAATATATTTTGAACTAATATTATTGCACTGAAGTCAATATAACAAGTCTTTCTTTTTGGAGAAATATAACAGATGGTTTGCGTGGCAGCCTTGGAGCCCTCTCGACTCGCTTGTTTGGCCCATTTTATGGATGGATTAGATAATCGCTCTATCCTTTTCCTTTGGTTGGTTGGATTAGACAATGTGCTGGTGTTTAATTTCAAAAAAAGAAAAAAAAGATCGCGTCCTGGAGTACACAACTTCGCTATCATACGGAAACTGGCCGGTGGGTGAAAGAGTAAGCGTAAAAAATAGATAAGACTCTGATGTGATACCTATTTAAAAATAGTGTCTTTTGCAAATATACACCTAAATTATCATATCTAATCGTACCCCCTCACACTTTGAATTGTCAAAAGTACCCTTGATAGATTCAAATAATTGTGCGTTTGCACATCTTATTTTCACACTATCAAATTATGCTACAAAAATATAGAAAAGTTCAAAAGTATCCCCTGGCCATAGAGTATAACTTATCGCCGATCCTAAATAGACAACAAATCATCTTTGTCACCCATCCACCGCCAACTAGACGGTGCCATGACAACGAAGATGATGGGATGAAGTGAACTCAAATCCTATTAGAACATCAACGTTTGAGAGTGTAAATTAGGGCAAATTTCAGAGAATTTTTTTTGACACATTTTAATCTTTGTTTCCAAATGTCAACTGGTCACTTAAGTCATATTTGGTATCGAGATAGATCGAAAATAGAGTGAAAATATTTTCAAAATTTTGATGATATATCTTCAATTTATCTTCGATCTATTTTAATATCAAACAATCTCTTAAGACTTGAGAGACGCTAAAGAGAGTGATAGAGAGAGAAAATTTCTCCCTCTCTCTTTTCTGAAGTGGCTTGTTTTAGGGGACAAGGTAATATTTTGAAAAGTGAATCCCCTAACATACGTGCGCCAATTGGCTGCCCACCGTGCCTTCCTCGAGAAGGTTAAAGGTAACACAGTAAAAACATCCAAAACCTCGGCTTTGCTAGCAAATGGAAAAGTGGGCTTTTAAAACTCACTATCTGTTTGAAAACGTTGGAAAAAAAAGTGAAATCGGTATAAGTCGATTTTCGCCACAGAAGTAGTACAGAGGCGCTTCCGCACAAGCAAGGTCTGTCTTGCGGTATAAAAAGACTCTGAAAAAAAAAACCGCTCGCATTGTATCACAATGTTCAGAATTTTTCAAAAGTGAAGGAGAGACCAATTTTGAAAAAGCAGAGTGCCTTTCTATCATGTGTCTTTCTCTCTTCGTAGAGAAATCCGTGCCACACAAAAATCAAGAACAGTTAAACACGTTTGGAAACAACGCAATTTTGTCAGAACTTTTAAATTTTAGAATTTTTGTCAGTGGTGCTCCCAAACGGCACCTATGACAATCGAGAAACAATTTTCTAACATCATTTGGTAACATCACCATTAAAACTGTGCCACATCAGCAACTGAAATAAAAAAGTTAAAAACACCTCATAAATGATGAGATTGTGATGCACTTTGATTGATGTGTTATTTTAATGTGTTACCAAATGGTGTTACTAACCTGTAGTGTCAGAAACTCATTGCCAATCGGATTTATGTGAACCAATCTTTTTTTGAGACCTCGGTCCCAAACATTGCCTTTAATCATCTGTGTCACCCATCCACTGCCAACAGAGGACGATTTCCGATGATTATGGGATGAAGTGACACAATGAAATTGAGAGGACGGATGACACATGTAGCATACTGACTGTTCGGATCGTCCTATATCAGTTGTGGTGGCCAGTGTGTGGCCCACATTGTTAGTAGCAGGTGCTTTCACAGGTTTCCAGGGCGTTGTGGGCCGGCTGGTTGGCCCAAAGCACAGGTTTGTTCTCTGTCCCCGAACGCGACAGAGGGGCGCATCGCGTTCTCATCGCGACACCCGGGCACATCGCGTCCTGGTTGTCGCTGTTTTGGCTCGTCGTCTGCATGCGCGCCGCGTGTCGCGCGTGGGGCGGGCGTGCTGACGTCGACAAGCGGATCGCGACGGGCAGCCGCGTCGTGACCTAGTCGCGACGTAGCGATACGTCGCGTTCCCAACTGAGCTGTGTTTTTAAGAAACCCTGGCAGAACAGAGATTTCATAAGCTCTGCTCGGTCAGGGGAGGCTTTGCTCGTGGGATTCTGGGCGATTCGAGCTCGTGGGCCTCGGTTGGTCGTGTTCTCGCCGCGAGGATCGCGTGTGGAGCGGGAGAAACGCCGGGTTATTGTCCGTTTTTGTGTTCTTCATCAAAGTAGGGAGATTCTACCCTTTTCTCCGTGGATTTCGTGGGTGCGTGGTGTGTGATGTGTTTAATGCTTTAAGAACTTTAGAAAGCATGTTAGGACATCACAAAGAGCATGAAAAATGGATTGAAAACCAGGTTTGGCAGGGTTATGGGGGTTTTCTGGCGAAGGGGACCCGGTTAGGGTTTTTCGCCTGCGAAGACGATGGTCTCCCCTGTCGCGATCAGATCACGACAAGACAATACGTCGCGTTCGCTCTCTTGGATGCAACATGTCGGGGCGTCGTTATCTGAACGCGACTTGGGCCTCTGTCGCGATCACATCCGTGGGATATTTCTTGCATGTAAATGTTAATGCATGTATCCGTTTCTGTTTAGCTGTTGCATGGCAAGGTTAACCGATGTGTGTGGAAGTGTTTAGCAGTGCTTCGGCACTTGTTGTGCTCCTTGGGAATGCAGTTCACATGGTGAGCTGCAGGCTCACGTGGTCATGTGTGTGACTGGTTTCAGTGACCCATGTGTGTTCACGTGGTTTGCGTAGCGTGCACGAGTTTCTGTGTGCGTGGCAGGTATATAGTGTTACACCTTCCGTGGTTACCTCTTCAGTTGGGAGCCCCAGGTTCCGAGGTGAGCCAGGCACGTGGGTGTGCTCGGGGTTTGTCCCGTTACAGTGGTACCGTCAGGGTCTTGTTGTCTTCCTGGACACCCTTGCTCTCGAGGAGAGTTGTCGTCCGACTGAGGGAAAGACGGCAGGGACAACGACTTGTGTGAGTTTGTTGTTTAGTCGCTTGTAGCGCGCTCATAGTTGGGGGGGGACAAACACCAGTAGACGTACTGGACCCCAGCTAGTCCTGTTTTTCAGTGCCTCACTTTAGGGAGTTTACGCCAGAGTCTCTAAAGGTGTCAGGCATGGGCCTGCGGGGTGTGTGACCTGCAGGTGTGGTGGTTTGGTTGGTCTCCACAGTTCTTGTTTGGTTTAGTGGAGTGGCAACTGGACCTTTCATCCGTGGCTGCGAGACTGAGAGGTGGACCTGTGTGTTTATCTGGGTTGGTTGCTGGTGTCGCGAGCCAGGCTACGCGACCCGAGTTTGGTGTTTACCTACTTTAGCTCGTACACATGTTTGGGTTTTTCGTTTATTTATTAAAACTACGTTCGAGGATGGCAAGCGGTAAGTAAGTTACAGCTTTAATATCCTGCTTAAATAATTCTATAAATTACTATAGCGTAGCTTCCTACTTAGTTACTTGAGTTGTGGTTTGCTCGGTTTCTTTGGGGGAGTTTCCCTACTGAGCTAGTGACTAGCTAGCGAGGCTCACCCCCCTCCCCCTCCACTCCTTTTAGGTGAGGGAGAGCAGGAGGCTTCCCAATCGTCTTCTAGTTCCGGGCCGCATCGTAGCGGAGCAGGGTCTGCGCCACCACCAGCTGTGTAATTTTCTCTCTTTGTGCACCTCGGGGTATGCCCCAGGTTTTGTTGTACTGGTTTATGGTTTTAGTTGAGAAACTGACTATGTAAATCTTATGTAAATATTTGTGGAATGGAAAGTTTATTTCTGTTCAGTTATTTCCTTTATATTTCCACGGACATGTGTGAATGATATCCCTTGCGAAGCTTCAGCTCGTTCGCGTGAGGCGGAGTCATGTCAGACTCGTTATCAGGTTAACGGGTTTGAACGATGTGGTCCATCACAGTTGGTATCAGAGAATAGTCCGTATAAATGTAAAGGAACAAGAAATTTACATAGCTTATTCTTTACTTAAACCCACAGCTGGTAGTTGACCCTGAGTTTTGTGTTGATATGTGTTGTGTGGTTGGGAAACTGTTTGTGCAGTGATCAGAAATGGCAGATCGGAGAGATTGGGGAGGAGGTGGTGATGATCTAGAGGATCCTACTCAGAGGATGATTGAGCGGATATGGGAAAGTATTACAGAGATCCATATGAGGATGGATCAGCCAGCACCCGCACAGCCAGCGGTACCAGTTGTTGAGGAGGCAGTGCCAGCCGCCCCAGTTTTAACCCCGGTAGGAGTTGAGGTACCCCCTGAAGTACCTGTGCACCCTGCAGTACCAGCGAGGCTAGCTACCGCAGAGGAGTCCACAGCTCTTGTGGAGAGGTTTCTGAGGTTACAGCCCCCTACCTACTCAGGTGGCCCTAACCCAGATACTGCAGAGCATTGGATACATGAGTTCAAGAGGGTATTTGTGACTATGAGGTGTCCGCAGGAGGACAGAGTCATTCTTGCTATTTATCAGTTGAGGGGATTTTGTAACGTCGCGCGTTTTCCGGATCCCCGTGGATCCAGGTTTAGCGGGTTTGGTGGCCAATGTGTGGCCCATTAGTGTTGTGCGTTTCTTATTAGATCCTTACCAGGTTTGGTTATGGGTCTGTGTTGGTGTTCAGTGCGCTGGACATCAACTGTAGGTTGGCGTCCAGGTGGGTGACGTCGACTTTGTGTTGACGGCCATGGGTTGACGTTAACATGGTTTTAGCGTCCATCGATGTGGACGTCTAGCGTGATGAACTTGGCGGCCAAAGATGTGGACGCCTAGTTGGGGCAGTTTGGTTAGCGGCGCAGAGGTTGACGTTAACCTGAGGCGGCTGTGTCTTTAGGGGCAACCCGAGCCCTCTTCCTTCTCCATTATCTCTCCTTCTTCTCCCCCACCTTCGCCCTAGTGCTGTTTCCCCTACTTCTGGCGGTTGACGGGAATATGTGAGAAGGCCGTGGTGCGTGTGGTAGCGGCGGAACAGATGGGAGACGACAGATTGGAGGGCGATGTTCGCAGGAAGCTCCTCGGGTTCTGTCGCGAATCGAGGTTCTATAGGAGTTTAATCGCGCTATTGAGGTAGGGACTGGACCCCTGGATTCTTCATGGTTGATTGGTTATGGTTTGTTTGTATAGATTGCATGTTAATTGAGTTTTTGGGATTAAGGGTTCTTCAGGTTGGGGAATTGGGTGGTTTGATCGATCCAAGTATTGGATCTTGCTTCTCTGGTTTAATTATGGTATATACATCTAAGGGGGAGTGTTTCCCCTTGTTTCTCTATTGTATTTATGGCTAGATTGCCCGTGCAATCAGTCTAGGGCCATTTTGTGTGTTCTGGCGGGTTCTGCAGTGAAAATCTTGGCGTCAACATCGGTTGACGCAGAGTTCTTTATTGGGAGATTAACGGCTAGGTATCTAGCTGTTGATTGTGGGTAAACGGCCAAGTAGTGGTCGCTTACTTGGTGTTGACGGCAAGGGACATTGTCGTCTATATCCTTTAGACGGCAATCGATGTCGCCGCCAACCTGTGCATGTGCACAGTGTGTTTTTAATGGCATTCTTGTTATAAGTGTTGCGGTGTATTAACACATGTTGTGCTCTTGGAGCACGGGGCTTTGGAGGTCAGTTTACCGGCTATGTAGTTGTGAAATATCACAGGGTTTTGATGTCGTGCAAGTGGTTTGTATATGCATGGCACATCGTACGCTATCATGTTTATTATATATTAAGTATTGTGGTGTTGTGGCGATGAGGTTCACGTCTGAACCTTGCCTCGATCGTCTAAAATCTTTTATAAATTATTCTGGATGGATAATTAGTAAAATGTAAGTATGATTATTATGTAAATATTGTGGTCAGTGTTTAATGTGACCTCTACTGTCACAAGATGATCAATGATAGGCCAAGTATGATTGACTATCGTGGTTTATATGTGTGTTTGTGTAAATTAGCTTGGAGGTCACCGTGTGACCAATGACAAACTGCGGTGTTATCTTTAATATGGTTAGTGTATGTAGTTGTGCAAATTAGCTTGTGAGTCACAGGGTGACTAGGACAAGCTATCCTTAATGGTAATTTGTGTATCGTAAATGATAATAGAAAGTGTTTATGTATATATCGTGGTTTGAGCTTGGCGAGTGTGGTGGTCCGGCGCCTATTCCTGAATGCCTCTCTAGTCAGGTACCCCAGGTTCTTTGTGAGCCAGGCACGTGTGTTTGTTGTGCTCGGGGTTTGTCCCGGTACTTGTGTTGTACCGTTGAGGTCTGTGTCATCTTCCTGACACCCTCACTCCTGTGTTTGAGTTGTACGTCCGGCTGAGGGAAAGACGGCAGTGGGACAGCGACTTCCCAGAGTTTTTTTGTGTCGCTTGTAGCGCGCTCGTAGTTGGGGGTACGGACACCAGTAGACGTCACTGGTCCCCAGCTAGTCCTGTTTTCCAGTGCCTCACTTTAGGGTGCTCCAGCCAGAGACCCTAGAGGTGCTAGGCATGGACCTGCAGTTGTGTGTCTGCAGGTGTGGTGTTGGTTGGTCTCCACAGTTGTTTGACTTCTTTCTTGTGGAGCGGCAGTTGGACCTTTCGTCCGTGACTGCGAGGCTGAGAGGTTGTTCTTGTGTTGTGTTGTCCGGGTTGGATACTGGCCTGATCAGCCAGTAGTTTGTTCCCGTGTGGTGGCGTCGTTCCTTTCCAACTCGTGCTTTGCTACTTGTCGTGGTTCGTGAGTTTGTGACTCATAGTCGAGGTTTGACTCGTTCGAGGTGTGCCCTGGTGTTGGCACAGTTGTGACTACGGTTGTGGTCTGTGGTGTGCCTGAGTGGTGGCATAGTTTTGGTTATGGTTGGTGAGTGTTGACTCACTAAATGTAGTTTAGCTTGCTATCGTATGCCCTGTTACGGCACTGGTTTACTTGTGGTTTCCGTGCTGGTACTTTGTGGTAATAGGTACCTGTACTCTGTGTGGGTAATGGTTTGTGGTGGTATGTCATATACCAGTCTTTCTGGTGTTGACGTGGAATTGTGTTTCGTGGAGGTCGAGTGGTGTGACCTTCCACTCAATATGTTTTTACCCTTCCTTGGGTAAGCTTCCGATTATAGTTTTTATATGTGATGGATTGGCCGCTGTAGCCAGTCCTGTTACCTTATGTGTGGTTTTTAATATATTGTGGTTTGGGGTCGAATGGTCCAGCTCTTGGTCAGCGGTCCTGTACCCATGTGTTTGGAGTTCGCCTGTGAAGCTTATAGCCTAGACAATGTTTGCCTGTGTGGCTTATAGCTTAGGCGATTAGTCATTGGAATAATGTGTCTGTGAGGCTTGCGGCCTAGGCATTTCATTGTGTTGAGCGGACTAGCCTGTGGTTCCTCTTTCTTTAAAAAGGAATATGCTTTTGTTTATCAATTACTGTTTAAGCCGTTATTAAATTATAAATGTTGTGAGCATGCCATGGTTTGGCTATTTGTGTGGCCAGTGAGACCCATTGAGGTTGAGGTCTCTTCTGTTAGTTGTTGTGGTCCTTGTGTAGCCCTACTGAGCCAGTGACTTGTTGAGGCTCACTCCCCTACAGTTCTTTTCAGGGATTGCCGAGTGTCTGGCTTGCAACAGCGTTGTGTCAGACTTGTACCACCAACAGTTGTATAGTAGTTAATGTTGTGTGGGCTTGTGCTCCCTCGGGGTATGCCCCAGGTAGTTGTACTTTTTAATTAGACATGTATTAATGTAATGGGACAGTTGTACAAATTTGTAAACAGATATGAGCACATGTGCTTTCTTATGTCTTATACTGTTGTGGTTTGTCTTTTATATTCTTACTGGACAGTTGTGTGAACTATCCCTTGCGAGACTTCGGTCCGTTCGCGGGAGGCGGATCTGGATATGGAGCCTTAATGGGCATTGATATCCAGGGCCGTCACAGTTGGTATCAGAGCAATGTCCAGTTAGAATATGAAAAGACATTGAAAGTATAATGTCCCAATACATAGATTAATGTCCACTGCTGGTAGTAAGTCTGCGGTTTTGTGTGATATAAAGTAGTTTTTACGTGAGCCTTTGGCACGTAAACCGCGTGTTTTTGTTTGTTAAATTGGCAGTTGGAAGCAGTTGTTATGCCACAACGTGAATAGTGGTATAAGTTGTGTGGTAGCATCCTGGCACTAGTGCAGTTAAAGCAGTTAAATTATAAGTGTTTAAAAGTTTTCAGTTGCAGAGATTAGAGGAGAAATGTAAAGTAGTGCTCTGAGAGGGATATGTCTGTTATATGTTAGTAAAGTACAGAGTTAACAGAGACAAGTATAGGATATTACTGTGATAGATCAGCAGAATGTTATTAATAAAGAAATAGTGTGTGTGTGTGTGTGACAAGTTGCAGTTGAGAACCTCAGCAAATGTATTGTGGCATTAGAGATCTGAGTCAGATGATATTAAGAAACAGTGTGGATAAGAATGTGATTAGTGTTATGAAAAGTTTGATATGATTAAGTAAGGCAGATCAGCTTTAAAAGAAGTATTAGTACATAAAAGAGCAGTGATTTATGGCAGATAGATTTAATATGCCTGAAATTAGAAATTTGAGAAAAATGTTGTTATGAATAATGATGGTAACAAAAAGCGTCATATGAAGATTTGTATAAATAAGTATAGAAATGATCAGTTGAATAAAGAAAGAGAGAAAAGAAGGATTAGTGTGCAATAAGAATTTGTGAGAATTGCACAAGAAGAATATTTAGTTGATGAATGACAGGTATGAGGAATTCTTCAAAGAAAATTAATAAAGATGGTTGTGTTAAAGATAAGAGCAGTGAAAGTTAGTAACTGTGAGCAATTCGAGGAAAATCAAAATTAAAGTTAAGTATATTAGAATGAATTCAAGGCAAATGAAATAGAATGGGAGGAAGTGCATTAATAGAGAAGCAGTTAATGAATATTGAGTTGAGAAAAACAGCAAGGCAGACTATAATATTTGTGTTATTTGAGAAAAGAATATTTAATGGAATGAGGGAAGCAGGCAGAGCAAGTTGTTATATTTAAAGAAATTGATATTTAAATTTGAATTTTTGCTGTATTTTAAAGAAGGATGATTAAATTCCAGAAAGATTTATAGTATGAATGGTACAGCAAAATTAGCTAGGCAGTAAAATGAATAAGAGAAGTATTTTGCAGAAAAGATATTATGATCAAAATGACTGGCGGTTTATATAATGAAGAGATACGGATTAGAGAAAGGAAGAATTTAGCAAATGATGAAGTAAATAAGATCGGATGAGTCAGGAAATGTCCGATAGAGTTTGCATATCGATGCAAAGAAATGATTAATAAAGCAAAAATGGATTGTTATTAAGATATTCTAGAGTTTAATGCTGGAGTAGATTGATTAAGTAATATTTGGAAAGTTTATGCCCCAGAATTATGAGATTAGTCAGAGAATGTTAGTAAAGTAAGAAAGGTATATGAAGAGTGAAGCATGTTAATAGCAGTTTCGCAAGTCAGAAATTGCAGTAATTTCTTCAGCACGAATTAATTGAATAAGATGATTTGAGAAGCAGTTGAAGCCAGAAGAAAGCAATTGAAAGCAATAATGAGAACAGAAATTGTGGAATATTATGCAAAAGTGTTCAGTGTGATCAGAGTAGTGCAGCGAAAGCGGAAGCAAAGAAAGATTTAATATTTATAGATTGTTCAAGTTTGTTTGAATAAGGAGAAAGTGTAAAGTTTTGTGCAGTGGAATAAAAGAGCAGAGTTTATTATGGTTTTTAATCAGAGATGACTTGAAACGGTATGAGCAAAATAATATGAAAAGGACATAAAATTCAAAGATGGTGATTGGTTTTCTTTGAAGAGATGTCAGTTGTGAATGTAAATGCAGATGAGGCAGGATAACAGCAAATAATGATAAATAGAAGAAAGGAAATGGTGGCATGAAAGAATATTACAGTGTAAGATATTTGAGAAAGATAAAGCGGCCTCGAAAGAAATATTGCAAACACAGCCGGAAAATTGTGGAAGCAGATTCAGTCCAAGGAGATAAAGCGCCATTGGTAAGGTAGAATCGTCTACAATTGAAAAGTAAGGAAATGCAATGGAATTGACAGAATAGAGTAATTATGAAATGAATTGAAAGAAAAGAAAAGAACAAAGCAAGGATGGAAATGGATAGATCAATTGAAAGGTTAATGCAGAGAAAGAGTATCCTTCTTGTTATGTATATGGTTTCATTTCTTTTTAGGTGATAATCCGGTTTGTTGTGATTTGTTTTATATGTCGAGGACGACATTTCTTTTTAGGTGATAATAATGTAACGTCGCGCGTTTTCTGGATCCCCGTGGATCCAGGTTTAGCGGGTTTGGTGGCCAATGTGTGGCCCATTAGTGTTGTGTGTTTCTTATTAGATCCTTACCAAGTTTGGTTATGGGTCTGTGTTGGTGTTCAGTGCGCTGGATATCAATTGTAGGTTGGCGTCCAGGTGGGTGATGTCGACTTTGTGTTGACGGCCATGGGTTGCCGTTAACATGGTTTTAGCGTCCATCGATGTGGACGTCTAGCGTGATGAACTTGGCGGCCAAAGATGTGGACGCCTAGTTAGGGCGGTTTGGTTAGCGGCGCAGAGGTTGACGTTAACCTGAGGCGGCTGTGTCTTAAGGGGCAACCCGAGCCCTCTTCCTTCTCCATTATCTCTCCTTCTTCTCCCCCACCTTCGCCCTAGTGCTATTTCCCCTACTTCTGGCAGTTGACGGGAATATGTGAGAAGGTTGTGGTGCGCGTGGTAGCGGCGGAATAGATGGGAGATGACAGATTGGAGGGCGATGTTCGCGGGAAGTTCCTCGGGTTCTGTCGCGAATCGAGGTTCTATAGGAGTTTAATCGCGCTATTGAGGTAGGGACTGGACCCCTGGATTCTTCATGGTTGATTGGTTATGGTTTGTTTGTATAGATTGCATGTTAATTGAGTTTTTAGGATTAAGGGTTCTTCAGGTTGGGGAATTGGGTGGTTTGATCGATCCAAGTATTGGATCTTGCTTCTCTGGTTTAATTATGGTATATACATCTAAGAGGGAGTGTTTCCCCTTGTTTCTCTATTGTATTTATGGCTAGATTGCCCGTGCAATCAGTCTAGGGCCATTTTGTGTGTTCTGGCGGGTTCTGTAGTGAAGATCTTGGCGTCAACATCGGTTGACGCAGAGTTCTTCGTTGGGAGATTAACGGCTAGGTATCTAGCCGTTGATTGTGGGTAAACGGCCAAGTAGTGGTCGCTTACTTGGTGTTGACGGCAAGGGACATTGTCGTCTATATCCTTTGGACGGCAATCGATGTCGCCGCCAACCTGTGCATGTGCACAGTGTGTTTTTAATGGCATTCTTGTTATAAGTGTTGCGGTGTATTAACACATGTTGTGCTCTTGGAGCACGGGGCTTTGGAGGTCAGTTTACCGGCTATGTAGTTGTGAAATATCACAGGGTTTTGATGTCGTGCAAGTGGTTTGTATATGCATGGCACATCGTACGCTATCATGTTTATTATATATTAAGTATTGTGGTGTTGTGGCGATGAGGTTCACGTCTGAACCTAGCCTCGATCGTCTAGAATCTTTTATAAATTATTCTGGATGGATAATTAGTAAAGGGTAAGTATGATTATTATGTAAATATTGTGGTCAGTGTTTAATGTGACCTCTACTGTCACAAGATGATCAATGATAGGCCAAGTATGATTGACTATCGTGGTTTATATGTGTGTTTGTGTAAATTAGCTTGGAGGTCACCGTGTGACCAATGACAAACTGCGGTGTTATCTTTAATATGGTTAGTGTATGTAGTTGTGCAAATTAGCTTGTGAGTCACAGGGTGACTAGGACAAGCTATCCTTAATGGTAATTTGTGTATCGTAAACAATAATAGAAAGTGTTTATGTATATATCGTGGTTTGAGCTTGGCGAGTGTGGTGGTCCGGCGCCTATTCCGGAATGCCTCTCTAGTCGGGTACCCCAGGTTCTTTGTGAGCCAGGCACGTGTGTTTGTTGTGCTCGGGGTTTGTCCCGGTACTTGTGTTGTACCGTTGAGGTCTGTGTCATCTTCCTAGACACCCTCACTCCTGTGTTTGAGTTGTACGTCCGGCTGAGGGAAAGACGGCAGTGGGACAGCGACTTCCCAGAGTTATTTCTTGTGTCGCTTGTAGCGTGCTCGTAGTTGGGGGTACGGACACCAGTAGACGTCACTGGTCCCCAGCTAGTCCTGTTTTCCAGTGCCTTACTTTAGGGTGCTCTGGCCAGAGACCCTAGAGGTGCTAGGCATGGACCTGCAGTTGTGTGTCTGCAGGTGTGGTGTTGGTTGGTCTTCACAGTTGTTTGACTTCTTTCTTGTGGAGCGGCAGTTGGACCTTTCGTCCGTGACTGCGAGGCTGAGAGGTTGTTCTTGTGTTGTGTTGTCCGGGTTGGATACTGGCCTGATCAGCCAGTAGTCTGTTCCTGTGTGGTGGCGTCGTTCCTTTCCGACTCGTGCTTTGCTACTTTTCGTGGTTCGTGAGTTTGTGACTCATAGTCGAGGTTTGACTCGTTCGAGGTGTGCCCTGGTGTTGGCACAGTTGTGACTACGGTTGTGGTCTGTGGTGTGCCCGAGTGGTGGCACAGTTTTGGTTATGGGTGGTGAGTGTTGACTCACTAAATGTAGTTTAGCTTGCTATCGTATGCCCTGTTACGACACTGGTTTACTTGTGGTTTCCGTGCTGGTACTTTGTGGTAATAGGTACCTGTACCCTGTGTGGGTAATGGTTTGTGGTGGTATGTCATATACCAGTCTTTCTGGTGTTAACGTGGAATTGTGTTTTGTGGAGGTCGAGTGGTGTGACCTTCCACTCAATATGTTTTTACCCTTCCTTGGGTAAGCTTCCGATTATAGTTTTTATATGTGATGGATTGGCCGCTGTAGCCAGTCCTGTTACCTTATGTGTGGTTTTCAATATATTGTGGTTTGGGGTAGAATGGTCCAGCTCTTGGTCAGCGGTCCTGTACCCATGTGTTTGGAGTTCGCCTGTGAAGCTTATAGCCTAGACAATGTTTGCCTGTGTGGCTTATAGCTTAGGCGATTAGTCGTTGGAATAATGTGCCTGTGAGGCTTGCGGCCTAGGCATTTCAGTGTGTTGAGCGGACTAGCCTGTGGTTCCTCTTTCTTTAAAAAGGAATATGCTTTTGTTTATCAATTACTGTTTAAGCTGTTATTAAATTATAAATGTTGTGAGCATGCCATGGTTTGGCTATTTGTGTGGCCAGTGAGACCCATTGAGGTTGAGGTCTCTTTCGTTAGTTGTTGTGGTCCTTGTGTAGCCCTACTGAGCCAGTGACTTGTTGAGGCTCACTCCCCTACAGTTCTTTTCACAGATTGCCGAGTGTCTGGCTTGCAGCAGCGTTGTGTCAGACTTGTACCACCAGCAGTTGTATAGTTGTTAATGTTGTGTGGGCTTGTGCTCCCTCGGGGTATGCCCCAGGTAGTTGTACTTTTTAATTGGATATGTATTAATGTAATGGGACAGTTGTACAAATTTATAAACAGATATGAGCACATGTGCTTTCTTATGTCTTATACTGTTGTGGTTTGTCTTTTATATTCTTACTGGATAGTTGTGTGAACTATCCCTTGCGAGACTTCGGTCCGTTTGCGGAGGCAGATCTGGATATAGAGCCTTAATGGGCATTGATATCCAGGGCCGTCACAGATTTTCTCAGGAATGGTGGAGGGTCAAGTTGCAGACTATTTTTGCAGGGAGGGCAGAAGATGGGATTACTTGGACAGAGTTTCTGACGGTCTTCAATGACACGTTCTTTCCACTACAGATCCAGCAAGCAAAGAGGGAGCAGTTTAGAACTTTGCAGCAAGGGAGATTGTTCGTGTTGGAGTATCAGATGAGATTCATGGCATTGAGTAGATATGCCCCTTATGTGGTGATCGATCATGCAATAATGGTGGAGTATTATATTAGGGGATTGAGGTCCGAGTTGCAGGATGCAGTAGCTCCACTAATGTGCCGGACAGTAGAGGATGCGGCACAGCGGGCAGCTGTGTTGGAGAGGACTTTGGCTAGGCAGAGTCAGTCTCAGGCTGGAGGTTCAGGCAGCTTCCAACTTCCCCAGCAGTCGCAAGGCATCAGCAAAGGAAAGGCACCCTCAGGAGCATCATTGTCTGGAATAGCAAAGTGGGGCAAGCAGATCAAGAAATTCTTCCAAGGAGGAGGACGAGGTAGAGGCAGGCAACAGGGTTTCCAGCATGGTGGTTTTCAGCAGGGGCGTGGCTACAGGCCACCAGTTCCAGAGGAGTCCCAGCAGAGTACTGCAGGTCAACCTGCAACTTTTCGAGAGGTCATATGTTATGCTTGTGGTCAGCCAGGACATTATGCCAGGGATTGTCCGTCTCGAGGATATGGTTATGGCAGAGGGACTCAGCAGCAGCAGCAGACATATTAGCTGTTAGCAGAGCGAGGCAGAGGAACCCCTTATCAAAGAGGAGGTCGAGGTCGGGTGATGGCAATCACCAAGGCGCAGACAGAAGCATCAAATCTCATTGAAGGTATATTACCGATCTTTGATTTCTCAGCTAGAATATTAATTGATCCGGGTGCTTCTCATTCATTTATTTTCGAAGATTTCTTGGATAGTCTGGCTCATCCCATAGAAGAAAGGAAGTGTGAATTGGTGGTTGAGGTTCCTACCATTGATTTTATGCTTACTTCCTGTTATTTAGATGAGGTTCCAATTATGATTCATGGGAATCAGTTGCCAGCAAAGTTGTATGCTTTGTCTTTGAAGGAGTATGATTTGATTGTGGGTATGGACTGGTTAGAGGCTTATAGTGCTCTGGTAGATTGTAGAAAGAAGAGGGTCAGGTTTTGTAGACCTAATGGAACAACTTTTGAATTTCAAGGTATGCCCTTCTATTCTCCTAAGTTTATCATTTCTGCGCTCAGGGCTAGAAGGTTAATTAATGCAGGATGTGTAGCGTATCTTGCTTCTGTGAGTCTGGTTGAGTCAAATAAATCTGTAGAGTCTGTGCCAGTGGTTAGAGAATTTGTAGATGTATTTCCAGAAGATTTGTCGGGGCTAGCGCCGCACATAGAGGTAGATTTCACTATTGAGTTAGAGCCAGGCAGTATGCCGATATCGAAGGCACTGTATAGGATGGCACCAGCAAAATTAAAAGAGTTAAAGAAGCAGTTGCAGGAGCTATTAGAGAAAGGTTTCATCAGACCAAGTCACTCACCGTGGGGTGCGCCAGTGCTGTTTGTTAGAAAGAAGGATGGTAGTCTAAGGATGTGTATAGATTACCGGCAGTTGAATAAAGTTACCATCAAGAACAAGTATCCGCTACCAAGAATAGATGATTTGTTTGACCAGCTTCAGTCAGCAAAGGTGTTCTCCAAGATTGATTTGAGATCAGGATACCATCAGTTGAGAATTAAGGAGGAAGACATTGAAAAGTCAGCTTTCAGGACCAGGTATGGACATTATGAATTTGTAGTAATGTCATTTGGGTTGACTAATGCGCCAGCAGCTTTTATGAAATTGATGAATAGAATATTTCATCCATATCTAGATCGGTTTATAGTAGTTTTTATCGATGATATCTTGATATATTCAACATCGGAAGAGGAGCATGCATCCCATTTAAGAATCACATTGCAGGCATTGAGAGAGCACCAGTTGTATGCTAAGTTCAGTAAGTGTGAATTCTGGCTGAAAGATATACAGTTTTTGGGTCATGTGATTTTTGGTGACGGAGTTGCAGTGGATCCAACGAAAGTGGAAGCAGTGTTGAAGTGGGCAGAGCCAAGAACTGTGTCAGAGATTAGAAGCTTTTTGGGTCTAGCAGGTTATTATAGAAGATTTATTCAAGATTTCTCTAAAATAGCAACCCCAATGACCAAATTGACTAGAAAGGGAGTTCCTTTTGTGTGGTCTTCCGAGTGCAGGCGCAGCTTTGCTGAATTGAAAAAGAGGCTTACTTCAGCACCAATATTAGAAATTCTTCAGGAAGTGGTGGTTATGTGTTATATACAGATGCATCCAGAAGAGGATTAGGGGAAGTATTGATGCAGCATGGAAAAGTGGTTGCTTATGCTTCCAGGCAATTAAAGAAACATGAAGAGAATTATCCGACTCATGACTTGGAGTTGGCAGCGGTAGTATTTGCTTTGAAGATTTGACGGCATTATTTATATGGAGAAAGATTTGAAATATTTACAGATCATAAGAGCTTGAAATATATATTCTCACAGAAAGATTTAAATTTAAGGCAACGCAGATGGATGGAATATATGAAACATTATGACTTCAGTTTAGGATACCATCCGGGTAAAGCAAATGTTGTGGCAGATGAATTGAGCAGAAAAGTTGTTATGAATCAACTTATGATCAGAGAATGGAAATTATATGAAGAAATAGCAGATAATTCTTTGTATGTGCCAAATAGTCAGCAAAGAGCAGTATTGGCGAATAGTGCAGTTGAACCTTCTCTTTACAGACAGATAGTTGAAGCCCAGAAAGCAGATGAGAACTTGGCAGATATTTTAAGAATGGAGGAGGTAACTTTGGGCCATGATAATGTAGTCAGATTGAAAGGCCGAGTGTATGTTCCAACTGATGCAGGAATCAGATAGAAAGTGCTAGAGGAAGCCCACATGTCAAGATACACTATTCATCCAGGTAGTACTAAGATGTATCAAGGAATGAAGAGTCTTTTCTGGCCAAACATGAAAAGAGAAATTGCAGAATTTATAGCAAGATGTGCCGTCTGTCAGCAAGTAAAAGCAGAACATCAGCGACCAGGAGGTTTGTTGCAACCTTTGCCCAAACCACAATGGAAATGGGATGATATAGCTATGGATTTTATAGTGGGTTTGCCCAGCTCAGCAGGTCACAATTGCATTTGGGTTTTTGTTGACAGACTAACTAAAGTTTGCAGACTGTTACCGGTTAATATGTCATGGTCAGTGGACAGGCTAGCCAAATTATATGTAGAAAGAATAATACCATTGCATGGAATTCCAGTTACTATTGTTTCAGATCGAGATCCAAGATTCACTTCAGGCTTTTGGAGAAGTTTGCAGAGGGTAATTGGCACTGAGTTAAGATATAGTTCAGCATATCATCCGCAGACAGATGGACAGACAGAAAGGACCATCTAGACAATAGAAGATATGTTGAGAGCCTGTTGCTTGGTTTGGGGAGGAATATGGGAACGTCATTTGAGTATGGTTGAATTTGCATATAATAGTTATCAAGTAAGTATCAGAATGGCACCCTATGAGGCATTATATGGCAGACCATGCAGGACACCACTGAATTGGCATGAGGTAGGAGAGAGGCAGGTTCTGGGTCTGGAGTTAATCAGGCAATGTGCAGAAATAGTTAAGTTTATTAAAGAAAAGCTTCAGATAGCACAGAGTCGACAAAAGAGTTATGCTAACAACAGACGCAGACCATTGCAGTTTGAAGTGGGGGATTATGTATTTTTGAAGGTTTCTCCTACTAAAGGTGTATTTAGATTTAGCAAGAGAAGCAAGTTGAGCCCCAGATATGTAGGTCCGTTCCAGATAATAGAAAGATTGGGCGAGACAGCTTACAGGTTAGATCTGCCAGCAAACTTTGCAGATGTCCATAATGTGTTCCATGTTTCCATGTTCAGAAAGTACATTAAAGATCCATCCCAAGTGGTTAGTTACTAGAGGAGTGAATTAAAGTCAGACATGACTATGTGAAAATATCCAGTACAGATCACAGGCCGCAGAACCCAAAAGCTCAGAAATAAGAACATTGATTTGGTAAAAGTCAGATGGGAAAACATGCAAGGCGGTGAGGATACTTGGGAACTAGCAGAGAAAATGATGAAGACGTATCCATATTTGTTTGAGTAAGCTTTTAATTCTTTTAGGTGATAGTACCCTGTTAATTTTAAAAGAAAATTTTTGATATCGAGTTCTGCTTTAAATTTTGAGGACGAAATTTCTTTTAGGTGATAGTAATGTAGCATATCGACTGTTCGGACCGTCCTATATCAGTTGTGGTGGCCAGTGTGTGGCCCACATTGTGAGTAGCAGGTGCTTTCACAGGTTTCTGGGGCGTTGTGGGCCGGCTGGTTGGCCCAAAGCGCAGGTTTGTTCTCTGTCCCCGAATGCGACAGAGGGGCGCGTCGCGTTCTCATCGCGACACTCGGGGACGTCGCGTCCTGGTTGCTGCTGTTTTGGCTCGTTGTCTGCATGCGCTCCGCGTATCGCGCGCGGGGCGGGCGTGCTGACGTCGACAGGCGAATCGCGATGGGCAGCCGCGTCGCGACCTGGTCGCGACGTAGCAATACGTCGTCGCGTTCCCAACTGAGCTATGTTTTTAAGAAACCCTGGCAGAACAGAGCTTTCATAAGCTCTACTCGGCTATGGGAGGTTTTGCTCGTGGGATTCTGGGCGATTCGAGCTCGTGGGCCTCAGTTGGTCGTGTTCTCGCCGCGAGGATCGCGTGTGGAGCGGGAGAAACGCCGGGTTATCGCCCGTTTTTGTGTTCTTCATCAAAGTAGGGAGATTCTACCCTTTTCTCCATGGATTTCGTGGGTGCGTGGTGTGTGATGTGTTTAATGCGTTAAGAACTTTAGAAAGCATGTTAGGACATCACAAAGAGCATGAAAAATGGAATGAAAACTAGTTTGGCAGGGTTATGGGGATTTCTGGCGAAGGGGACCCGGTTAGGGTTTTTCGCCTGCGAAGACGACGGTCTCCCCTATCGCGATCAGATCGCGACAAGATGATACGTCACGTTCGCTCTCTTGGATGCGACATGTCGGGGCGTCGTTATCTGAACGCGACCTGGGCCTCTGTCGCGATCACAGCCGTGGGATATTTCTTGCATGTAAATGTTAATGCATGTATCCGTTTCTGTTTAGCTGTTGCACGACAAGGTTAACCGATGTGTGTGGAAGTGTTTAGTGGTGCTTCGGCACTTGTTGTGCTCCTTGGGAATGCGGTTCACATGGTGAGCTGCAGGCTCACGTGGTCGTGTGTGTGACTGGTTTCAGTGACCCGTGTGTGTTCACGTGGTTTGCGTAGTGTGCACGAGTTTCCGTGTGTGTGGCAGGTAGTGTTACACCTTCTGTGGTTACCTCTTCAGTTGGGAGCCTCAGGTTCCGAGGTAAGCTAGGCACTTGGGTGTGCTCGGGGTTTGTCCCGGTACAGTGGTACCGTCAGGGTCTTGTCGTCTTCCTAGACACCCTCGCTCTCGAGAAGAGTTGTCGTATGACTGAGAGAAAGATGGTAGGGACAGCGACTTGTGTGAGTTTGTTGTTTAGTCGCTTGTAGCGCGCTCGTAGTTGGGGGGGACGGACACCAGTAGACGTACTGGACCCCAGCTAGTCCTATTTTCCAATGCCTCATTTTAGGGAGTTTAGGCTTGAGTCCCTAAAGGTGTCAGGCATGGGCCTGCATGGTGTGTGACCTGTAGGTGTGGTGGTTTGGTTGGTCTCCACAGTTCTTGTTTGGTTTAGTGGAGCGGCAGCTGGACCTTTTGTCCATGGCTGCGAGACTGAGAGGTGGACATGTGTGTTTGTCCGGGTTGGTTGCTGGTGTCGTGAGCCAAGCTACACGACCCAAGTTTGGCGTTTACCTACTTTAGCTCGTACACATGTTTGGGTTTTCTGTTTATTTATTAAAACTACGTTCGAGGACAGTAAGCGGTAAGTAAGTTACAGCTTTAATATCCTGCTTAAATAATTCTATAAATTGTTATAGCGTAGATTCCTACTTAGTTACTTGAGTTGTGGTTTGCTCGGTTTCTTTGGGGGAGTTTTCCTACTGAGCCAGTGACTAGCGAGGCTCACCCCCCCCCCCCCCCCCCCACTCCTTTCAGGTGAGGGAGAGCAAGAGGCTTCCCAACAGTCTTCTAGTTCCAGGCCGCACCGTAGCGGAGCAGGGTCTGCGCCACTACCAGCAGTGTAATTTTCTCTCTTTGTACACCTCGGGGTATGCCCCAGGTTTTGTTGTACTGGTTTATGGTTTTAGTTGAGAAACTGGCTATGTAAATCTCATGTAAATATTTGTGGAATGGAAAGTTTATTTTTGTTCAGTTATTTCCTTTATATTTCTACGGACATGTGTGAATGATATTCCTTGCGAAGCTTCGGCTCGTTCGCGGGAGGCGGAGTCGTGTCAGGCTCGTTATCAGGTTAATGGGTTTGAACGATGTGGTCCATCACAATACATCACTGTTTGCTACTCAGAAAAAGTTTATTATACTTGTCTAAGTACACTCACTATACTTGGATAGTAATACGTGACAATTTATATGATGCTTAAGTTAAATGTCATGAAAATTAATAGACAAGGCAATTTGGCGACGACAGTCAACGATGATGAGAGGTAGCAGCGGTGATGAGCAATGAGTAGCTGTAATAGCCAATGACATTAAAAATTAAAAACTTGTACTCAAAAATATAAATTTTAAAATATTATCTTAGAATTTAAAGATAATGATTAATTTTTAATAATAATTTGAATCCATAAATAATAATTTTAAACTCTAAAATAATAACTTTTGAGCATGTCGTCAATTATCGTTGCTTATTAATTTACATGACATTTAATATAGCATCACATAAACTGTCATGTCATATCTAAATATATTTATAGCACTTAAGCAAGTGCAATTGTAGCACCCCGAAAATTTTAGCTATATAAAGAATTCAAATAAATGGAAATAAATAATTTCCAAGTATGTAAAACATACGCATTATTATCGTATGTGCTATAACAAGTCGGAAAACCGTTAACACGGAAATACGACGCAATCAAAATTTAAATAAAAGTGTTGGAGGGATTTTCAACATTATATATTAATGACCCAAATCATAATTGGGTCAATGGACATCATTTGGCCCAATAATCAAATAAAGCTAGAAAATGCAGGAAAAATTCGTAACTCTAAATAGGCCGAAATTAGAAAAAGGCAATTTGAGTTAAATTGGGATGCAATCATGCATTTTTGGCAACCCAAATTCGTGCCTAACTATGGAGGGAGGTTTCCTAAAGCCTCACACACTCTATGGGAGGAAGAAATCCTCCCTAAGTAGGAAACTAACATGACAAAACCTCAACCTGGCTTTCCTAGTCATAATAGGACTCCTAAAACACCATGGTTGCTTAAATACTCTTCACCAAATCTTAGGAACGAGTTTTAGAACTTGCTAGGGTCGTGTGGAGGAGTTCTTGGCAACTGGGGAAGCAGGAGAGCCCCACACCAAGCCGTTCTTCTTCCCCGTCGTGTCTACTGCGACCTGCACAGACTATCATCTTGAAGTCGACCAAAGGTGAGTCAAACCTAAACCAAACTTTGCAAGGCTTATACCCCTGGAAAGAGGGTCAAGTCTACGTTCTAACTCAAGTGGAATGCCCAAATTCCATGCAGTATACACGGAGTGGTAATTAGCGTTCTCATCCAAGTGGTCTGAACACGGGTTTTTCTGGAAAAATGAGACTTCTTCAACCCAGAAGGTAGGTTTTCTCGGGCCAAACCTTAACACATCCTATACCAATGTGTATAGAATCAAGTTAATTTTCATCTCCCACTGGTTTCATCGAATTTCATCTAGTAGATTTTGAATTACAAGTGTTTTGCCAAAGTCACGCACTGTTAGGATTTTTCCCATTCTTCTTATTATGCACTCGATTTCGTATCAAAGTAGACCAAACTTCCTTCATAAAAGTTCTTCTACTTGAAGTTACGATTATCTTTTATGTTGGACGTTTTGTCTAAAAGTCTTTTGTTAAAGAGTTATAAGCGTGTTAAGAGAGTCACTGCATGATACTGCAATTTCGGGCTACACTTGACATTTTGTTCCTCATATGTTTTCTCGGGATTTGGAACTGAATTAGATCAAACCCTCAACATTAAAGTTCTTTTACTGGTTGACCTCGTCATCTTTTGTGTTGAACATTTTATCAAAATGTCATTAGTTAGAGAGTTATAAGCAAGGAAAGCAAATCCTGCATGAGATGTATTTTCAGGTTCCACATGACCTATAAGTTTTGTTCTGGAAGGGCACTAGTGTCGACACTACTTGGGATAGTGTCGACACACTGTCCCAGCACAGCCCAGAAGGTGTTCTGGGAAGATCTCTAGTGTCGACACTACCTGACCCAGTGTCGACACTGCCTGACCAGTTTTGCCCAAAAGGTGTTCTGGAAGGCCTCTAGTGTCGACACTACTTGGGCTAGTGTCGACACACTGTCCCAGATTGGCCAGAAGGTGTTCTGGGAGCTGTCTCTAGTGTCGACACCACCTGAACTAGTGTCGACACTACTTGACCTTTTTGCCTTGTATTTGAAGCACTGTGTCGACACTACCTGGACCAGTGTCGACACTACTTGACCAATTCTTCATTATTTTGCCTTGTGTTTGGAGCATAGTGTCGACACCAGTAAGGGGTGTGTCGACACTACCTTTGCAAAATATTATCTGTCTTGGGTCTGATCATTGCATGATGTCTATTTAATGGCTTAAAAGTGTTTAACCCATTGAAAAATCCTTAATTACATGAATATTATTCTAATTACTTTCTTAATGATATGATCATATATGAAGCTTGTGATTTGCTCTTGTTACCAATCTAGATTGATTTAAATGATAAATATTATCTTAAAATCTTGTAAACCCATATGTAGTTCAATACATTGATCTTTGCATGCCATCATGTTAAGTGTTTTCCGAGAGTTTGAGACCGACGGATTGTGAATTGACACGCGTACATCACTACACACTTATACATCTCTACAGTGCACTTCCTTTATCTTCTTGTTCTCGTGAGCATGAATTACAATCTAGACTAAAGCCATTATCGTAAAGATTGAACTAAATTATAAATTGTACCGTTCAGCTACCGAATTTATCTCTTGACCATTGTTATCATGAAATCATGTTCAGTTACTTATTACTTGTTCCCATCATCAACATGAACATGACATTACACATGCTTACTTATTGAAACTCTCATTGGCCATTATTAATGACTGTGGGTATCTACATTTAAAATTTTACATGAGATGCTGACAGGGCACGGCGTGTGTCCAAGGGCTCCAATCTAGCCCCAATGACGGCGAGTCATAGATATACTGTTAACCATGGGGATATAATGATTACTGGTGTTGCATCTGCGTTGGGAGTACTTTCTTGCTTGTTGAATGTTAGATACATAACCACATACACGTGGCCTGTGTGTACTCTTGGTGGATCTTTCCTTGGTGTACATTAGTGTTTACGTGTCTGATTAGTGTTACTTGATCGTGCTTGTGCAATCTTGCTTGCTTGCTTGCGTGATATGGCCATCCTGCATTTATTGCAACTAGTGATATCTTACGTTCTTGTAAACTATTGACATCAAGTGAAGTCTTGCGTGCTTGTACAAAGTGATCTATTGTTAGTTCTCTCTTATTATATCATTCCAGATCTTATTCTATCATGATCACTATATCTAGCTTGTTTCATGTATCATGTTTTAATCTGTTTTATTCGCACTTGCATATCATGACATTCATTGTGCTTACCTAGTTCTAAAATGTTAATCACTTATATCATTACCCGCACATTGAGATATAAATCCTACTGGGCTAGTTTGCTCATCCCCCTACTTTTACCCAATTTAGGTAACTATGAAGTTCAAGAGGAAGAGCAAGTCGAGGATGGGAATGCATCCGAGTGATGAGCGTTCCAATTATGAGTCTGTCTATAGTTAAGATCATTTGAGTGTTAGAACAGCGTAGTAGGAAGTGAGGTATTCTGTACTTTCCTTTTTATTGAGTCTTAGTCCTGTACTAGTTTCAATTTGAATACAATTTATATTGAGTTCAACATTTGGGCCCTATTATGATGTTGTGTTGATACACATTAAGTGTGTGCTAGCTAGAGGTTTATTTGCCGACTGTCTACGTCTCGAGATATTGACTCGAATTCTTCGAACTAATATCCGCTGCGTAATTCTCGAGACGTGACAGTAATAAATCTTTCTCTTGCTACTTACACATTATTCTTTCAACATTAGGACGAATTATGAATATTTTTGACGAATCATGGAAGTGAGAGAATACATGCACATGAGAATTTGAGGGGCACACGTGCAAGAAGAACCCCATAATTTATGCATATACGGTATTAACATATGTTAATAGCTATTCAGGCGCAGGAGCCCCGCTTATCGTCGTGAGAAAGAAAATAAACTTCCTCAAGAACTCTGGCTCGATGATAGACTCAAAGCATTGTGAAATCTAAATTTATAAGAGAAAGATTTACTACACTTGTTGTAGCAAGTGCAATAGAGTCAGATGGCAGCCCGCATGGCACTCTAGTGGGCACCACGCAGATTGCCACATGGGTTGACAGCTATGAAATAGGAGACGGTGGCGGTGACCAACAACAGCGGACGGCGATGGTAACAAGCGACAGTCAGATCTAAAATTACAATTGTAAAATCTAAATTTATATTTTGAAATTTAAAATTTATATTTTTAAATCCAAATTACTATTAAAAACTCAGTTAATATTTTAAACTCTTAAGGGTAAATATTTTAGAGCCCATGTTTATATTCTAGAGCCCAAGTCACCATTTTAAAGCGTGAAGATTATATTTTGGAGTCTAAATTTCTATTAAAACTTATAAGGTGTTTGGTTGCAAATTTTTAAAAAGAACTATTTCTAACTAAAAAATTATAGTGTGTCCATTTTTAACTAAAATTTTGAAACTGAGAAAAATTGGTACTTTTGTTTGGTAAAATTAGTATAATTTTTAAATTTTGTAAAGATTTGTTTGGTGGACACACTTTTTACTATTAATTTTTTTATAATGATAGGAGGGGGCACAGGGGGCGGGGAGGGCAGAGGGCCGCGGGACGCAGGGGGGGGGGAGGAGGAGGAGGGGGCACCGGTGTGGGCCGCGACACGGGGGTGGGGGGGGGGGGGGGGGCGCCGGCGACATAGAGGGGGGGAGGAGGAGGGGGTGCCGGGGCGACACAGGGGGGAGGGGGCGCCGGCAATGGGGGGGGGGGAGGAGGAGGGGGGGCGACTGGCGGGGGGAGGAGGAGGGAGGGTGTCTTCCGACTGGGGGAGGGGGGGTCTGAGTGTGCGTGTGTTTTTTTTTTTAATTGGTTGATATTTGTTTTTCTTTTGAGAGAGATTTACATAAGATAAAATTTCTTCCCTAAAATAAAAAAACTACTTACCAAACGTGTATGTGCGTCTATCCTCTCTCTTTTTTAAATTTAAGAGAAAAAAATTGATAAAAAAATACAACCAGTCAATATTTTTAAGCTCTAAGGGTAATATTTTAGAACCTAAATTTGTCTTTTTGGAGCCCAACATTTATATTTTGAGGCCCAAATTATTCGGGCGCTGGTCAGTCGTCACACGCCGCTGGCCACTGGTCGCCGCCGTCGTCCGCCGTCATGGGCGCCACCTTGGATGCCAACTTGCTGCATTTACTGCTACAGTAAGTGCAGCAAACTTTTCTCAATTTATAATGGAAGCATGGCAGACGAATTCCTCATCATTTCGACATTGTGATTTGTGAGCAAGGCCTTCTCTATTAAATTACGACAGCATATTTCTACAATCGGAGATGAGGCACTGGAGAATTATTTCACACTAAGAAAAACTTCATAGCGGCTAGCTTTATGACATCCAGAGGCACTCTACATTCCAGTATCGAAACATGATATAGGCTTAATGACAGGATGCTATTCACCCATCTAAGAAAAAAGCTTGTGCCGGTTTTGTCTATGGCTTCTGGGATGTGGGCATGGCCAAGGAAACTCCCTGGCTTGGCAGATCTTTCCACTGCTGGGTAACCGTCTTGATCTGTGTGTAAAACTGTACCCCAGCCTTGCCTGCCAAAACCATTATATTGAACAAAATGGCTTCAGTAGTAGATGATGTATAGTTTCTATCAAGAAAAGTGCTAAGAGTGAGATATCAGTGGAAGAGCAAGCAGTAGGGGGGGAAATTGCCGCACCATAGAAGTTCAGGTCGCCTGCAAATGATGCCTTGGAGCCGGTAAATGAGAAGAACGGTAACGGAACTGGAATCGGAACGTTGATGCCAACCTAGAAAAATATTGTGTATATCCAGACACAGTCAACATATTATCTCCAGAAACAGATGAAAATGCATAGGGAAACACGTAAGTTGAATCTCAGTTCTGTATCCCTTTCTTGTTCCATGTCTTCCTGACAGACTGAAGGACAAGCCTTCCTACTTCTCTCAAGTGATCGGCCTTCCTTTGTCTATCTACATGGTAAGTAGTAACTGACCCATACTTGACGAGTGGCTCAACGTATAGGGCCTTCCATGTACAACAAGGTTTAAGAGGTTTCAGGTTCAAAAATCCCGCAGGGTCAGGTTTAGAGAAATTCAAAGAAAAGTTGTGAACATATATTAGATGCAGGTAGTTTCCAACCATAAAAAAGGTAGTAACTGACCTGTCCTGCTTCAATCTCATTCTGAAATTTCCTTGCTGAAGCCCCCGATGTCGTAAATATAGATGCTCCATTTCCGTACCTACATCAAAGATGGTAAACATTCAAGTAAAACAAGACCAGACTAAATACCAAGAGACTCAAATGATAGGGGTTAAGGCGAATACTTGTTCTCGTTTATGATCTTGATAGCCTCTTCTAGACTGTCAGCCTGTTAGAAAATTGTTAGTTTTGTGCAATCAGCCAAAACAGAAGAAAAAAGAGAGAGGCACAAACGTAAAATGTTATCATTCAATGTTTCATTACCTGCATGCATAGGAGGACCGGGCCAAAAATCTCCTCCTGTTCATTTGCAAGAACATAAGATCATATTTCCATTGGATCACAAACTTTGGAATGGACAATAATCATGTCAACTCATCCTTCCAACAATAAGGTTATCCTCATAAATTCCTCTCATCCCAGAAAAGAGAAAAATAAAAAATACGAAAGGAAAGAGAAATATACCTCATAGCATTTCATGTTGGCTGTAACATCAGATAAGATGGTTGGTCCAACAAAATTTCCATCCTCATAGGAGGGAACCTACAAGAGAAGGAGACATCACATAGCTCAGATCTCATTAACAATTAGAAAGCAATTAGTGAACAAAATGAAAAAACCAAAAGATAGAAATGATAACAAGAAAGCAATGGGGGCAATTGTATTCAGAAATGATGAATACAACCAACTTTATTGGGGAGTAGCACAAGAGATCACCTGATAAATGCAACTTAGAGCAACTATAGTAATCTCTACATGATAGGATTATCATAATGATCGATTATATTGTCCTTAACCCTATATGTGTATTATATATATATACATATGCTCCAACCCATGACCACTCGGCTACGTTAATTAAATAAGTTAATCTTTTCTCATCTCTGTTTGATCGAATTGTAGAACCAAGAAAATTACTCTCAATGAAGAAAAGGCCATGGTACACCCATAGGATTCCAGCTCACTTCTTAATGTGACAATCAATCTTATGGGAACACAAACATCTGTCACGACCATCAGTAATCACCCCCACAGGGACAACTCACATCTCGACGCCACTATAAATCTTATATGAACTTGACCTTATGTCCCAACCATCAAATGAGTAAGAAGGTATATCAAGCAAAGAACTACAATAAAATCTAGCATTCTTTTCTTTTTTTGGTTGAGGTTAAAGCTAGGGGTTCTTTTTCCATAAGAAACAAAATTGGGAATGTAACTGGACATACATGAAGCAATTAACTGCTGCATACTAAGCCTCATCACTAATATTAAGGTGCTGTTGTTAAGACCTGATATGTGCAGGTGCAGCCTGTTAGCCTGTTACATCTGAAGATTAGACATTCCTGATTCAAGATAGTTTGATAACAAACCTGAGTTGGTGTCAAAATCACCAAAAATCCAAGAAAATTTGTAGGTTTTGCTTCCAATAAAAGTGTGTCTAAACATTTAAGATAGTCAAATAGCTCCCCAGACTTCATGCGCATCATGACTAATCATGTCATGAACAGCAAACTTTCAGGTCATTTTAACATCTCTATACTTGAATCCAAGCTACTGCATTATTAAGATGATGCAGCAAGCAACTTATGCAGAGCAAACCAGTGAGACTTTACTATTAGTTTCATCACATAAGGGTTCTGTCTGTGTCTTAAATTAGAAAGCATTGTTTTTGCAAATGATTGATATGGCTGCCTTTATCATGCACAAGAAGTTCTATTGTTGTTGTTTATTAGGAACCATTTGGTTTGCAACTTGATCAAACTTAAGCTGCCTTAGAATCATCTTCTTTCTTGATAATGCAAAGAGGAGAACCCAAGACATTTACTTCAGTCAGTCAACTGAACATCCAGAATTCTGTGCATGCATAGTACAGACTCGACAGAGCATAAAAATGTGAACAATTACCACAATATTTCTCCCATCAAGCACAAGTCGAGCACCACTATCAACACCGCTTTGGATCAGACGGCAAATGCGTTCCTTGGCCTGCCAGCATGCCAAATATCAAAACTAAATTGAAATAGAGCAACTTGAAAAATGAGAATAACATTTTGAAGCATATAAGGAAAGGAAAGAATTTAAGAAAAAAGGATAAGTTCAATCAAATGAAACCAGGGATGCAAACAAGCTGATTCCAGCCACATATTACACAGCTCAGACTTGATTTTTTTTTATTTTTGTTTAAGCTCATTGGCTCAAATCAAATAAGTACTGTAAAAGGCCATTTTGATTTGGTTCATTTAAGTAATCGACAGATTCCAGAAAACTCATTGAGGGAATGATTCACAACCAATTAGATGTTTCAAGTTTAATTTGAAATGTCCCCAATACATAGTGGGCTGCCCTCCATTTAGAGACGCAGGCCCATGAAGCAGAAAGGCAGGCCAACACCCACTTTATAAAAATATTCTGTTCTCCCTCATCCCAGATATCTGATATGGAACCGCTTGTCTCACCACTCAATATAACTTTTCCATATGCAGCCCAATATCTTCTCACTTTCTAATACAGTTCAACACTGCCCCTAACCCCAGATATAGTGGTAGCTGCACACTGTGGCAGGTCCACATAGCATCCACTGAGGGGTAGCCACTTCCCACAGGCAACCCTAAATGAAACAATAACAAATATTTCCAATACCTGGAGGGAGTAATCTGGGAGGAAAAAGAGACACAACTGAGTGTTTAGAATAAAAAGAGTAGATGGACCTTTCCTAGTAACCTCGAAATCAGATTATAATGTTAAAAAAATGGTGAGATTGAGATGGGTCCTGAAAAATCATGCAAATAAAATACTGCCTTCCCTTTAGCTAATTAGTCATTCATCATTAGTCCCAGAGTAACATATGTCTCATGTGTTCCATACGCAAAATCAAAACAGTAGTGGCACCATCATTTCAATCACCAGGTGCAGGATGACATGGTTTACTGACAGAACTTAAATTGTTGCATCACAGAATGTCCTCAAATTTATGCAGTTAAAAGGGGATAAATCATTTCTTGTATGAAATTATCCAATCTATGCAGTTAACTGATTGAAATTCAATCACTGAAATCTGCACCTGTCGGCTGATCACTGGACCAAGGTCTGTCCCAGGTTCAATTCCAGCATTTACTTTCAGTGTTTTGGCACGCTTAATAAGTTCATCCTCCCTGGTGAAATGTGGGGTTAGCATATATATTTCAACAGTATCCTACATACATTAATTTACATTCCACCTGAAGAAAAAACAGTAAGGAACTATGTACCATGGCTTTGAGTCTCCAACAAAGACAGCTGTGCTAAGTGCCATACACCTCTGTCCCGCAGCACCAAAACCAGCAGCAACTAGTGCATTTAAGGTAGCATCTACACTTGCATCAGGCATGATAATTGCGTGGTTCTTGGCACCCATGTTTGACTGAGAAAAGGTAAAGCCTCAGTCTTCAGATAATTGCATCTGACACAAAGAGATCTTTCTAATGTGTTGGACATGAGTGCCTTTTTGTGAGTGTAAGTGCCCTGACAAGACAGGGAACACCAAAATTTCATTAATGAAAAAGCTCACCTGAACACGTTTCCCCTTAGATGAAGCTCTACCATAGATATGCATGCCAGCCTTGAAGCATACAAATAAAAGACATTAATGCTCTTTTTCACTGACCCAAAGGGTTTCATTCACACAAACATTACATTTTGAGAAACCTACTTTGTTGTATAGACATGGAAGAAATCTGTAGCAAAGTTATACAACATTTGGTAAACATGAAATGAAAGAAACATCACAGCATTATCACATAAAACTGCTGACAGTACCATAAGGTGCTTTTAACCTGGGAGAGTATCCTCTGCCCCCACTGTCTTTTTTCTTTTTAATTATATTTTATGATTGCAGACATAAAGGTGTCCTTCACGCAACGTATAATCCCAGTAACTTCAGGAGCAATCTGAATCCACAAGCCAATTGAGCCACATTTTGAATAAGAAGACCTAATAGCCTAAGAAGTAGCCTAAGCTTTTAAACTCCCATAAATTTTGATAATGAGATTTTAACTTTCCATGACATCAATTTTCGAGAGAATATAATCTCAATGACATCAAAAGATAGGGAAAATCAATAAAAATGTTTCAGCTTAAAGCCTTAAACATGATTTCTCTAAATTCACCTAGACACTCTGAAACAGTAGTAGCATGTTTCCTATATATGCAGCAGTAGCAATGTAACCCCGGAATTTACATCACAACAGCCACTCATTTCTAATATGTTCATATAGTGATGAAAGAACATATTCTCCTTCAGGTAGAGGACTACCTGGAGTTGCATGTGAAGCTGATTAACTTACTTGTACATGATATCGTAAGGAGAAATGTTTCAAAGGAAGTAATGAATTCAACGAGATATGATGAACTCACAGTATTGGAACCAACAAATGAAATGGCCTTGATATTGTCATCATCACAAATATTGTTCACTGTTCCCTACACAATTGCCAAACACTAGTTAACATAATGTGACTTGTTTAGAATAGCACGAAAGAGTATAAAAAAGCTTGAGTTAACACTCACAGAGAAAAAAACAAAGATCTGGGCTGAAACTCACAGGACAAACAAAGTGATACACATATTAATGCTTACCGTAGTACCATGTACAATGTTTAAGACACCATCGGGTAAACCAGCTTCCATTGCCAGCTCTGCAAGCATCATTGCAGCCCCTGGAATAATCCCCAAGAAAAGTGTGTTATCAAATATGTAGATTAAAAAAAAATGATATCTTTTCAATGATGTGGAAGGAGAGTTGTCATATAGAAATAAAGCCAGAGTGGAAAATAGAGTCTAGAGATAATAACAATGCTTTGAGAAAGAGGGAAATTTTGAGGTCTTAAAATCTTGCCTTAGATGTTACAAATTCTCAATGAGATTAGGCAGTATTGTAGTATGGTAAGTGGACATATTTTATACTTCCTCATATCTGCAGGTCGATGAGACAAGTTGAGAAGCACTAGCTATTTCACATCATACTCAAATTTGTGAGTTATACTCTACATCCTACTCGTCCAGGTGTTCCAACATATTATTTCATTTGTTTCTTTTCTCTGAAGTGTACTTGACAATAAGATGAAGCAGAAAACTTCCTCCATATTCTGGTGAGTATTGCTACATTCTCAACATCATACAAACAATTATAACTCTTTATGTGCATATTCCTTTTGATGCAACATCGGTCTATCATGCTTCTAAGGATGTACATGTCTAGTAGGAAGTCCTCAACTTCTACTAGTTTTCACACAATTAGCATAGGATGAAGTAAAACTTAGCACACATAAAACTCAAAACTTTGACTTCCTTGGGTTTAAAATACACAAACACCATATGATGCAAGGTAAAAAAAAACCTGCTAATAATCATATGCCAACACGGGAAGCTAACTTATTCAAAACCACATAACACTGAAAAAGTGAAACATAGTTTCCAGAAGAATAACGGGGTGCTCAGTGGCTATAAAGGATGTTCACCTGGATCTTTCTCAGATGGCTTCAATACGAATGTATTGCCACATGTGACAGCCACTGGGAACATCTGCAAATTCCATTAGAGAAAACTTTACAAAAACCCTTAGAAAAATGAGTTCAGCATGGAAAATCTAAGATCCCGAGGAGATGCTAAATGAAACAAGCATTCCAAGAGAGAAATTTTTTATCACGAAAAGCACTTGGGATGAAAGACAGGTGCATATTTGGATGAAAGTCAGATACAAAAGGGAAGATATTATCTCTATAGCAAGCATGTGTGCGTGTGTGTCTCGATGTGTGTGTGAGATTGGTAAGATGGCTTTGTTCAAATTCATGGTGTCGGTACATACCCACAGAGGAATCATTGCGGGGAAGTTAAACGGGCATATCCCTGCACAGACGCCAAGGGGTTCTCTTATGCTGTAGGTGTCGATACCATGTGAAACATTGGAGACGAATTCACCCATCTGCAGTGTCGCCATTCCACAGGCATGCTCTACCACCTCTGCAAGGTCGTACATGAACGAATGTCGTACATGAACGAATCACACTCCCAACATGAAAGACCAGACAAATGGGACTCGAAATCCATTAAATAGCTCTCAAACTGAATTAGCCTGCTTACGAAGGAGCAGCAAAAGACTCAAAAATCAGAAAAACCAAAGGCTGAAATGGACATAGCAGATGAGGAGTACAAGTAGAAATTCATAGCCAAACCCATATGACTACATCAAGACTTTTTGTTCTATAGGCAAGCAACTAGAACAACGAGGTAACGTAGTTGCAGAAGCCAACCTAACCCACGGAAGACATCTCCCTGGGCATCCTTGAGCGTCTTCCCCTGTTCGGTTGTTATGCTCAGAGCCAGCTTGTCCTGAGCAAGAACAGGAAAGACATCGTCAAAACCCCAGGCATGCCCAATGCTCTAAAGAAAGGGAATAACACAAATCCAACCGTAGCCACTGATTAAATGGAAAACACATCCGGCTTCCCGAGGGAGCACGCCTCACCATGTCCCTTCGGATGAGCTCCTGGAGCTTGAACATGATCCGCTGGCGCGCCGTAATCGGCGTGTTCCTCCATGCGGGGAACGCCCTCTTGGCGGCGTGCACCGCCGATTTGAACTCCTCATCCGTCGTGAGGGGGATGCGGGAGACCACCTCTTGGGTCGCCTGGCATCACAATTCCCACCCAAGTCAGAAGAATAAACAACACAGTACCGTCGAAACCGACCAAAAAAAGGAGGGAAGTTCTGTTCTGCGAAACGCACGGGATTGACGACGTCGACGAAGGAGTCGGCGCGGGACTCCACGAACTCCCCTCCGATCAGGTTCCGCACCGCCTGCCATAGCGATCGGAGAGAAAGAGCAGAGGAGAAGAAACAGTCAGGAATTCCTCAAAAAGAAGCAGACTAGGAAAAGCATCTGCAATGGCGGGCGCGGCGCCCCTGCTCACCGGCGGGCTGCCGCGTGCCGGGGACGCGTCGGCGGCAGCGGTAGACATGCGGGAGACGGCACCCAGTGCAGCGATCGGAGACCACCGCTGAAAACCAGCACCTGCAAGAGGAACCAGATTGATAGAGATCTTAGGGAGAATCGCATTGCATGTACACAGAACCCGCCATTCTCAGATAAGCGAAGAACACAAACCTCTCCGGAGGAGCAGCATCTTCTTCCCCAACCCCTCTCTCTTCCCCTCTCCGTGCTCCTCCGATGTCGACGGCGGCGGCAGCAATCGGATGTGAGCAAAGAGGAATCTTGCTGTTCTTAGTAGAAGCTTTCTTTATAGGTGTTTGTCGCGGGGAGGGAAGGGCAGGGGAGGGGATGAGCATGATAACTAGCAGGCGGTTGATACGTGGAAGCACTTATCGGGCTGGAGCATGGGTGATGCACTCCCTAAGCTCAAAAAAGATTTGCGTCTTTAATTGCCGGGCATTCGTCATAAAAGGGTTTCCATAATTTTTTTTCTTTTCTTTTTGTGTTCCAATGTCAATTGGGCATCGCTTGCAAAGATTTTCTTAAAAAAAAAAAGGCATCCAAGGTTTCATGTCAGTACAGCTGATCTCTTGTCGAATAAACTTATATATATTTGATCGGGGGTTCCCACGTTTCGGGCGGAGTCTCGACTAAGTCGACCTCTCAAAAAATCAAAGTCAACATTCTAACATGGTTTGGACTAGAGCTCTGGACGTCGTCTAGGTCGACGACTCATGTCGACTAAAACGATCTCTCGACACCCCTTGGGCCGACAACATCGGCTCGGTCAAGGACGAGGGGTATCCGGCTCGGCCTTGATTGACAAGGAGCACGACGTGTCCGCGGGGTTTCCGGAGCGTGACTCACGTAACGACCGATGCATCAACTGACGAGGTAATGGCCGAGAGTCGTGCGCCCTGTGGTCGCGGCTATTAAGACCATGATCTAGATGATCTGGCATGACAGTTACGACCATGATCCGACAACAAATCATGGAGATCCGCCGCAAGATTCGTGGGGTTGTCCAGCTGTTCCATAGATTATCAACCCCTATAAAAGAGATAGACACTCTACAGACTCAGATATGTTGTTCGACTCCCTGGGGTAAGTCATTCTACTCGACTAGCTACTGACTAGAGTGTCAGAGTATCTCCCCGCCGAAGTCTTTTGATGGACTTTGTAAGTCAGGTCGGGAGTTCAGAGCACGCGTCTTACATCAGTTAAGTGGTCACCTCGGTTTAGCTGTCTCGACTCAGATGCCTCACATAAGTCGCCTCGACGATCACTTCGACTGAAGTGACCTCGATGTTACATGCCGTAACAATATTTATGTTGAAAGATTTAAATCTTGCAATCAAAATATTATGGATGTCTTGTTGATATGTATAGGTATATATATATGCCTTTATGTATCTCTTAAGAGAAAATTTTTCTATCCGTAAAATAGATAGAAAAATATTTTGTCGTCTCAATTGATTGGTTGGACGACTGGAGTTTGCACATTTTACTCTGCCGTCTCATTTGATTGGTTAGACGATTGTGTGGATGTGACATAGGACCTGACACCCAACTAATTAAGTGGAAAATATCGAATAATATTTTCGATCCATTTCATAATTAAAAAATATATGAAAACCTATCTTGGGCATTTTATTATACGTACTCTCCATATATGAGCATCGAAATATGCATGGAATATTTCGTCTTCTTTTATAATATGTTTTGGAAAGTTAGATTTGTTAACGACAAGTGTTGAAAAAGGAATATACGGCAATTTCAATTTGAATGAGATACATATGATAAAAAGCTTTTTATTTAATATGGAACAACATTCTAAGTCCGATTCTTTCAAACAAAGTAGTTTGTACAATCTCTACTTAGCGAACATTATTATATGTCGCTTAAAGAAACAACATTAGGAACCAGTGGATAGAGTTGTCAACGGACTCCACTTTTTATAAAAAAAAATTAGAGTAAAAAAAGGAAATAAAAAAAGATGTTTTCACGTCCACATCTATTTTCGTTTCGAGTTGAAAAATTAGAAACGGAAGTGGGAATAAAATGAAAATTTTGAATGCAACAACTAATTAGAATTAATTTATAAATTTGTAAGTATATTAATTATTAAATTTATAAATAATTTTAAATATAAATTTAATATTCTTTTCTATTATCTTCTCCATCATGTACATTATAATGACCATTACTAAATAAAATATGACAAAATCAAATTAGTATGGTAAAATCATGTAGTTATATATAATAGTTGAGTAATAAATAATCAACATATATAAATATGAAGATTCTTAGAGAAAAAAACTATTATATATGATGAAATGAGAGAGAGACCACTAACTAATAATTGAGACAATGATAGATGACATTTACATATAGGTTGGAGGTGAGGGACAATAAGTTAAAATTTTAAGAGCCAAATCTTCAAAGTTGAGGAGCTTTTATTATAAAAATATTATCTAATATATATTAAAATTATCGAAAATGAAAACATAAAAGGGTATACATAATTGAGTGTTTCTGCATCCTATGTGGTCTTGGGAGCGTCTACATGTAGGCCATCCAGATATTGCGACTCAGCCATTGGTACAAGGGATGCCATTGCGCCACAGGTATCTACTATTTATGTTATTAGTATAGTTCATTTTTTCCAACATAATTTTCTGACAAATTTGTTACAAGTGGAATGTGGGGAGAGAGGAGAAGGATAATCCTCGCCATGTTCTAAGATTTTACATATCAGAGTTTGATCATCAATCAGATTATCAATTAAAACGAATAAAATGTTTAAATAAAATTTTATTACTTTGTTAACATGATCTTGATGAAGTATTTTTTGAATTACATATTAGATAGGAGCCATATACTACAGACATTTTGCCTATGTTACTTGATGTATCTAGAGAGGGGTCTGATTTATGGTTGTGTTGAGTGCCACTTTCATGTTTTGCTATAGTTGAGATGAATGTTCCAGACAGAGTGTTGAGACAGTTTGGTAGAGCACAACACATCTATGTCCCAGTTGAGAGAGTCAGTTGTAGCACATGTCAGAGCTATGCACATAGAGATTGGAGCACTCATTTCACGATTTTTTTGCATGCATGGAATGATCGGAGGTCTCACATTACTACACTATTGACTGAGGATGCACCTCACACACGTCGTGATGAGTATATGACTTGATATTGGAGCATCACACGACGATTTATAGGTCGACCACAGTTACACTACCACATGTGATATGCAGCTCGTGACTATATAGAGAGGGCATTGGTAAATGGTATGAGACATTTACATATGATGATTTCTGAAGGACTTCAAGATGATATATTGTCAAATTCTACATATTCTAGATACATAGAGATACAAAGATATATTGAAGGAGTATTATCTCAAGTTTCACATGTTAGACCCTCACAGGCAGGATCCTCACAACTGTATACAGATGACACACAAACATACATAAGGCCAGATACAGTAGGACCCTTACAAGCAAGACCCTCACATCCATACATGTATGATACACAGTCTCATGCAGAACTAGTTTTTTATGAGATGACACTTTCTTAGCATCCTTCATTTGAGACATCGCCATTGCAGATACACAGTGGTGGATCCAGTTTAGACTCAGTGGAGTCATGTGACCCCACTGAAATTTTAATATCTTATTAATTAATGTGTATAAATTTTTTCCATTAAATTGATTTGGTTAGAAATTTTTTTAAAGGGAGTGATCCTACTGGATGAAATTTTTGGATCTGTCTATGCACGTACATCGATCTAGAGGCTACACTTGAGGACTCAGATCTAGATTCACAGATTGCAGATGTAGATGATATTTTAGTGGTAGAGACACATGTTGATATATAGACACAAGATTAGGTGCATCATTATGGTCGTGGAAGAGCTCCTAGTAAAGGAATTAAAAGAGGAAAAATGAAGAGATAATTTTTACAATTTTTTTTATTATGTACTATGTCGTTTCTCTTTGGATGAGTGTATGGAACAATTTGTTATATTGTTAGTATTGTTTGTCATTTCTCTTTTGTACTCTATGATATTTTTCTTTTTATTATGTACTCTTATCACTATATTAAGATGAACTGTCATATTTTCAGTACTAAAATTAATAGATAAAGATGTATTTTTTACCCAAGTGACAAAAACATGTAGACAAAGTTATGAATCTTTAATGTCAATAAGAGATGAGAGTAAGTTTTGTGGAAAAAATTTGGAACTAAATAAATGTATATTATTTATTATAACTAATGTTTGAGTAAATGATAATTTTTCAATGTTTAATCAATTTGAGTAATAATTTAGTACAAATATTTTTTAGCCTAACTCTAACTTTGAATTCATTAAGGTGGGAGAGAGTTGGTCAGGTTCTATGTCGCAGTGCAGAGGAGGGCAAGGGGGAGGAGGGTGGGCATTTTTTCTTTTTTTGAAACCGGCTACAAGTTTGCGTTGCCAACGCAGACATTAACCATGGCTCACAACCCTCACCCTCCTGGTAGGGGTGTCAACTAGGCCGGGCCGGCCCGAAGGCCCGGAGGCCCATCCCGGTATAACACGGGCCTGGGCTTCAATTTTTAACCCATTTTTTAATTTCGGCCTGGCCCGCAATAAACTTGGGCCGATTCCGGGCTTTGCTTGGCCCGGCCCGCCTAGCCCGGAAGCCCGGTTTCTACTGAAAACCCTAAGGTCTAAACGCGGTCGCTCTCGGCAGCTCGGTTTCTCTCGCGAAGCGTCCGCCACTCCACTGTCTCCTTCTGCTCTGGCGTTCCAACGGTGGTAGCGTGGAAGGAAGAACCGAAGAAGGTAGGCCGCTACATCCTTTCTTTGCTCCCCCCACCGGTCGCCCCCTCACGCAGGCGCCCTCACCCCGCGAAGGGCCTTCGGCTTTCATGGCTCCCCCACACCCGCCTTGCACACCGATCCCCCCCCCCCACCGGTCGCCCCCTGCTCCCCCCACCGGTCGCCCACCAGTCGCCCCCCCTGCTCCCCCCACCGGTCGCCCCCCTTCTCCCCCCACCGGTCGCCCCCCTTCTCCCCCCACTGGTCGTCCACCAGTCGCCCCCCACACACCGTTCGCCCCACGTCGATTCCACCACGATGGCCTTCCCACCCGGTCGCCCCCCCCCCCCCCACACCGATTCCACCCCCCACACCAGTCGCAGGTCGCTCCGCCCCCCACACCGAATTGGATTTCCGGCTGGTGCAGCATGCCATCAACTGTTTTTTTGCTTTTTTTTTTGTCGCACGTCACAATTGTGTACACCGGAGAATATATCACAGTTCCGACAGCTTAGAGTAGAATGGGATAATCCCATAATTGTTTTGCTTCCTTGTGAGATATAATTATGCCATTCAGATTTCAGCTTCTCCCCCTCATGATCTTGAGAACGACCATTTCCGCTACCCAGATCAATCTTGCGCCTCAGCTGTGGCAACTAGCAAATGGAGTTTCTATGACCAATGACACATCTGAAAGACAATCTGATGAATCAATTGCACGCATTGCTTTGTCTAAGAATGACTCATATGTTATTCCAAATTTTATTTTGGTTGGAGTATTTGATTAACACACAGACATGTCAAACATATTACTATCTTTGCTGTTTATTTTAGATTTAATGGCTTAATATTTATTTTTTATGTACAAAATGGGCTTTCATGGGTGACTGAATGACTGTGTATCAATAGGCAATAGAAATATCCTTAAAAAAAAGTTAAAACTGGGCCGGGCCGGGCCTTAAAAAACCACCCCGGGCTGGGTCTATTTCTGAAAACCAGGCTTTTTCCGGGCCTGGGCCTGTCATCTAGAAACCGGGCCTGGGCCGGGCTAGCCCAGGCCCAGCTCATTGACACCCCTACCTCCCGGTTGCGGTTTGGTGATTATTGTTGTAAATAATTTTAATTTATTATTTCAATTATTTAAATAAAAAACTCAATAATAGTGTGTGGATTTCAGTGTCTCAAAAAATGGTCTTGGACTGCTTTTGAGGAGAAATCAACTTTTGAAAAAGGTAAAAGTTGTCACAATGTTAGCAAACGTTGTCTAAATATGCATGGAAGATCTTAACCACTAATTGTCATAGTATTTGTCCTTGATAAATGCTTATTGTAAAGTTTAGTTGTATCGTAAGAAAATAATTTTATTAGTTGAGATTTTCTAACAAATAACGTAAATTTGGACTTAATTTTGAGAATCGATTAAGCAACCTTGGACTAAACAATTTCCAGATCTTATTCCCTAGTTGTTATACTTTATGGGTTTGGTATGCCTTGTTTTGAAAGGTCAATTACGTATTAGGGCGAATAAGGCTAGTCTACCGCAGAGCACTGACTAGCATGGCACCCTTGTTAGTCTAAAATGAACTCTATTTAAGCTATCAAGAAGGATAAACTCTATTTAAGCTAGCTATCAGGCTTGTTAAAAGATCAGTTATCAAATTGGGCTCGGTATTTGAAAGTTAATAAAATTACTTTTTTATAATTATAATTTAGCTTAAGGTGTATTTGATAACACATAGATGTCTAATGTTTGAAGTGATCAAACATTTATATTTTTAGATTGTTTGATAAAATATCTAAAACTTATGTCTAAATAAATTTCTATTCTCTTAATTTTTTTCCCTAAAAAAGTGAAAAATATGTTATTTTTTAAACATGTGAGACTGTGATAACTTTTATCAACCACTTGTCATTGGCTATCAGGCGTCGGTCATTGATCGCTTGTCATTTGTCGTCGATCATCGGGCGTCGATCACTAGACGTCAACCATCAACCGTCGAGCGACACTGTCGTCGGACTTCAGATGCTAATCGTTGGTCGTTAGACGTCGACTGTTGTGCACCAACCACCAAGTGTCGACCGTCAATCACTGATCTACGAGACAAGCAAAATCAGAACTAGAGATTCTTGCATACAAAATCATTGTTATGTCATAAGTTTCAAATTTATTATACTAATTACAAGCCTGAAAGGTGTTCATTCTATGGTACCTTTGCACATATTTCAATGGCCTTTTTTTGTAAAAGAAAAAGTTAGTGCTTTTTAAAAAAATGTTCAATGATGTGTACCCAAATGTATATCCAAAAATGATAAACCTCCAACGTTTTCTATAAAAAGTTATTGCTTCAAGATCATCAAACTGGAATCTACCAAACTCGATACTCCCTGAAAAAAATAATTATTACAAAAATACCTTTAATTTAAAAAAAAACTGACGGGTCACAATTAAAACCAAGAAGTTCTTCAGTTTTAAATCTAACTATCTAAGCAAGGAGCACGAGGAAGGGGCTCATGATCTCACGTGCGGTGCCCCTTTGATCTTAAGATGCCGCTGGTCAGATGGCGTCATCACTGACGTAGCAGTTTTGTTTGATTGGGACTTGATAAATGGGGCATGAAGAAGAAAAAAGTGCAGATTCTTTGAACCCGCCTTGTAATTGGCCAAACGTGTAATAATGGTGACTGGATAAGTCCAAAGTTTATCCAACGGACACTTGCGTGCTGCGGAGCATGGTGGGTGGGTGAAATGCTGATTAGCGCCCACATGGCTAGTCGATAGTCCCAACGAGATGGAATGCTCCGTCTACTTGGATCATTGCATAGGCCTAAAAATTAGAAGAAAAATAATTTTTAAGATTATAAAATTTATTTTTGCTCTTCAATTTATTAGGTATTTTTTAAAGTCTGACTATGGTAGGTACAAGGTGTGTGGGGTCCACGCTCTTGAGGGGGGGGGGGGGGGTCGATGCATCTATCTTGTGCCTATCGTATGAGTAGCGCGAGTCTCATGCATCCATCTTGTGCTTGTCGCATAAGTAGGAATTATTTGTGTGCTAGATGTTAAGTATTTTTTTAAAGATAAAAATTTTACTTTTATTTTTGAGACAATACCTCTTAAGAGCCACCATAAATCTTGTGTAGCATAAAATTTGAAGTAATTATGAGGTTTTTAACAATTTTGTCTCTATTATTTTGGAGAGAGAGAGAGAGAGAGTGGTGTTTGATGACGTGTGAAATTTCAACATATCTATCAAAAGATGTTTTTTGTATTTGGGAAGAAAAATAGGTCTTGCTTATAAATATATACGTATTTTCACTATATCAAATGTAGGATTAAACTATACATTTATACAACCCCTAGCGTAGATAAAGATGTGTGGATCTTGTTGCAATAAAATGATTGAGTAAGGCATATGACCTCTTGTTTGATTTTTAGAGACAATATCAATGATGATGTGTGAAATTTCAACATGCTCCTAAGAGATATTATCCCCATTTAAGATTTTGTCATTTTCTTGAAAAAATGACTCTCTTTGTAGAAGAGGAATGGGTCTTATTTATAAGCACATTCACTACATCTAATATGAAACTTGTTCAATTATGGCTCAAATTCAGAGGACATCTTGATAACATATGCAACAGTAGTTCAGGTAGATTCTATCGTGGTGTCGTAAGTACACTTTTTTTAATATTTAGGGGTGTCACTGTAATTCTCCATATAATGATATTTTTAGGATTTTTTGAGTCGCTATAAAAGGAAAGTTAGGGCGACTGGGAACAACAGTAATCTGCACTTTGTATTACTTCAGTTCTTTCATAGTGGAAAGCCGGCTGAAGAGATAAGGGCTCCATGGACATAGGATTGACACATTGCCTTTCTGAACCATGTAAAATCAGTGTGTTTATTCCTTCTTCTCCTCTTCCTCGTGTTTGTGTTTTCGTTCTTACTGCGTATGTCTGATCTAGAGACTTAAGTGTGGCATCTGAAAGGGGCTTCCACACAACAAAACTAAATTATATCTCTATATAACTCGAGACTCGAGCCTTGAGTGGGGGGCTCATGATAGGCTTCCTGTGCCTGCCCTAGTAACCTTAACAGGTCTTGCCTAGTTATATTTGCTTAGAGCAAAAGATGAGGAGAAGAGAAGTTCCAAAGAGAGTTAATCTCATATCGGAATCCACACTCCTTTTCCCCTCACAGTAGCCTTGAAAAAAAGGCAAACAATCAGAGATAAAGGCAAGTAGGGCATATGTCAACTAGGCATAGTCCACATGACAACTCTTTCCCTCCACTCAAATCTCTCTATCTCTTCTCAGACTAAGTACGTACTATTTGCTGACTTGACTGGCGAAAGGTCGCTCTGAGAACTTATTTATGAAATTGAATGTCTTGCAGGTTGTAGAAACATTAAAGGCCGACAAAGTGTCTATTTATCATCTTTCATCTCAGTCGTCCTAAACCCAGACTTGGATCATCTGTGGCCGTCCCTTGCCCAATATCCATAGGATCGAATCAACCATGTCAATGTTGTTTTTAGGCATTTTCAAGGGTTGGTGTTGGTTTCCAATCTAAAGCTCCTCCAATTTGTATCATGAAATAAACATGAATTTGTTAGTAGAATTTGACTTTAGTTGTCATCTCAAAAGTTAATGTTTATCTTTCGAGAAAAATTTACTGCACTTCACAATTACACTTTTTCATGAACTTTGGTCTTTCTATTGGCCAATTCACTAGGGGTACATTGTGCCCATCCAATGAGGAGGCTAAAATGCATGAAAAAGTGTAATTGTAAAGTACAATAAATTGTTCTCTCATCTTTCTCATATAAAAGTAGAAATTAAAAGTAATTTCCAATCAAAATATAAAATTTGTGATTTTGACCAAAAAAAGTTAGAGAAAACAATGGGACATATTAAAAGAGAATTCTGGTCCTCACAACTTTCACTTTCAACCATTCATCTAAGAGAAATGCTATTCTCTCATGGGTGAGGGAGCAAATGTCCAGTTAGAATAGTCGGATGGAGTCTGGTTGACTGTCATGGTGTGCAACACAAGTCTCCATAAAAAGTAACATTTAATACTTGTTAGAACCTAATAAAATTTATAAGTGGAACAAATATGTGCATAAGTGGCACAAATAAATAGTTAAGTGGAACAAAGTTATTTTGTTTCACTTATCCAACTATTTGTTCCACTTATTCACCTATTTGTTCCACTTATCTATCAATTTGATTCACTTATAAGTGGAACAAATATGTGAATAAGTGGAACTAATATATCGATAAGTTGAACAAAATTATTTGTTCCACTTGCATACTTATTTGTTCCACTTATATACTTATTTATTCCACATATAAATTTAGGATAAAACTTATCCTAAATTTGTTCCACTTAACTATCTATTGTGCCACTTATGCACATATTTGTTCCACTTATATATTTTATTGGGTTCTGACAAGTATTATGTAACATCTCGGGCTTTCCGGTTCCCTTCGCTGCGTTGAGGATGACTGGCCACTAACGCGTCCGGCTTGGGCGACGCGTTGGTGTCGTGACGGCAGGGCCCGTCGCGACAGTCATCCCTATTGCGCCAGCTTTCGGCATCACGTTCTTGTCGCGCCCGGTCAACGGGTCACGACTGCTTTCTACTTTTTGGTCATCTGACGCCTGTCAGAGTGGCAGGCGTGGCAGAGTGACCTGTCGGGTTGTCGCGGTATCCAGGTGGGACGCATTCTGGTCGCGGTCTGGGCGGCCGTCGTGATAAAGGTTGTATGGCGACACCCCGCCCCGTCGCGTTCTAGGGGCCAAAGACTAAAAGCCTTGGCCGGCTTCCCCTTTCCCTTCTTTGGCTTTTCTCCCTTCTCTCCTACTCTCCGAAGAGGGGAAGGTCTTCCCCTTTCTCCTTCGGCGGCTTGGAGCTCGGTGGCACCGGCGGCGGCTCGTGGCGGAGCTGGAGCAGCGGCGAGGAGCGAGGAGGAGGCGGTCGTGCGTCGTGAAGTCCCCTTTGGGGTTTCGGTTCTTCTTCTTTAGTAGGGATTTCTAGAACTCTTTCCATTTTGGGTGATTGGGAGTCTCTTTGTGTGAATCCATGCCTTAAAAGCTTTCCCCATGCTCCCCTCCCCGTGATTGTGCTGTATGTTGTGTGTGGGCGACCCCAGAATGTAGATTCTCGACGGTCTGCCTTCCGTCTGATGTCGTGACCGCAGAGCGCGTCGCGACATCAGAGGAGGCGTCACCCTGGTCGAACGCGAACTTATCGCGGCGCGGGTGGCCGTCACAATAAGGGTTGTGTCGCGACCCGGTTGCCCGTCGCGACAAGCTGTTGTCGCGACGCGTAGCCCTGTCGCGACAAGCTTGTCGTGGCGCTTTGCCTTGTCGCGAAAACCTGGTTGTCGCGCCGAGGAAACGACAAGACCTGACACGCCTCAGGTGTTTCCGTCGCCTCAGTTGGCGTGTCGGCGTGTGCCCCAGGACAGGGTTGCCTTTAGGACCTTCTGGTAGGGAACGTGGCAGGTTGCCTCCCTGCGTTCAGTGACCGTAGGTGACACCTTCGTGGTCGTGTCCTAGCAGTGGTGCTAGGAGGCTCGCGTCTGTCTAATAATCGATTGTCTGTCGGTCAATCGATTATTAGAAGAGCGTTGGTTTCTGTTCTTTCTGGTGGTGTTCCGATTTCTCGAGCCGTGCCTTGTGTGCCGGCATTGGCTGACGGCCCTTCTGGGGGTTTTCGGAAGGGGTGCCGTGCGTGCTTGTGCCTATTGGGCTTGTCTTGGTTACAAGCCAGCTGTGATGTTTCTGTTGGTGGTTGCCACGCTAGTTCTCTTTCGCCCGGTGCCTAGCACTTGAGGGCTTGTCCGCAAGACAGGTTGTTACCATTACCTAGGACCCCCAGCCCCGCGCGTCTGTGTTAAAGGGAGTTACTCCAGGTGGCGGGCGTACTCAAGTCACAAACTTGGAGCTGAAGGGAAAAATGGTGGGGATAGCGGCGTGAGTCGTTTGTAGAGCTCTCTTAGCTGGTCTGGGTCTCCGAGGTGGTTTAGGTTCTCTTCCGATGCAGACTAGCTAGTCCTTCTCACTGCCTCGCTCTGCGTTGGTTATGGAGCCACGTAGGGAGGTTAGGCGTGGGGCCGCAGTTCGGACGGACTGCAGTAGTTTGTGGTTGTGTTCTTGGCTGTGACTCGCTAGTCTCACTCTACCGGGGAGGTTGTAGGCGGGAGTCGGCGGCCGGAGAGCTAGAGGTGTGGACGGTGTGTCCTCCTCTTAGACGCCTGTGGTGGTGGCTTGGTTGTTCTTGCTGTGATGTTGCTTCACACGTTGTTTCCGAGCTTGCGTTCTCGTTGCCCTGGTTTACACGGTGGTTGTAGCCTAGTCGTGTCTCGCTTCCTTGGGCTTGGTTGGTTTGGCCTCGTGGGTAGTGCTTAGTGGTTTCCACTCTGCGGGTTCTCTCAGGGTGCCCAGTGTAGGCACCCGACCGCTGGTTCAGTAACACGTTCCTTGGTGTTGTTCGTGGTGGCACCAGTGTGTAGTTCTCTGAACTCGTGGCGTGTCCACAGTCCAGGGTGGTTCCGCTTGTGGGCCCTCGACCTTATGGAGGTCTGAGATGGCCGTGCATGTGGTGAGACGTTGTTTCTCACTTGTTTGCTTGGTGTCTCTCGTGGTGACACATGGTTGTTCCTTCCCAACCTCGTGGAGGTCTGGGATGTTTGGTGCTTGTGTCATGAGACTCTGGTCTCACATGGTTGCTCTGGTGTTCCGTGAGCTCCTTTGTCTCGACGGGTGTGTGCCGAGGTGTTGCTTCCGCATTATGTTTGACTCTGCTGGTTCTGCGGGAGTTGTGTTTGGCCCGACCCTAGTTGTGGGTTGTGGTGTTTACTCTGTTCCGCTGCTTTGTAGTACTCTGTGGTAAGCGTTTCTCGTTTTACTGCTTTGTAGAGTAGTTGCTTCCGCTTTTGTTGGAGTTCCTTCTGCTCTTGCTGGTAAGGGACTGGTTATCCCTACTGAGCCTTCTTTGCGAGGCTCACCCCCCTACTCTCTTCAGGTAGGGACTCGCTGTCACAGGAGTTCGTTGTCGGACGGTCATGGTGGCGGCTTGTTCGCCGTGCGTTGCCAGCAGTGTGAGTTGTGAGCATGAGAGCTCTTGTACCGTGAGTTGTGAGTGTCCTTTTTGAAAGTCTTCGGGGTATGTCCCTTAAGGACTGCACCTTTTTTTCTGTACTTATACTTTTATTTGAGACATGTTGTATATATTTCCTTTATTAATGTACGAACCTTTTTGTTATAGTTATTTGAATTCATTACTTATCTCACTGGACTAAATTCTAACCCTTCCGGGTCTTCAGATCCGTGGGTGGCGGCGCGACCTTCGGGGTCTCTGACGGGGGGGGTCCGACAGGTCGGGTCGTTACATATTAAATACTACTTTTGTGAGGATTTGTGTTGTACCCCAAGACAGTCAATCAAAGACCACCTGACTATTCCAACTAGGCATTTGCTTTCTCACTCATTGGAGTAAAACATTACTTTTCATCTAAAGCCTCGAGTTTTTCAAAGAAAGATGTTTTAATAACACATTTGCCCCACACAACTTTTGACATACTAATTAATATACATCACAATATCTTTTTAAACAAATAATGATGTGACATATTTTTATTAGTTAAAACCAGATTTAGTGTAAAATAAGTGTCTTAGGAAATCAGTCTCTTCTTTCAAATCATCTCTACATAGTTTTCTAAAACACACAACCCAGTTTGATGGTCAAATAAGGCGTTGTTAACTAGTCTTAAATGGTCGGACCAAAAATTGCCAAGATTTAGTCAAATAAGATAGCATATCAGACTTTAATCAGCTTTATATATAGGTCTAACAAGCTTATTAGGCTATTGCCCAAGTCTACCTTTTGAGATGGGTTTGTTTATACGGCCTAATTAGATTAACTATCAAACAAGAGTTAAAAAAAAAAAACTATCCTACCATGAGATTACTTATCCATTTTTGTCATATCAAGCAATTAAACTGGACCAAGTTATAAGTCAATGAGACTGTCCTCCAAAAGGATCATCCAGTCTTGTTCTTTCGGTAAGGGACACAAACATAGACTCGTGCAGAACACTTAATGATGGGGATCCACCAATATCGAGATTTGCGGTGCAGCACCAGATCGGTGCGGCACAGATATGTATGAATAGTGCCATTTTTATTTTATTTATTTTTTTCATTTTTAGGCATACTTCTTGAAAGGTTTTAGGGACATATCGATTCAGTGCGGTGCGGTGTGGTACACCTCCATATCGTACCATACCAAGACGAACTAGTCGAGTCATATGATACATCCAACCTTCACCAATGTTGTGTAGAAAATACATCGTAACAAAGCTAGAATATGTTGTTCTGATGTAAAATAATAATGTGAAACCCTAACATGGGTGGTCGGAGTTGCTCTCTCACCTTTCTCTCTAACTTTTTTTTATCGCAGATCTAAATTCATAAAGCATGATTGAGTGGTTGAGATCATTTATGTACATTTTAATAATCTTCAAACATAAGCCTATATTTTAATTCCTATAAAAATATTTGCTTAAGATTTAATATCAAGCAAAATAAGAGTATGGTTTATTTTGAATAAAGATATTAATTCGTCTGATGATGTACCGAACCACCAATTTGTGCACCATCTTTTTCCCACTTGATCGTCAATTTGACAGTCTATAGAAAATTGAAGATCTTTAATGACCTCAAAATAATGTTCGTTTACCAGGATACATATTAAAAACACTTCATTTAAAAAAAAAAATGAAGCAGCGATTGCACGACATATATCACTAACATTCCACAAAGTAAAACTCCATCTACTTCTCAACAACAAATGGTTTAATAATTCTCGATAGAAAATAGTTTAATAACTCTGTTTCTCTCGAGGCCATTTTAAACAAACAGGTGAATAAAAACTGATAAGTGACAACCCCCTCTATCATGGAGGAGTTCCCACAATCATATTATAGGATCCACGTCCACCTCTCTAGTATTTGAGAAAGACTTATCATCCGTCTTGGATAGGGGTGTCAATGAGTCGGGACGATCGACAGGTCTACAGATCTAATCCAATTTTGGGTCGGATCGTAAGACTCTTTTCGGCCTATAGATTTTTAATCGAGTCTAAAAATTCAACCCGATTAGGTCTATGGGCTGGACTCGGATTTTGAGTTCGACCCGATGAACCAACCAGACCTGTTTTTTTTTTCTCTCTCTCTTTTCAAATCTTAAATTTTACTTAGTTAAAATAATATTACTTTACTTAAAAGTTAAAAACTCTCTTTTCAAAAAAATTAAGTAAGTAACATCAAAACTCTAATTAATTGAGTGAGATTATAAATTTTATATTATTAGATATATTATTTTTATTAATAATAATTTAATTTTTATTTAAGTATTCAAATATGGCCGGACCTTAGTCGGATTTTACAATTTTGTAAAAGTGTTGAGCTCGATCCGACATAGCTTGGGCTTGGGCTTGAGCCAAGTTTGGGCTTCCATATTGAAGAGTTGGGTCTGAGCCGTGTTCATCTAAGTTCAGCCCGAATCCGACCCGTTGACAACCCCTAGTTCTGGAATTGTACAAGGTGGATATGTGGTTAGTTTTTCTCAAAGAGAAATGTTTAATACCCTCTGAGAAGAGTAATAAAAATGATGTGAATTATCTTATAAGTTGTTCAATTGGTTGAAAGAGAGAGAGAGAGAGAAATATTTATTATCCTTCAACTAATAGAATTATTTGGAGGACAATTTATGTAACTTTTATCACACACTAAGTATCTTTCTCGAAATATCTATTGTCTTATGAGATGCAAAGTGACGATGTGGCACATTTTTACTGGTTGAAGTTAGGTTTGATGTGGAGAAAGAGTTAGAAAAACTGGTTTCATCTATGTACTAGATTTACCCAGATTGCAGCCCTATCTGAACCCTTCTTTTGGGTTGTCGGGTGGCCGGAATGGGCCTCATCTGTGTCCGGATGTTCCTAAACGAACGGACAGGAAGAAGCGGGAATCTCCGATGCCGTTGTCCAATAAGCCCAACTAATCAACACATGCCACGACACCAGCCAGACACCTCTCCCCACTTTAAAAGCCCATGTGCAACGGTCGACTCAACGGTCATCACCAGTTTTTGAAAAATTTTGAACAGCCGCACCTCCAGAACGCCAAAAGAGGGCAAGGAAGAGGTTTCCTCTCGGCCGATCTCCAGATCCTTCACCGCCCGACCTCAAGACCGGAGCTCTTCTTTCTTTCCCCCGCGGGATTTCCGGAGCTCGCCATGGAGGATGCCCTGCAGAGCAATTCGTTTGCCCCTCCCAGCTCGGCCGTCCTGGACGAGGGTTTCGTCGGAAGTTGGGGTCGGATGAAGGATCCGCAAGAGGGGTGTTCTTTTTCATCTGGGCAAGGTCAAGATCTGCCTGCCAACGATGGAGACCCCTTCGAGTGGGTGCTGTGCGTTCCGGGTTCGAAGGTCGTCACCTCCGGGCTCAACGAGATCTCGTCCAGAGGTTGTCATCTTGTCCTGGTTTCTTGTTCATCTTGTTATTTTTTCTTTCGTGGGTTTGGCAAGATTTTGTTCCCAGGCCATCTGGGAAGCAAAAAAGGCCAGTTTCATGATGTGGGTTGTCTTTTCCCCTCCTATCCTTTACTTTTGGAGGTCGGTGCTTGGCGAAATGTTCTGGTCTAGGGTCGTCTGATCTATAGAAGTCTTCCAGTATTGGAGGTTTTGGAATGAGGTGTTATTTCCGTCATTTCCCACAGCCTCTACTGCTATCGTTCTCCTAGGAATGCGGCACTCAAAGATGGACAAGATTTTGGATTCAAATGTGGGTTTTCTACTCTGAAAGGCTCGTTCGTGTTGTGAGTTCCTAGAAGGAGCAAAAAATTTGAATTGTGGTCATCCTTGCATCTTATTCGAGAGGTAGGGTATTCTTTCCTAGTCGAATATGTAGTCTCTGAACCACGTAGATATCAAATTGATCTAGAGTGGAAACTTCAACGATTTATTCTAACCAGTCTGGAGTCGCTTAGGGATCTCCGCTTCCTTGCAAAAATTAGACTACACTTTAGCGTCCGGTGGCAGGTTAGATATTGTGTAAGGTAGGAAAGCTCGAACATGGGAACAATCGAAGCCTTTCTCTTTTTCCCAAATCAAATTGAGGTTTCAGCACACGCACTTGAAGTAAACTTCCTCTCTTCTTCTGATATTTGAAACATACTGATTCTTTCGTAGGAATTGGAATGATCGTCTACTCTGATGTCTTGTATGATCTATTGTCGCCGGTTATCATTTTCCTTTTACCTTCACCTGCGTGCAGATGTTGTACTATTTGTCAATGCTGGGGGAGGAGTATTAGACGAAGGCTCTTCTTTGAGGATTGGTGCCGATTCCTTTTTTCAAGGAGGTGATGTGTTGAGAACTGACGAAAGAATTGTTGATGCTGGCAGTTGCCCTACCACTTTGTATCAGTCGGCGAGATTCGGAAACTTCAGTTACACTTTTGATGGTCTTGCTCCTGGAAGGTATTTTGTCGATCTGCACTTTGCAGAGATTGTTTACACAAATGGACCCAAAGGAATAAGAGTATTCAATGTTTTCGTGCAAGAAGAAAAGGTGGGATAGGCATCCTTTCTTATTGCTTTTTCTACTTTCAGCTTTCCCCTAGTAGGGTGCGGAAATATTTGACATTATAGGATCTTTGTCGTGGATGATGCTTCCATCCTGCTTTCGGTTTATTCTTAAAATATCCTTTTCTTCTGCAGGTGTTGTCAGAAATTGACATATATGCTGTTGTAGGAGCTAATAAGTCGTTGCAAATTGTTGATGTTGGAGTCACAGTATCGGAAAATGGTGTGATCTGTATAAAGTTCGAAGGAGTTCATGGGAGTCCATCTGTCTCAGGGATTTGCATTAGAAAGGCACATACGACGTTAGGTAGCTTTTTCTTCATAATGACGTTAATATTCAGATTACATTTTAATCTAAACTTCTCTGGTTTGTGGATTCAGCGCCACTGAGGAAAGAAGAGCATCTTTTATGTAAGAAATGTACTTCAGCAATCGAAGTCTCACCCACGCAGGTCAGCAGTCATTGATAAGAACAACATGTTGGTGTAGAATATTTTTGGACTTTTGGAATCTTATCCATTTAGAGCCTCTTTTGCTCTTGCAGAGTAGGGTTCTGAATACTAAATCTACTGTTAGATATGAGAAAAAAATAGAAGAGCTGCAAACACTCTGTAAACTTAAAACAGATGAGTGTTATGAGGCATGGATGTCACTTACAGATGCAAATGAGAAGCTAGAAAAGTTAGGGATGGAGCTTGACACAAAGTTTTTTCAGGCCGAAACACTTGGTAGGGAATGAGTTAAACAAACTGCCCTATAACTATTTTAATCTACCACGCAGTCCTAATATGGTTCTTTCATGCCCTTAGATCAAACTGTCAGAAAACAGACAGATAAGTTAAAAGATGTCTCTGCAAAGTATGAAAAGGACAAAAAGCATTGGGCGGCAGCTTTGAATCAACTGGAAGCAAAAATTCAGGTGAAGGTTTTACTAAACATGCTCCCTCAGCATGACATATGATTGTATAGGATGTGGAAAAATTATATACATGTGCGTTGCTTTGTCTTTCCAGGCTATGAAAAAGGAACAAGCAGAACTTTCCCATGATGCACATGAATGTACCAGCTCAATTCCACAATTGAACGAAATGGTTATTGGAATTCAGGCTTTAGGTAAGATGAAAACCATGCTGTACAAATGTGTTGAATATTACCTATCTGATGTTATTTCTCGCTTGTAGTGTCACAGTGTGAAGATCTCAAGCTAAAATATAGTGAAGAGCAGGCAAAAAGAAAGAAACTCTATAACCAAGTCCAGGAGGCAAAAGGCATGCTTGCTCTCTCTCTCTCTCTCTCTCTCTCTCTCTCTCTCACACACACACACACACACACACACCCAAGTCCCAGAGTCCCTCTTTGCTTCATATTCCCTTTGTTTGCTGAAGATGAAGCTCTTTATGTTTCTCCTGATCCCAGGGAATATTAGGGTGTTTTGCCGTTGCCGCCCCTTAAGCAAGGAAGAGGTTGCATCAGGTTATGCAACAGTAATAGACTTCGAAGGTGCAAAGGATGGTGATCTTGGGCTATCAGTTGCTGGGTCGACAAAAAGGATCTTTAGATTTGACCGAGTGTATGCTCCAAAGGATGATCAAGGTACCCCTAATGCATATATATGATGTGTAGTGTAGACTCTTGATGAGAAACATTTTCCCTTCATCCAATAGTGGCATTGATACAGTTTTATACTTCTCTTATGATGAACAGTCAATGTGTTTGCCGATGCATCACCACTAGTAACATCTGTCCTGGATGGTTACAATGTATGTATCTTTGCATATGGGCAGACTGGTACGGGAAAGACTTTCACCATGGAAGGCACTGAACAAAATAGAGGGGTTAACTACAGGACTCTAGAGGAGTTGTTTAAAGTTGCAAAGGAAAGGTGTGAAACCTTCTCCTATAACATATCAGTCAGCGTGCTCGAAGTATATAATGAACAAATCAGGGACTTGCTGGCAACATCCCCATCATCTAAGAAGTGAGGGTTTTTTTTCCTTGTTTTTGCAATTATTTTTACTAATGAGCAATAAGCTACTTTGCCTGCGAAATACAATTTTTGTTACTCATGAGATTAGCACTGATTTGTTGCCAATTCTGCTTTTATCTTCTATGTTAGGCTTGAGGTGAGAAAGGCCAGTGAAGGAGCTCACCATGTCCCTGGGATTGTAGAAGCCAAGGTGGACAACATAAAGGAGGTTTGGGATGTTCTGCAAGCTGGCAGCAATGCCCGAGTTGTTGGGTCTAACAATGTTAATGAACACAGCAGTCGATCGCACTGGTCTGTACCTATCTGGTTTGTCTTCCATGTCAATTATGTCTGATAGGACTTCATCCCTCATAGAATTTCCTCTCATTTCTCAGCATGCTCTGTATAATGGTGAGAACAAAAAATTTGGTGAACGGAGAGTGCAGCAATAGCAAACTTTGGCTTGTCGATTTGGCTGGAAGTGAGAGGCTTGCAAAGACAGATGTGCAAGGGGAGAGGCTTAAGGAAGCTCAAAACATCAATAGATCCCTTTCAGCTCTTGGAGATGTCATTTCTGCGCTTGCCACAAAAAACAATCATATTCCTTATAGGTTTGAGGCTAATAATATTTTTCTGCTAGTGCCCTTTTCTTGTACTCTTTGTACTCACACAATTGAAACTTTTGCAGGAATTCCAAGTTAACCCATTTACTTCAAGATTCATTAGGTAAATCAACCTTTGAGAGACTTCTAGTACATTGCAATAGATGAAGATACTTTTCTTTTCTTTTTTGTATTCATCTGTCGTTGTATGTATGTTTGATTCATCTACCCTTATGTGTTACTAAGAACATTCTCTTTTTAAACAATAGGTGGTGACTCCAAAGTGCTGATGTTTGTACAAATCAGTCCATCTGAGAATGACTATGGTGAAACATTAAGTTCATTAAATTTTGCAACCCGAGTACGCGGAGTAGAGTTAGGCCCTGCAAAGAAGCAAATAGACACGGGTGAGCTGCAAAAGACAAAACAGATGGTAGGTTCAGCATGGACGCCCTTGTATACTTCCCTGACTAAACTTAAAGACCCTTTTTTTAAGCTTTTGATCTTGGTTCCCCATGGCTCATAGTTATATTCATTACTAAATTTCTTTGTGTCCACACCTTGAAGTTGGATAAAGCCAAGCAAGAATGTCGATCCAAAGAAGAATCTGTAAGGAAACTAGAAGAAGGTTATCAAAATCTGGAGAGTAAGATGAGGGGCAAAGATCAGCTTTGCAGAAATCTACAGGAAAAGGTGTTGTATACCATATGAGAAGCGATGTCATTCTTGGCATATGTTTTCCTTTTTATATCTGGTGTTCTGAAGATTTTTCTTCTTGCTGAAGGTTAAGGAACTTGAATGGCAAGTTCAGTCAAAGACAGAGCTTCAAAGTTTATCAGAAAGGCAGCACTTGCAATATGCAGAGGCATTGAAGACGAAGGAGGAGACATGCATGACTCTTCAACAGAAGGTTGTATCTTAAGAAGTTAACTCTTTAAGGTTGTTGACTGGTCCAATGAAGAAATCTAACTGGGCATATCCTTTGCATTCAGGTTAAAGAGCTCGAGAACAAGTTGAAAGATCAAGAACTCTCATCATTGTTTCAAAACAAGGTTTGTTCATCAGAATTACCAAAAGAGAAAATTCCATTCTATGAAACTGTTTACTCCCCTTGGGGATTTCTTCATTATAGAAAATTTAGTAACAACCTATGCGCCACTTTTATCACTTTAGAAAGTTTAGAAATAATAATTTTATTTTGATTAGGTTAAGGAACTTGAGTACAAACTCAGGGAGAAGCAAAGCCATGAGTCAACTCTTGAACAGAAGGTAGGTTGAAGCAAGTTTTTTCTTTTCTTTTTTTTTTTAAAGGGCAACATGGAGGAAGCTTCAGCTATGACTACTCTCCTCTTGTGTTAGAGTTCTCAAGTAAGGCAAAGCTCACTGACTTCTTCTCTGCACAATATGCAGATCAAAGAGCTGGAGTATAGATTTAAAGAGAGACGACAATCTGAGTCGAATCTTGAGCATAAGGTAATTAGCAAACAGTGATATCTCCTTATTGCAGAGATTTTCACATAATAACTTTCTTGTGCATAATAATAAGCAGGTTATGGAGCTTGAAAATAAGCTAAGGGAACAGAAGTACTCTGAATTCATGTTATCAGCTCTACATTCATCTGATATAGGCACCCCAGGTGACAGGAGAGAGGTATCGAAGGATGAATCCATGGGTGAAATGGACCCCCATATCCTAAGGAGCTCTAACTCAATAAACAAGCCAATTTCCCACCACGAATCTATCCTGCTGAAAGGGATGGACTCCCTCCATGAACTCAAAAGGAGAAGAAAAAGTGAGACAGAGAATAATATTGCAGCATTAGGTGGTTTGCGAGAGAGGAAGACAATTGCGAGTGAAGTGACAAGTAGGCACAAAAAGATTGATTCATCCAAGGTATATGAAAGGCTTACAAGGCCATCAAGAGTTGTCTCAACCCATAGACTACACCCTCATATCATACAAAACAAAGAGCATCCGCAGGCTGGCACAACCAAGGAAAGGGATAGGGGGAGAATATGGTCAAGGTAGAAGAACTTCGAGATACTGTATCTGTAACTTCGACCTTTTTTTTTCTTTTGTTGTCAATGTTTGTGCACAATGAGGTAACCTAAACAAGGTTTGTGCACAATGAGGTAACCTAAACAATATGGTCAAGGTAAAATACCCAATAGCATTTTAGGCCCTCTGACAGTGTAAGCTTAAAACTCTATAAACATGTGTCCTCCTCATCCCTGGATGCAATGTATCTTAGAAAGGTGAAATACCACAAGTTTATCAGAATGAGTCTTTGCAGGTTCAACTGTTTTCTTGCTTGTGCACCCTGAGCATGTAGTCATTTGCAATTGACTATTAAATTCAGATGCATAGTCATTTGCTTGTAAACTAGCAAATGCAAAAACTTTCTGCAACTTCTGTGACATCTCTCTCTCCCTTTGTAAAACCAAAAGGTAGCTTAAACTGGGACCTGTTTCAGATGAAGCTATCCAGCCTTTTTCTACAAGTGCATTTCTTGATCTCAGGCTCAGAACCGACCAAGGTCAGAAGTTGGTCAGAGAACTGCCAATTTCGAAATTTCTACAAATAATCTCTCCTCTAAAGGGTAAAGTAGTAATATCTAACTTGTCGTTTCTATATCTAGCTATGTAAAGTAAAAGTAAGATATGTAATATGCTGATCAGTTGTTCTTATACATTCACTCCAGACGAAATCATTGTAGGTTACCTTTAGACGAAGACATTGCAAGGCATTTCACTAGGTGGTGCTCTAATGGTCTGATATTTTGGAATTGTGTAAGCCATGCAACCATTATCTTCCTATTAATATATATCCAGGAAAATTTTTGATTTTCTACAAGTGCATTTCTTGATCTCAGGCTCAGAACCGACCAAGGTCAGAAGTTGGTCAGTGAACTGCCAATTTCGAAATTTCTACAAATAATCTCTCCTCTAAAGGGTAAAGTAGTAATATCTAACTTGTCGTTTCTATATCTAGCTATGTAAAGTAAAAGTAAGATATGTAATATGCTGATCAGTTGTTTACATTCACTCCAGACGAAATCATTGTAGGTTACCTTTTTAGCATCTGAGATAATTTTCTCAAGTTTTACTGTGTTTTTACATGTATATACACGTAGAAATCAAAAATTTTCCTGGATATATATTAATAGGAAGATAATGGTTGCATGGCTTACACAATTCCAAAATATCAGACCATTAGAGCACCACCTAGTGAAATGCCTTGCAATGTCTTCGTCTAAAGGTAAACTTTGATGAAGTCAATCATATAAACCAACTTGCCGAGAACTAGCATGTATTTGGCAGGAAGATGAAGCGCATTAGCTCATTCTCAAAGGGTATCTTCTGCAACAAAGATTAAAGGAAAGAAAAATGCTTACTTCCCATCTAAGATGAGAAAAACACTATCCATCCTAGATGATATTAGGCTACGCGTTCGGCATGCAGGTCCCACTATCTCTCTCTCTCTCTCTCTCTCTCTCTCTCTCTCTCTCTCTCTCTCTCTCTCTCTCTCTCTCTCTCTCTTTTATATATATGGACCCACATTTTCAATGTATAAGTTATTTATCTATTTTAATTGACTATTTATGTAACGTCTTGCGTTTTTCGAATCCTTATGGATCCTTCGTTTGGTAGTTGTGGTGGCCAATGTGTAGCCAATGTGGCGTATTTCAGGAGTGTGGACAGGTTTGGGGTGTTTGTGGGCCAAAACACCAGCCCATTCACTGTCTGTGAACGAGACAAGGAGGGACGTCGCATTCTGAACGCGACGGTCCTACATGTCGCGTTCTTGTTGCTACCCAAAGGTGGTTGTCGTCTGCATGTGCGCCGCGTGTCGCGCACCGGGCGACCTGCGGACGTCAGCCTTAAGAAGGCGACGCCCAGTTCCGTCGTGAACACGTCGCGACGGACGTCCGTCGCGTTCTTAACCGCATGCAGCTCTTAAACCCTGGCTGGCCAGACAGAGCTGAGCATGCTCTGTTTGACCAGGGGGAGAGGCTGTTGTGGGTTCTTTGGGGTGATTTGGCGTGGGAGCGAGGTTTTTGGCGTGTTCTCGCCGCGAGGACCTTGCGTGGAGCGGGGGAAACGCCAAGGATTTGTTGTTCTTCGTGTTCTTCACGAAGGTAGGGGAATTCTGCCTGTTTTACACCGTTTAATTGCATGAGATGCATGTGTGGATGGTTTTTGATGTTGAGAACAATAGATACCATGTTAGGGAAACCATTATGATGATCAATTTATCCCCATATAATTTTATTAATTATATGCCTATTTTGGTGATTAACAAAACTTCAATAAAGTATTATCTAACATGTTTTTATAAAGCTTAGTCACAGGAAATAAATCAAGCAAAACTTGTAAGTATTCTTACACTATAGCATTTAAAGTTCAAAGCATGTAATTTTTCTAAGTACACGTCGACTTCCTATATGATATAACGGTTTGATAAGTGAGAACAACGATTTGCTAAGTGAGAACAACGACTTGCTCTCACAACGGTTTGATAAGTGAGAACAACGATTTGATAAGAACAACGATTTGGTCTCACAACGATTTGTTAAGTGAGAACAACGATTTGGTCTCACAACGATTTGCTTTCACATCGATTTGATAAGCTACATAATGACTTGGTCGCCATAACGATTTGATAAGTCTCACATCGACTTGGTCGCCGTAACGATTTGATAAGTCTCACATCGACTTGGTCGTCGTAACGATTTGATAAGTTTCACATCGACTTGGTCACCACAATGATTCGACAAGTTACATAACAATTTGGTTGTTGTAACGACTCGATGAGTTACACAACAATTTGGTTGCTGTAAAAATTCGATAAGTCACAATAACGACTTGGTCAGTGTAACGATTCGATAAAGCAAATAACGATTTGATCATTGCATCTATTCGATAAGTAAAACAACGATTTGATATCTGCAATGATTTACTTATGTGTAAAATAACGATTTGCTTATAACAACTTACTTGTTCATACTACGATTTCATAAGTTGTACAACTATTTCTATGTCATAACGACTTCATGGATTACATCGACTTGATATTCAAATATATTTTCAAATAGTGAGTCAAAGTCTTCCCGTGTGTTTCTCTAACATCCATGCATTTGATGGGACTGTACATTTCACTGCACGATGCATATCTGGATATCTTCTATTCTCATACGTCTATAAGAAACCTTTTTCTAAAAGCAGAATGACTTTTCTATTATGGTGAATAGTCCTACTACATGGATTCTAACGTTGACTAACAACAAGAGACAGCATAGCTGTCTATAGTTTGATATTTATTATGTGCAGGTCTCTGACAGCACAACCTCATACAATGATTGGACAAAATAGAGGTTGAAGGATATCTAGAAGGATCTACTCTTTGCGTGTATGAAACAAAAAGGTGTTTAACGAAAAGCATACCTGGTTCTCACCTATACCATGCAGTCTAACGTATACCAGAGCTAGAGACAACGGACATCTCAACGGCTATTTTAGCAAGAGAAGATATTTATTCAAGACTCAAGACTCTTGGCAACATAACTTTTGAAGTGTTCAAAATCTCAACGAAAAATCTGGAAGTTATAGAGTCTTAGCAAAAGAGCTTCTTGCTTTCCACTCCAACCTTGTAGCTCTTGCTCTCCGTGCATCATTGTTGTTAGTTTTGGAGAGCCCTTATGATCTGAGAGATTTCATTATTGTAGATCTTTCTCTCTCAGTCACTGCCTCAGATCGAGCGTTTGCTATAAGCTTGGTCTAGGGGCATTTCGCCTGTTTTCTCACTTTCCTGAGAAGTTCCTCTTCGTGTGTGAAGAGAAGACCTGTTGGAAACAGGTGGTGGGTGTTCCCTTCGTGTTGAAGGAAGACCTGTGAATCAGGGTGTTGTTTTCCTCTTCGGGTTGTGAAGAGAAGGCCAGCTACGGCTGGATGTGTAAGTGTCCTTGAGGGAGATTGTACCATTGGGTAGTGAAATCCTGAGTTATTGCTCAGGGACTGGACGTAGGACTTCTTTGGAGAGGAGGTCTGAACCAGGATAAAATCCTTGTGTTGTGTGATTGCCTGTTTGTGCTTGTTATTTTTTTTTATTACTAACACTAATAGTCGAACGTAGTGTTTTGTGTTGAACATTTTTGTTGACAGGTTTAGATAATCAAAATTTAAGAATCCCATTCACCCCCCCCCCTCTGGGCTTGCTAGCTGGGCAACAAGTGGTATCAGAGCCAAGTCTCTTCGATAAAGAAGATCTCACGATTTGAAGAGAAAAGATTAAATGGCAGCTCAAGGTCACTTCGAGGGTCAGTCCGTCAATAGACCACCACTGTTCGATGGTGAAGACTACACCTACTGGAAGACCAGAATGTAATTCTTCCTTCAAGGGCTTGACTATTAAATTTGGTCAATTATAGAAGAAGGAGACCTTCTAGTCACTAACGAGAAAGATAAGTGGACAGAAGATGACAACAAAAAGATCTCTCTAAACTACAAAGCTAAGAGCATACTATGTTGCGCTCTTAGCAAGAAGGAGTTCAACTGGATCTTAGCCTGCAAATCCGCAATGGAAATGTGGGAAAAATTGAGGATCACATATGAAGGCACAGATAAAGTGAAAGAGACAAGAATAGACATATTGGTGACTCAGTATGAGAGATTCCAGATGCAACCAGGAGAGTCAATAACACAGATGTATAGCAGATTTACAGATATCGCAAATGGGTTGGCTGGTCTTGGAAAAAGTTATGAAATGGGAGATATGGTTAGAAAGATCTTAAGATCCCTACCAGCCTCATGGACTCCAAAAGTGACAGCAATAGAAGAGGCCAACGACTTAAAGAGAATGTCATTGAAAAAACTCATTGGGTCATTAATGGCCCATGAGATCAACATGGAGAGGTTAGGAGAGCCTTCAAGCAGAAAGAAGCACACCAACGCTCTCAAAGCTAAAGAAGATACATCTGGTGAAGATTCAGATCACAAAGAAGGCATGGGAAGCAGTGAAGATGAGGAAGCATTCCTATTCAGAAGATTGCAATGCATATTAACCAAAAAGAAATACCAGTCTAGAAGGAGATATTTTAAGAAAGGAAAAGACTTCAAGAAACCAGAAGTTAAGGACTCAAAAAAAGCTGAACCTATCTGTTATGAGTGCAAGAAGCCTGGACACATCAAGGCCGAGTGTCCAAAGCTGAAGAAGACTGAATTCAGAAAGAAAGACAACTCTAGAAAATTCAGAAAATATAAGAAGAAAGCCATGGCAGCAGCTTGGGACAACAACAGCGACTCAGACAGTGAGTCAAGCTCAAGCGAAGAAGAAGAAGAAAAGGCCAATCTGGCCTTCACGGCAAACATCGAGGATAGGGTAACCTCTAACTCATCATTCAATTCCTGCAACGAATCTGATTCTGATAGTTTGGAGGATGCGTTTAATGAGTTGTATAGTAAATATAAAGATGTTTGTAAACTACTAAAAACTACTAAAAAAATCATGCTTGTTTAGAAAACACTAATTCAGATCTAAGATCTGAAAATGAGCAATTAGAAAAATATGTTTCTAAACTAAAAAGAAGAAATGAATTATTGTGTGAAGATTTAAAAGATAAAAATAATCAAATAGCTAATCTAGAAAACCAAGAAACTGTAAGCAAACTAAATCAAGAAATTAACACATTAACAAAAGAAAATGAACAGTTATCCAGTACATTAGAAAAATTTACAAATGGAAAAACAACATTAATACTAAAAGGAGCTAGAAGGTCAGGGAAAAAGAAATATGACTTAGGATACACCCCTACTGATAATGAGGAAACAATAGTGCATCCTAAAATATATCCAACACCTAAGTTTGTAGCCGAATAAGACTCTGCATACAAGTCTAACTTTAAATATATTCAAACTGAAAAAATAAGTAAAACATCTTGTTGTAGCCACTGTAACAAATTATGTCATATTAAATTAATATGTCCAACTAAACACATAAAATGGATAATTAAAAGGAAAAGTAAGGAAACTAACCAGCAAGGACCCAAAAGAACTTGGGTACCTAAAGTTTAGTGTTTCCACTACAGGGAAGCCTTCGAGCATCTAAATAGTACCTGGACAGCGGGTGCTCAAGGCACATGTCAGGCAACAGGAAGCTATTCTCACACCTTGAAGCTGAAGAAGGCACAGTGACGTATGGCGACAATGGAAAAGGGACAGTGATATGTTGCAGGTCAGTTGGCAGTCAAGGAAAAATCCTTATTAAAGATGTACTATGTGTAAAAGGACTTAAGCACAACCTGATAAGCATCAGCCAGCTATGCGACAAAGGCCATCATATCAAATTTCAAGAGTCTAGATGCAGTATCATGAAAGATGGTGAAACTGTATTCGAAGCCTGTAGAGAGAAGAATCTCTATGTACTTCATTTGGAAGAATTGAAAGATCAAGATGTGTGCCTTGTAGCAAGCAAACATCATTCAGTTGAGCTTTGGCACAGAAGATTGGGCCACTGTAGCTCGGATGGGATCAGAAAGCTAATCAAGAGAAATCTAGTGGAAGGACTGCCCAAAGTAAGCACAAGAATGGATGGCATCTGTGAACTGTGTGCAAAAGGAAAGCACACTAAATCTTCTTTCAAGTCAAAGACAGTTGTAACAACTTCAAAACCATTGGAACTGTTACATATGGATCTATTTGGGCCAATGAGAACTACTAGTCTTGGAGGAAAGAACTTTGGATTCGTAATAGTGGATGACTATTCAAGATTCACATGGGTATCATTCTTGGAACACAAAGATGACATTTTCGATAGCTTTGTTAGCTTCAGTAAGAAAGTTCAAAAGGATAAGAAATACAACATAATTAATATTCGATCAGATCATGGTGGAGAGTTTCAGAATGAAAGATTTGCTGAGTTCTGTGATGATCAAGGAATAGAGCACAATTTCTCAGCACCAAGGACACCACAGCAAAATGGAGTTGCTGAGAGAAAGAACAGAACTTTATTGGATATGGCCAGAACTATGCTATCGGAATACAACCTACCAAGGTACTTCTGGGCTGAAGCCATCAACACAGCTTGCTACATAATCAACAGAGTAATGATCAGGCCAATCTTGAAGAAGACAGCATACGAGTTATTCAAGCAGAAGAAACCAAAGATCAGTCACTTCAGAACCTTTGGATGTCCATGCTTCATCCACAATAATGGAAAAAGAGATATTGGTAAGCTAGACTCCAAATCCGATGAAGGTATATTTATGGGGTATGCTTCTAAACCTAAAGGATATAGCGTATTTAATAAGCAAAGTTTATTAATTGAGCAAATAGTACGTGCTATTTTTTATAAAACTAACCCTTCCTTGAGAAAGGAAGTAGATAGTGATATTGATGATGTAGAAGATTTGTCCAAGAAATTAAAGAATACATTCATCAAGGACAAGGAAGATCCACCCTTGGAAGAAGTACAACAAAAAGATATATCACATGATGATCTTCTAAAAGAATGGAAATACAAGAAGGATCATCTGTTGGATAACATTATTGGAGATCCATCGGTTGGGGTAAGAACCAGGGGTAATGTAATTCCATGTGATTATTTAACTTTTGTATCTCAAATAGAGCCTAAGACAGTCAATAAAGTACTGTCTGATGAATCTTGGATATTAGTCATGCAAGATGAACTTAATCAGTTCAAGAGAAACCATGTGTGGTCCCTTGTTCCGAGACCATCAGTTCATCCTGTGATTGGCACCAAATGGGTGTTCAGGAACAAATTGGATGAAACTGGTGTGATCACTAGAAATAAGGCTAGACTGGTAGCTCAAGGCTACTCCCAAGAGGAATGCATAGATTTCGATGAAACCTATGCACCAGTGGCTAGACTAGAGGTAATTAGAATCTTACTTGCTTATGCATCTACATTGGATTTAAAACATTTTCAAATAGATGTAAAATCTGTATTCCTAAATGGTTATATAAAGGAGGAAGTCTATGTAGAACAACCTCCTGGTTTTGATGATATCGATTTTCCAAATTATGTTTTTAAGTTGCATAAAGCCTTGTATGGATTAAAACAAACACCTAGAGCATGGTATGAAAGGTTAAGTGCATTTTTATTAAACCATGGCTTTATCAGAGGTCAAGTAGATAGCACATTATTTATTAAGTCTAAAGTCAGAAATGTATTGCTTGTACAAATCTATGTAGATGATATAATATTTAGTTCTACTGATGAATCTCTTTGCAAGTATTTTGAAAAGCTTATGCAGGGAGAATTTGAAATGAGCATGATGGGGGAGCTCAATTACTTTCTCGAATTGCAAATCAAACAAGGAAAAGAAGACACACATATTTGTCAAGCCAATTACACCAAAGAACTACTAAAGAAGTTTGAATTTGAAATCGTCAAGCCACTGTCCACACCAATGAGCACATCTACAAAGCTAGACAGTGACAAGGATGGTAAGAAAATAGACCAAAAGCTCTACAGAGGTATGATAGGTTCTTTACTCTATTTAACTACCAGTAGACCAGACATTCTATTTAGTGTATGCATGTGTGCTAGATATCAAGCTGATCCTAAAGAATCTCATATAATATCTGTCAAAAGGATTTTCAGATATTTAGTTAAAACTCATGATCTAGGACTATGGTATCCCAAATCATGTGAAGTAAATTTAGTAGGATATTCTGATGCTGACTATGCTGGATGCAAGATAGATAGAAAAAGTACCAGTGGTTGTTGTCAATTTCTTGCAGGATGTCAGATTTCATAGTCCTCAAAGAAACAAAATTCAGTAGCACTGTCAACAGCTGAAGCTGAGTACGTGGCTGCTGGAAGCTGTTGTACACAACTCCTATGGATTAAACAGCAACTTGAAGATTATGGACTGCACATCAAGACAATTCATCTGTTGTGCGACAACATCAGTGTGATTAATCTCACCAAAAATCCAGTACAACACTCAAGAACAAAGCATATAGAGGTTAGATATCATTTCATTCGAGATCATGTAGCTAATAGAAATAGAAATATTTCTTTTATAGATACTCAAAATCAATTGGCAGATATCTTCACAAAGGCCTTACCTGAAGAGAGATTTACGTCTCTTAGAAGAAAATTAGGCACGTATAATTTGCGATAGAATTATCTGAATATAGCTGAAATAATAATAAATTCAGAATAATAATTATTCTCTCCCCTGAAATTAAGTAAAGTCTTTAAATTGCTTGCTATATATATCCTTGACGGTTCGTTATTTTAAAAGTCTTTATTTAGCTCGAAACCGTCTCATTTGTCGTTTTCTGTGATTAGTGCTTCGTCCCCTCAAAAGAAACTTTATGTCTATCTCTAAAATCTTGAAATCTATGTCATAACGATTCACCTCCCTCTCTCTTCTCGTTCGACTTGCCTAGAACGATAACCCTATCGTCTCCGGCATCGACTCTGTGAGATTTCAAAGCATCCGTCTCTTCCCGTGAAAATTTCTTGAGGGCTTTTGCTCCAATCCTCTTCATGATCTTCCAGAACCCTCTCTTGTTCAAATCCATGGCCGTTTCTGGAGTTTCCGGCATCTGTCGGGGCGTGCAATGCTTTGTGGCAACAAGGCAGTGGACGTGGCTGATTTGGAAAAGAATGGAATGCACATTGTAGTGGCAGCTGTTCAGAGGATGAAGTGGTCGAAGATGGTAACTATTTCTAAAGTTAGTTATCCCGATCTTATGAAAGCCTTCTATGTGTGCTTGAAATCCGAAGAAGATGGATCCTTGACCTCCACAGTCAAAGGCACCCCTATTCGCATTTCATATGATTTGCTGGCAAGTCTGTTTGGAGTGTCTACCGCCGGTCACAGCGGGGTAAACACAGTAGATATTCACACCAAGGGTTTGGGGATTATTGGTCCTGAGTACAAGCTGAAGGACGGTAAAATCGACATCAACCAGTTGAGCGCCTTCAACCGGATACTTTATTTCATAGTTTGTCAGATTCTGGTTCCCAGGAGTGCCACGTTCTCCACCTGTACCAAGGCGGACTCCGATATGATGTTCTGGGCCATCCAGAACCAAGGTATAAATATGGCAGAAGTTATCTTTGAGCAGATGAAGCTTGCATCGGCTGTAATATGGGACAAGAAGATCAAGCTCAAAGTGTCCCTTCCTTATGCTCATCTCTTGACAAAGATTTTCCTGCACTATAACATAAGTCTAAATGGTGAAGTATCCGAAAAGATGGGGCAGTACATCAGAGGCAGGAATTTAAAGAAAAGTGGTTTCTCTTTGGTTGCTGGAGTTTGGACCAAAACGTCAGTAGCAGAGGGCGAAGCTATTATCAGCGAAGCCCAAGAAGAGGCAGCTCAGGCAAAAGCAGCAGCAGCGGGTCCAACTGTTCAGGTTCAGCAGGAGGAAGTCAGGGCAGAAATACCAGTAGTCCAAGAGAAGCAAGCAACAGCAGTAGCAGTAGAGATCAGTGTTGAAGATCAGGCATCCAGTGGAAGCAGAATTGAGGACATTCCTATAGAGCATATTGAGCCCGTTGGGCAGGTTGAAGAGGTTGTCACCCCCACCTCAATGGTAGCATTCGTCCTTCGAGGTGTGTTGGACTCTATCACCAGCACTCAGGGGGAGCCCAAAATGGGTTGTGATCAAGCTGCTGAGGTTGTGGCATCAGGCCATAATGAGGATGTCTTGATGAAGGATGCTCCTAGTCAGGGGGAGCATGTTACTGAGAAGGAAGTAGAGCTTCAGGGGGAGCACACTGCTAGCCCCCAAGTTGATCAGTTTCAAGAAGGTGTTGTGGAGAGCACCTCTGATGAAGAAAATGTTGATAATGTGGAGCCTGTTGCTAGGGCAAGTGAAAAAGGGAAAGGTGTAGCTCCTGAGATCCCTCTCCTCACAAGGAAGCCACACCGGAGGCTAAGGTAGAAGAAATTGAAAATCAATATGAAGCCTTTAATTGCTAGATTGGATGAACAAGGTAAAATTCTTTGCTCAGTGCAATCCGATATAGCTTCTATTTTCATCAGTCAAAGCACTTCAGCAAAGGAAATGGGAATGGTTCGAAATGCAGTCAGATGGGTGAGAAGTGAGCTGATTAGCATAAAGGACTCAATAGCTACTCTTTCAGATCTAATAAGGGTACAATCTCCTGCCCCCTTTGCTCCCATTTCATCAGTTCCACAGGAGTCGGGGCCAAATATTGAGGAAGTTCGGCCAGCAGGGCCATCTGTTGATGAGAAATCTGGGCCATCAGGCCAGAGGTTGTTGAGTCTCCAAAGCAGTCATTGGATGAGCAGTCAGGGCCACCAGGGCCAGTCTTGGATGAATCAGGGCCATCAGGGCCAGTGGAAAGTCAGGCTAAGCTTGTAAGAGAAGAAGCTTTTGTTTCAAAGGCTGTGACCCCAGTGCCACCATCTTCTCCTACTCAAACTCCAGCCCCTCCTTCTCCACCATCTTCATCCACCGCTCCTCCAGCACTTGCCACTTTCAAACAACCCCTTCCTAAACACATCTCATCACCAACTCCATTTCCAACCACTTCTACATCTTCTCCAGTCTCTACCACATTTACTCCTCCTCCTCCTTCTGAGATTCCTCCAACATCATCTTCAGCTGGAGCTTCCTCCTCTGGTCCTTCTTTTGCTGGACCATCCACTATACCTCCTCCAACTCCTCAGTCATTTCTTCATCCTCCTGCTCCTCCCTCCTTCATCACCTATATTCCTCAGCGTGCTCAACTTGAAGGTCCTTTCCTTGAGAAATTTGAAACTGAGTCTGAAGTAGCCACCCTTCTCTCAGTTCTGGAAGTTGGCACTCATGTCCACGGGACTGGATCTCCTAGTCCTGCCCCTAAAAAGAGAAAACTATCCAACACTCTTGCTCTTTCTTATGATCCTAAGTTCCCTCCTCTTTGGTTCTCCCTCGTGATTGATCATCGAAGGAAATCCATCTATTCTGAATATCTTCAAAATTGTACTTTTGCCATCATGGTTGGTCTTCCATATCTAAATTTAACCGACCATCTTAATATTGTTCTTCCTTACTGCCACATCTCCAAAACTGATCAGTCAAAAATCTTCCAATCAGCTGAATCCAAAAATGAAGATTAGTGGGCCAAGGGTTACAAGTCCTTGTACAGAAAATTCTTGCTTGCCAAGTCTGATCGGTTCCCTCCCAGGGATCATCCACTCACTCTCTCCAAGTGGTTTGAAATTCATCACAAGAATACTTAGGTGCCCTTTATCCAAAAAGAAATTAAACTCATATAGTATTACCAGCTTTTCAATGACTACTGCTACCTCAACAACTTGCCGGAAGTCCAGTTGGGATAATTCAGGGGAGCTATTGATCTGCTCAAGGTTGAAAGCCCAGTCAACTGCTCCTTCAAAGTAGATTTTGCTACCTTGCAGATCCCTAAAATTGTGTTCCTTCCCAAGTTACATTCCTTGGTCATGGATTCTTCAGTGGGTCCTATCATTTTTTAGCGTTTTGCCAAGGTTATGGGTCGGATGTCAGCTCAGCAGGGTCATCTTCCTTCCTTTCAGAGGTTCCTTTTTCGAGAGTACCATTGGGGCAATATGAATTCTGATGTTCTTGCCCCTCTCTTATCTGAATGTGAGAGGTTTTCTCCCACTGATTGGGAAAAGCATTACAATCACTCTGCTCTTCAATTGGAAAATCTGAATAGCTCTCTAGTTCGCTCTGGAAAGACTCAGTTGATGGCTAAAGTGTTTCTTGATCTCAACTCCATTCACCTTGTTCAAGAGCCATTTGTCACCTGGGCAGAACGCTACAAGGTCTTCTTGTTACTGAAGAAAGAACTGAAGGAAAATCAGCTCTTCTACTCATTCACTATTGACCAATTCCTTCGGTATGCTAGTTTTGGCTCCTTCAGCAGCTACAAACTCTCTCTTGGCTTGGATGTCTATGGCAATTTTGTAGAAACTCAGCGACAACTTCACATCAAAAGGATGGTTCCTGATATGGGACATTCCTACTCTATCACTTATGGAGCATTTAAGGCTTATTTTGAAGAGCAAGAACGCAAGGCTTGGCCAATCATAACCCGCCATGCCTCTCTTTTGTCTCTTGCCTTCTATCTTCCTGTACCTCCCAAGGAGTAATACAAATGTTTTTTTTCCTTTTCTCCATTTATCTTTCTTCTCTTCTTTGTCTCATTATGTTATCTTTTTGCTTAATGACAAAAATGGGGAGAAAAATAACTATTCTGAAATACATCTCTCAAATTCTCAAATTTATTCCGTAAAATTATTTAGATTTATTTCAGAACCTTTTATGCTTATATTATGTTTTGTCATCACCAAAAAGGGGAACATTGATGATCAATTTATCTCCATATAATTTTATTAATTATATGCCTATTTTGGTGATTAACAAAACTTCAATAAAGTATTATCTAACATGTTTTTATGAAGATTAGTCACAGGAAATAAATCAGGAAAAACCAAGCAAAACCTATAAGTATTCATACACTGTAGCATTTAAAGTTCAAAGCATGTAATTTTTCTAAGTGCACATCAACTTCCTATGTGATATAACGGTTTGATAAGTGAGAACAATGATTTGCTCTCACAACGATTTGCTAAGTGAGAACAATGACTTGCTCTCACAACAGTTTGATAAGTGAGAACAACGATTTGCTCTCACAACGATTTTCCAAGTGAGAACAATGACTTGCTCTCACAACGGTTTGATAAGTGAGAACAACGATTTGCTCTCACAACGATTTGTTAAGTGAGAACAACGATTTGCTCTCACCACGATTTGGTAAGTGAGAACAACGATTTACTCTCACAACGATTTGTTAAGTGAGAACAAAGATTTTGTCTCACAACGATTTGCTTTCACATTGATTTGATAAGTTACATAACGACTTGGTCGCCGTAACGATTTGATAAGTCTCACATCGACTTGGTCGCTGTAATGATTTGATAAGTCTCACATCGACTTGGTCACCATAACGATTTGATAAGTCTCACATCGACTTGGTCATCGTAACGATTTGATAAGTTTCACATCGACTTGGTCACCACAACGATTCGACAAGTTACATAATGATTTGGTCGTTGTAACGACTCAATGAGTTACTCAATGATTTGGTTGCTGTAACGATTCGATAAGTCACAATAACGACTTGGTCAGTGTAACGATTCGATAAAGTAAATAACGATTTGATCACTGCATCTATTCGATAAGTAAAACAACGATTTGATATCTGCAACGATTTACTTATGTGTAAAATAACGATTTGCTTATAACGACTTACTTGTTCATACAACAATTTCATAAGTTGTACAACTATTTCTATGTCATAAGGATTTCATGGATTACATCGACTTGATATTCAAATATATTTTCAAATAGTGAGTCAAAGTCTTTCCGCGCGTTTCTCTAACATCCATGCATTTGATGGGACTGTACATTTCACTACACGATGCATATCTGGATATCTTCTATTCTCATACGTCTATAAGAAACCTTTTTCTAAAAGCAGAATGACTTTTATATTATGGTGAATAGTCCTACTACATGGATTCTAACGTTGACTGACAACAAGAGACAGCATAGCTGTCTATAGTTTGATATTTATTATGTGCAGGTCTCTGACAGCACAACCTCATACAATGATTGGACAAAATAGAGGTTGAAGAATATCTAGAAGGATCTACTCTTTGCGTGCATGGAACAAAAAGGTGTTTAACGAAAAGTGTACCTGGTTCTCACCTATACCATGCAGTCTAACGTATACCAGAGCTAGAGACAACGGACATCTCAACGGCTATTTTAGCAAGAGAAGATATTTATTCAAGACTCAAGTCTCCTGGCAACATAACTTTTAAAGTGTTCAAAATCTCAACGAAAAATCTGGAAGTTATAGAGTCTTAGCAAAAGAGCTTGATTTTCACTCCAACCTTTTAGCTCTTGCTCTCCGTGCATCATCGTTGTTAGTTTTGGAGAGCCCTTATGATCTGAGAGATTTCATTATTGTAGATCTTTCTCTCTCAGTCACTGCCTCAGATCGAGCATTTGCTATAAGCTTGGTCTAGGGGCATTTCGCCTGTTTTCTCACTTTCCTAAGAAGTTCCTCTTCGTGTGTGAAGAGAAGACCTGTTGGAAATAGGTGGTAAGTGTTCCCTTCGTGTTGAAGGAAGACCTGTGAATCAGGGTGTTGTTTTCCTCTTCGGGTTGTGAAAAGAAGGCCAGCTACAGCTGGATGTGTAAGTGTCCTTGAGAGGGACTGTACCCTTGGGTAGTGAAATCCTAAGTTGTTGCTCAGGGACTGGATGTAGGACTCCTTTGGAGAGGAGGTCCGAACCAGGATAAAATCCTTGTGTTGTGTGATTGCCTATTTGTACTTGTTATTTTTTTTATCACTAACACTAACAGTCGAACGTAGTGTTTTGTGTTGAATGTTTTTGTTGACAGGTTTAGATAATCGAAATTTAAGAATCTCATTCACCCCCCCCTGGGCTTGCTAGCTGGGCAACACATTAAAGCATGAAAAATGAGAATTTAACAGGATTTACATGGTTTGGGGTGGTGATCCGGAGAGAGTTCCCCGGATTAGGGTTTTCGCCAGTGAAGGCGACAGAACCCCCTGTCGCGTTCAGGTCGCGACAGGCCGACCCGTCGCGTTCATGCTTTGAACGCGACATATCAGGGTGTCGCGATTTGAAGGCGACACTATGCTATGTTGCGACCTCAGCCGAGAGGTCCTATTATGCACAGTTTCAATGGTGGTATTATTCGATATTTGTTATTTATTGCGTATGGCTAGTATAAGCGGTGCATTGGCACCTGTTGCGCTCTGGGAGTGTGTTGTTTACGTGACTAGCATACTGTTTATGAGGCTAGCGAGTGGTTAACGTGACTGGCGTGTCGTTTACGCAGTCAGCGTGCTGTGCTCACGTGGTTGACGTGAAGTTTTACGTGGCTTGTGCGGTGTGCACATAGTTTGTGTGTGCGTGGCGAGTAGTATGACGCCTACCGTGGTTACCTCTTCAGTTGGGTGCCCCAGGTTTTCTGTGAGCCAGGCTTGTGTTCAGGGCTTGTCCCGGTACTTGTGCTGTACCATCGAGGTCTGTGTCGTCTATCCTGGACACCCTCACTCCTTAGCTTGAGTTGTACGTCTGGCTGAGGGAAAGACGACAGTGGGACAGCGACTTGTGTGTGTTTATGTTTGTCGCTTGTAGCGCGCTCGTAGTTGAGGGTACGGACACCAGTAGACGTCACTGGTCCCCAACTAATCCTTTTACCAGTGCCTCACTCTAGGGAGCTCAAGCCAGAGTCCCTAAAGGTGCCAGGCATGGGCCCACGGCAGTGTGGTCCGCGGTTGTGGTGTTAGTTGGTCTCCACAGTTGTTTGACTTGTTCCCCGTGGAGCGGCAGTTGGACCTTTCGTTCGTGGCTGCGAGGCTGAGAGGTAGACTTATGTGGTTTGTCCGAGTCAGTTGCTGGTGTCGCGAACTAGTCTACGTGGCTCGAGTGTGGCAGTCTCTAGTTTACCCCATACATCGAGTTGTGGTTTTGTCGTTTACTTATTTAGATTGGATTATGTTAACGACAAGTGGTAAGTGGTATTTACAGCTTTGATATCCTGCTTAGCTTATTCTATAAATTGATAGCGTAGCCTCTAGTTCCTGTACTTGAGTTTGGTTTACTCGATTTTTTTGGGAGTTTCCCTACTGAGCCAGTGACTTGTGAGGCTCACCCCTACTCCCTACAGGTGAAGGAGAGTAGGAGGTTTCTCTTCCGTCTTCCAGCTTGGAGCCGCATCGCAGCAGTGTTGGGCCGACACCTCCAGCAGTGTAGATCTTTCTTTTGTTGTATCTCGGAGTATGCCCCAGACTTGTGTACTATCCTTTAACTTTTGTTGAAATTTGGCTGTGTAAAACTAATGTGAATATGTATGAGATTGTGAAATTTATATATATATATCAGTGTGTTCTTTTATGTTTTCACGGACATGAGTGTGATATCCCTTGTGAGGCTACGGCTTGTTCGCGGGAGACGGAGTCGGGTCAAGCCTGTTAGTGGATTAACGGGTTTGAACGACGTGGTCCATTACAGTTGGTATCAGAGCAAGGTCCGTGTAAATATAAAGGAACTAGGAAATTACATAGCCTTATTTCTACACTAGTCCACTGCTGGTAGCTGGCCTTGGTTTTGTAATGATTTGCTTTCGTGTATGTGGATTGGAATGTGTTTGTGCAGGGATTTGAGATGGCTGATAGGAGGGATTGGGGTGGTGGAGGGGATGACCCTGACCCTGAGGAGTCTACCCAGCATATGATAGAAAGGATATGGGAGAGTCTTACAGAGATTCAGATAAGAATGGACCAACAGGCACCAGTACCGCCAGTAGCAGTACCACCAGTTGCAGGAGAGGCTGTACCAGTGGCACCAATTCCACCACCACCCGGTGCAGTGGTACCTTTTGTAGTACCTACACCACCGCCACCGCCAATGAGGGCAGTAGAGAAACCAATGATGCAGGTTGAAAATTTTTTGAGATTGCAGTCGCCAACATATATAGGAGGACCGAATCCAGATACAGCGGAGCACTGGATTCATGAAGTTGAAAGAGTATTTGTGACAATGAGGTGTCCACCAGCAGATAGAGTTGTGTTAGCTACATATCAGTTGAGGCGTTTTGCTCAATAATGGTGGAGGTTGAAGATGCAAACTACTTTTACGGACAGGACAGAGGAGACCATTACCTGGTCAGAATTTCTTGAGGTATTTAATGACACATTCTTCCCAGTACAAGTACATCAGGCAAAAAGGGAACAATTCCGGACACTTCAACAAGGGAATTCTTCTGTTTTGGAATACCAGATGAGGTTTATGGCACTTAGTCGAAATGCACCCTATGTTGTATCAGATAATGCTATCATGGTCGAGTATTTTATTCGAGGCCTGAGAGCAGAATTGCAAAATGCGGTGATACCGCTGATGTGCAAGACTGTAGAGGAGGCAGCCCAGAGAGCAGCTACACTAGAAAGGTCCATTCGGACTCGGTAGGCAGGAGAGTCAGGTTTAGGTAGTTTCTGACTACCACAGCAGTCTACGGGAATTAGCAAAGGAAAAACGCCGGCGGGATCATCTTCCTCAGGTTTCAGCAAGTGGTGACAAAAGTTGAAGAAGGTATTCCAAGGTCGAGGAGGAAGAGGAGGTCATCAGCAAATGTTTCAGCAGGGGCGTGGCTACAGGCCAGAGGTGGAAGAGTCACAGTAGAGTACCCCCAGGCAGCCTACTCTTCCACCAGGGTACAGGTGTTATAATTGTAATCAGCCGGGGCATTTCATCCACAATTGCCCTTATCCCCGAGAGTATGGGTATGGTAGAGGAGTACAGTAGTAGCCCCAGCAGTGACCAACAGGTCGTGGTAGAGGAGCACCGCAGCAGCGAGGTAGAGGCCGGGTTATGGCTATCACCCGAGCCCAGGCAGAGGCGTCAAATCTAATAGAAGGTATATTACCTATCTATGAATTTTTAGAAAGAGTTTTATTTGATCATGGTGCTTCTCATTCTTTTATTTCCGAAGAGTTCTGGATTGTATGGTGCATCTATTGGAGGAGAAATTGTGTGAGTTGGTAGTAGAGGTTCCCTCGTGTGAGTATATGCTCACTTCCTGTTATGTAGATGAGGCTCCTATTGTGATTCAAGGAATCAAATGTCAGGTAGACTATATGCTTTGCAATTGAGAGATTATGATATTTATCCTGGGTATGGATTGGCTTGAGGCCTATGGAGCTATGGTAGATTTCAGAAAGAAGAAAATCAAGTTTTGTCATCTTGGTGGAGTAGTGTTTGAATTTCAAGGTATGTCTTTCTATACCTCCAAGATTATCATTTCAGCAAATAGAGCTAGAAAATTATTAAATGCAGGATGTGTAGCTTATTTAGCTTCTATGAGTTTGGTTGAGACTGGTAAATCAGTGGAGGCAGTTCCAGTAGTCAAGGAATTTGCGGATGTGTTTCCAGATGACCTGCCAAGTTTAGCTCCACAGAGAGAGGTGGACTTTACGATTGAATTGCAACCAAGAACTTTACCAATTTCTAAGGCCCCATATAGAATGGCTTCAGCAGAATTGAAAGAATTAAAGAAACAGTTGTAGGAATTGTTGGAAAAAGGGTTCATCAGGCGAAGTCATTCTCCGTGGGGAGCTCCGGTATTATTTGTAAGAAAGAAGGATGGCAGTTTTAGAATGTGTATTGACTACAGAAAATTGAATAATGTCACTATAAAGAACAAGTATCCATTGTCGAGAATTGATGATCTATTTGATCAACTCCAATCAGCTAAAGTGTTTTTTAAAATTAATTTGAGGTCAAGATATCATCAATTAAGAATAAGAGAGGAAGATATTGATAAACAGCATTTAGAACCAGGTATGGGCATTACGAGTTTGTGGTTATGCCGTTTGGGCTAACCAATGCGCCAGCAGCATTTATGAATCTGATGAATAGAATTTTTCATCCATACTTGGATCAGTTTATCGTGATCCTCATTGATGATATACTGATTTACTCAGCATCTGAAGAAGAGCATGCAGTACATTTGAGAGTTACTTTGCAAATTTTGTGGGATAATCAATTGTATGCTAAATTCAGTAAATGTGAATTTTGGTTGAAACAAATTCAGTTTCTGGGTCATGTTATTTCAGCAGAGGGAGTTGCAGTTGATCCAGCTAAAGTTGAGGCAGTTATGAAATGGGAAGCGCCAAAAAAAATTATAGAAATTAGGAGTTTCCTGGGCTTGGCAGGTTATTACAGGTATTTTATTCAGGATTTCTCCAGAATAGCAGCACCCATGACTAGATTAACCAGAAAAGATGTACCATTTGTTTGGTCTAGTGAATGCCAGAAAAGTTTCATAGAATTGAAAAAGAGGCTTACAGCAGCTCCAATATTGACATTACCAGTAGGCAGTGGTGGTTTTGTGGTCTATACTGATGCATCGAGAAGAGGGCTTGGAGCAGTATTAATACAACATGGTAAGGTGATAGCTTATGCATCCAGGCAATTGAAGCCAGCAGAGGAGAACTACACAATGCATGATTTGGAGTTAGCAGCAGTTATTTTTGCCTTAAAGATGTGGAGGCATTACCTTTATGGTGAAAGATTTGAAATATTCACAGATCATAAAAGTTTGAAGTATATCTTTTCCCAAAAAGATTTGAATCTCCGTCAGTGTAGATGGATAGAATATTTGAAAGATTATGATTTCAGTTTGGCTTACCATCCAAGTAAGGCCAATGTGGTAGCTGATGCATTAAGCAGAAAACATACATGAGTCATATGATGATAAAAGAATGAAATTATATGAAGAATAGTAGAAACTTCATTGTATGTTCCAAGCAGTCAGCGGCAAGCAGTGCTAGCCAGTAGTGCTATAGAGCCATCTTTATATTGGCAGATTATTGAAGCTCAGAAAATCGATGGAAGTTTAGCAGAAATTGTGAAAATGGAAGATGTTACCATTGATGATAATTGTGTAGTCAGGCTCAGAGGCAGGTTATCTGTACCCACAGAAAGAGAGGTTAAGCAAAGAGTTCTAGAAGAAGCACATAAATCCAAGTATACAATTCATCCAGGTAGTACTAAAATGTATCAAGATCTAAAAAAGTACTTTTGGTGGCCACACATGAGAAGAGAAATAGCGGAATTTATCACGAGATGTACAGTTTATCAGCAAATAAAGGCAGAGCACCAAAAGCCTGGAGGTTTATTATAGCCGTTATCCATTCCACATTGGAAATGGAACGACATTGCTATGGATTTTGTGGTAGGGTTACCAAGAACAGCTACATGGCATAATGGAATCTGGGTATTTATTGATAGATTAACTAAAGTATGCAGATTAATAGCAGTAAGCATGTCCTGGACAGTGGACAGATTAGCAAGGATTTATGTCGACAAAATTGTTCTGTTGCATGGCATTCCAAAAACAATTATTTCTGACAGGGATCCAAGGTTTACTTCTGGTTTCTGGAGAAGTTTACAAAGAGTAATTGGTACGGAATTGAAATACAGTTCAGCTTATCACCCGCAAACAGATGGTCAGACAGAAAGAATAATACAGACAATTGAAGACATGTTACGAGCTTGTTGCTTAGTGTGGGGAGGTAGTTGGGAACACCATTTGGGCATGGTCGAATTTGCTTATAACAACAGCTATCACACCGGTATTGGAATGGCACCGTATGAAGCATTATATCGCAGGCCGTGCAGAACTCCATTAACTTGGCATGAAGTGGGAGAGAGGCAGGTAATGGGTCCTGAATTGATTCAACAAACAACAGAAATGGTCAGATTTATCAAAGAAAAGTTGCAGGCAGCCCAGAGCCGACAAAAAAGCTATGCAGATAATCGTCGCAGGCCACTCCAGTTTGAAGTTGGAGACTTTGTATTTCTGAGAGTGTCTCCTACTAAAGGTGTTTTGAGGTTTAGTAAGAAGGGGAAGTTAAGCCCAAGATATGTGGGGCCCTTCCAAGTGTTGGAAAGAATTGGAGAGACAGCCTACAGAATTGATTTGCCATCTGATTTCACTGATGCCCATGATGTGTTCCATGTGTCCATGTTGAGGAAATGTATTGAAGATCCAACACAGATAGTCAGTTATCAGTGGGATGATTTGAAACCGGATATGTCTATGCCAGAGTACCCAGTACAGATCACAGGTCGCAGAACACAGAAGTTGAGAAATAAAGAAATTGAACTGGTAAAGGTCAGGTGGAAAAATAGACAGGGAGGAAAGGATACCTGGGAGTTAGCAGAAGAAATGATTAAGGTGTATCCTTATCTGTTTGAGTAAGTTTTTAAATCTTTTTAGATGATAGTATTTTATTGTGGTGTTTAAAGCTTTAAATTCATGAATTATACTCTAAATTTCGAGGTCGAAATTTCTTTTTAGATGATAGTAATGTAACGTCTCGCATTTTTTGGATCCTTATGTATCCTTCGTTTCATAGTTGTGGTAGCCAGTGTGTGGCTAATGTGGCGTGTTTCAGGAGTGTGGACAGGTTTGGGGTGTTTGTGGGCTGGCACGCTGGGCCCAAGACACCAGCTCATTCACTGTCTGTGAACGCGACAAGGAGGGACGTCACGTTCTGAATGCGACGGTCCTGCATGTCACGTTCTTGTTGCCGCCCAGAGGTGGTTGTCGTTTGCATGTGCACCGCGTGTCGCATGTCGGGCGACCTGCGGATCACATCAGCCTTAAGAAGGCGACGCCCAGTTCCGTCGCGAACAGGTCACGACGGAGGGGTCCGTCGTGTTCTTAACTGCAGGAAGCTCTTAAATCCAGGCTGGCCAGACAGAGCTGAGCATGCTCTGTTTTACCAAGGGGAGAGGCTGTTGCAGGTTCTTTGGGGCGATTCGGCGTGGGAGCGAGGTTTTTAGCGTGTTCTCGCCACGAGGACCTTGCGTGGAGTGGGGGAAATGCCAAGGATTTGTTGTTCTTCGTGTTCTTCACGAAGATAGGGGAATTCTGCCCGTTTTACACCGTTTAATTGCATGAGATGCATGTGTGGATGGTTTTTGATGTTGAGAACAGTAGATACCATGTTAGGGAAACCATTAAAGCATGAAAAATGAGAATTTAACAGGATTTACATGGTTTGGGGTGGTGATCCGGAGAGAGTTCCCCAGATTAGGGTTTTCACCTGTGAAGGCGACAGAACCCCCTGTCGCGTTCAGGTCGCGACAGGCCGACCCGTCGCGTTCATGCTTTGAACGCGACATATCGGGGTGTCGTGATCTGAAGGCGACACTATGCTATGTCGCGACCTCAGCCAGCCGGTCCTATTTTGCATGGTTTCAATGGTGGTATTATTCGATATTCGTTATTTATTGCGTATGGCTAGTATAAGCGGTGCATTGGCACCTGTTGCGCTCTGGGAGCGTGTTGTTTACATGACTAGCATACTGTTTACGAGGCTAGCGAGTGGTTCACATGACTGGCGTGTCGTTTATGCAGTCAGCGTGCTGTGCTCACGTGGTTGACGTGAAGTTTCACATGGCTTGTGCAGTGTGCACGTGGTTTGTGTGTGCATGGCAAGTAGTATGATGCCTACCGTGGTTACCTCTTCAGTTGGATACCCCAGGTTCTCTGTGAACCAGGCTTGTGTTTGGGGCTTGTCCCGGTACTTGTGCTGTACCGTCGAGGTATGTGTCGTCTGTCCTGGACACCCTCACTCTTTAGCTTGAGTTGTACATCTGGTTGAGGGAAAGACGACAGTGGGATAGCGACTTGTGTGTGTTTGTGTTTGTTGCTTGTAGCGCGCTCGTAGTTGGGGGTACGGACACCAGTAGACGTCACTGGTCCCCAACTAGTCATTTTACCAGTGCCTCACTCTAGGGAGCTTAGGCCAGAGTCCCTAAAGGTGCCAGGCATGGGCCCGCGGCAGTGTGGTCCACAGTTGTGGTGTTAGTTGGCCTCCACAGTTGTTTGACTTGTTCCCGTGGAGCGGCAACTGGACCTTTCATCCGTGGCTGCGAGGCTGAGAGGTAGACCTGTGTGGTTTGTCCGAGTCAGTTGCTGGTGTCGCGAACCAGTCTACGTGGCTCGAGTGTGGCGGTCTCTACTTTACCCCGTACACCGAGTTGTGGTTTTGCCGTTTACTTATTTAGATTGGTTTATGTTAACGACAAGTAGTAAGTGGTATTTACAGTTTTGATATCCTGCTTAGCTTATTCTATAAATTGATAGCGTAGCCTCTAGTTCCTGGACTTGACTTGAGTTTGGTTTGCTCGATTTTTGAGGGAGTTTCCCTACTGAGTCAGTGACTTGTGAGGCTCACCCCTACTCCCTACAAGTGAAGGAGAGCAGGAGGTTTCTCTTCCGTCTTCCAGCTCGGAGCCGCATCGCAGCGATGTTGGGCCAATACCTCCAGCAGTGTAGATCTTTCTTTTGTTGTATCTCGGGGTACGCCCCAGACTTTTGTACTTTCCTTTGACTTTTGTTGAAATTTGGCTTTGTAAAACTAATGTGAATATGTATGAGATTGTGAAACTTATATATATATCAGTGTGTTTTTTTATGTTTTCACAGACATGAGTGTGATATCCCTTACGAGACTTCGGCTTGTTCGCGGGAGACGGAGTCAGGTCAAGCCTGTTAGTGGATTAACGGGTTTGAACGACGTGGTCCGTTACAATTACAATTTATTTGTCATTTTTAATATTAAAAATGACAAATAACTGATTAGATGGCAAATAATGCAGGAGCATAAATGATCTTTCTAGGTAGGTCCGTGCCCATCCAGATGTGTGCAGCTAACATATCTCTAAAGGAATATATATATATCTATATATATATATATATATATATATGAGAAATGATTCTCTCCCTTTCGCATGGGAGGAAATGTTGAGTTGTAACAGCCTCACCCAACCATGTTTGGTCGGGCAGCGAGACCCACGATTGGTTGGGCGCAGCTGCACGGGAGGGAATCATTTCTCTCTCTCTCTCTCTCTCTCTCTCTCCCTCTCTCTCTCTATATATATATATATAATATATATATATATATTATATATATATATACATCATATTGATCAACATATTATACACTATACCTTTGTATTCTATACATCTCATCATGTATGTCTCTATCATTTAATTCTATTCATTTAACCCAGTCATAGATGAGTTACCAATATGGACATAAAAAGATTAGCTTGTCGTATATATATATCGAACTGGCTCCCTCCCACGGGCACTAGAGGAGAGATTTCCCTCCAACGCCACCATCACCTCTCTCTCTCTCTCTCTCTCTCTCTCTCTCCACACACACACGCACCGAAACAGTGGCATTGGAGGGAGCCGGAGAGGGAGATCCCCCTTTGGCCTTCCCAACAACTCTCTGTCCCTCTTACATCTTAAAAAGGGATATTTTAATATTCTCACTTTTTATTTGAAGGTTCCACCCCATGATAGTAGAATATTCCATCTATTCCGACAATCTTTTCATCATAAGAATGTAATTGATTAATTTTTTATATTTTAAAGGTATAGAGTATAATAGATAGTTTTGCAAATATATACATGGAATAGAATAGATGTTAGAGATATTTCAACCTTGTTTACTACCCGTTGAAGGAGCTGCAGACATAGATGAAATGAAATAATACTTTGACAGCTTAAAGCTAGCTGAGGCCAAAATTTTCGCTATACAGAGTCGTTGTCCCAATTCTGGTCATTTCGTTTTTTCCTTATTTTCTTAAACATATGCTGCTTGGAAACTTCTCACTTAAACATCTCTTAAAAGTTAGAACATTGCTTATGTGCCCCCACAATGTTTAGGGCATATATATTTGCTTCTCTATAGGCGACTTCCTCTTTCAACTCAAAGCACAACCTCAACGGTCAAATCCAACCGTGAGCAAGCTTTGCTCTCCCATAAGGTCAAAAATTGTCCTACTCAAATATACATTTTCGCTCCTGTAGGTTGTGAATTTATAATCATATCCTATTTTATTTGAACTTAGTAGTTGGCGATAGAGCATTTATTTGTTTATCTTTTGTGCAAGGCCTACATACTTTCCTTTCACCTCATCCACGTAGCCATGCCATGGCCCATGACGGTGCGCAACTTTTATACAATTTCACGGTTTACATATGCTTAAAATGAAGTACTCAGATGATTCTTTGTCTTAAAAATGGTTTTTTGCACACGCACTCGGTAGAGGCAAATATTATCTACCTCAAATATATAGAGGTGAAGTCGCGTATTAATGTGACATTTGTAAATCTCACTCGCATATATCTAAGATGAATAATATCCACTTCCGCCTAATGAATGCAGAAAATATTTCTATTTTGACTTAACTTCGTTAAATAGGGCCCATATATAATCTTAACTATGGTCCATTACATGCCTAGATGATGCACTCACATAAAAGCGGTTAAGAAAAGAAAAGAAAAGAAATCAAATTAGGGTCTTAAGACAAACATCTCATTGATCTTTACCTTTTTCAGACGAGGAAACAAAGTTGTAATTGTTAGTTCAGCATGAATCCTTCTCGAATAAAAGATTTGAGATATTATTAATTACATTTTTGCCACTTTTTTTACTATCCAAAAAATCATAACTTAAGTTTTGTTGTTGCTGATTTCTGAAACGCTAGGCTTAAATTACTTGCAACACTTCGTGATTGGACTGAAACCAGCAATAACATCGGGCGGCTAGCATGTTCTCATATATGGGATTAACTCGCACAAGGACGATAAGATATGATATAATAATTAAACTAAGTAGATCTTTATTTGTCTTTTTAATCTTATATCTTCTCATCTCATATAATTAAGTTAATCATATGAAAATATATATATTTGCGACGAGAGGCACTTAATGGCACAACTAATATGCAGGAAAACATTACTCTTTATATTGAGTCGAAGCATCATTTTTGCCTCAGAGAGAAGTACTAACTGAGATGCTGATTTTGTCTTATCTTCTAATCAATGATGAGAGATATAACAAATCTTAACGCGACTGCATGCAGAAAACGTCATGTGACGGTCAAAATGGTAGTGTGTGTAGGTCTGGTGATTCGGGCAACTTGGGGCAGTACACACACTGTGAGGCTAGTTAGTCCGAAGCAACTGTACGTGCTCCCCCCCAGCTCTCCCCTCTGAGATTTCGAAAGCGACGTGACGGTGCGGAGGGCAGCTAGCTAGCAGAAGTCGGGTGATGCGAAAGAAAAGTGAGGGAAAACTCCAATTAAAAGCCCGGATCGGTAGGTGTTTTAGAGACCCCGAACGTACGGCAAAAATTGAACGTCGATAAGAAGGCAAGGGAGGAGTAGACTATATCTATATATAGAGATCAAATGGATCCGCAGTGATTGGGTGGTGTCACCAGGCATTTAATCGAGTATATATATATATATATATATATATATATATATTGATGGTGGGTGATCATGAAGAAGGGTGAGAGCGAGGAGTTTTGTTCTTGCAGTACTAATATGTATGTATACTCACTGTAGGGATTGACAGAGTGCACAGTCATGCATCATCAGAGCTAAGAAATTAATGGGCTGAAGGCATGGGTTGGAGAGACCTCGACCCATTTTATATCACACTTGAAAGGGCCAGCCCATGTGGTCAGCTAGAGCTCTTTTCTAACATCCGCATGAGAGAGAGAGAGGGAGGGAGAGAGAACTTTTTACAGGGCAAAGCTTCGTTTGTGCTGGTGTTTTTAAATATATGAGAAAGATTTATTACATTTGAATATTGTACTTTAAGTGTAATATGACTAGGTAATAATTCATGTGACATCTCTCTTATGAAGAGTGATGAAGTGATAATCTAATTATTAGATGTCACATAGATTTATTAGCTAGTTAAAGTGCAATATATAAGTGTAATAAATCTTTCTCTAAATATATATAAAATTAGCACAGAAGAACAAAATGATGAAAAAGGGGATGGACTGATGGGAGTTTTTAAAGTTGAGCTCGTTATAGAAGGAAGGGGGTAGGGAAGCACTTGTACTTGCCTCTCTCTCTCTCTCTCTCTCTCTCTCTCTCTCTCTCTCTCTCTCTCTCTCCCTTTATTACGGTCAAGTCGTTTATGATCACAGGCAAGCGACATAAGATCGCTCCTTCCACCCGCTTCCAAGGCGAGGATCATGAATGATAATTACCAGTAAACCTAAAGAGTCCTCTCTCTCTCTCTCTTTCTCTCTTCCACATTCTCCTTTTCTGGGACACACCGGCTTCCTCGTCTTCCCACCATGAGACATGTTTCCTCTCTGCTTTTTCCGGGTCTCGAGTTCCTCGACGTCAGAGAAAAAGAGAGAAGCAAAACATTCAGAAAGGTATTCCCCTCCTCTGTGTTACCCCCACTAGCTAGCTAGCCAAAGTGTTGGGATCGATCGCAATCTCTAAACCCATCATCCACATTTTGAAAGTTCCAACCCGGACAGTTGAGCTATAAGTACGTGTGTGAAAATCTCCAAGAGGGCATATATCAATATTAATTAGCTCAAGTGCTCGACCATGTGTGGGTGCAGTTTATAGGATGGGTCTGCGTCCTTTTTGGCATGGTGCACCAACAGCGACTGCTTCAATGCATATGAAGCTAATCCTCGTGCTAGGTTTCCTGTGTAGCATGTAGGAGCAGCAATTTGAGACGTATAATGTGGACTCATAGTCTCGTACGTGTTTCCTTCTTCAGAAGTTAGGTTAGTATGGATGTGTGTGTGCTTGCCTGTGTGTGGAGTAGATAGTAGGACATAGAAGGTTGGCAGATTTTCCAGAGGCGGTGTTAGAGATGAGAGAAGAGAGGGCGGCAACGTAGGTATTGTCCTATATGTGTACCTTTCCGTTCGTATATATCTCTCCCATCACCGGTGATTGAAGGCATGGTGCAACACTTGTTCACCTTCACCCCTCCCCCCCCCCCCCCAAATCTCCCACTCACAGGCATATATACAGGTCATACACACTCATGATCTAGAGAGAGAGAGAGGATAAAATCATCATGTTCAAGGCCCACTTCTAGAAGAGAAACGAAGAAAAAGCAGATTTGGCTCTGTTACAAGATGCCACATCTCTCTCCTCAAAACTAAAAGTAAAGGAAAGCAACATGTCAAATGAAGGAACTCTAAGATGCCCACAATCTCCTCTCTCTCTCTCTCTCTCTCTCTCCCCCCCCCCCCCCCCCCACACACACACACACCTAGTTTATTCATTCAAATGCTGGCAGCAGTTCACTCATTACTCTTTGAGACCGCCACTTTTTCAGTCCACCAAATCACGCTGTGCTGAAGCTAATTATTGTGGAAAGCTCTAGCCTTTGTTTATTATGAATAAACAATGAGGAGATAGAACCACCAGGAATTAAAGCCGGTGGAAGTGGGAGATAGGTTTTCCCTAGGCCACATTCCTCTTTAGCTTATTCTGTTTCAACAGGGGCCTAAGTCTCTGAAAGCTAACTGAGCCATGAACCCATCAGATATTGAAACATTTTGCAATTATAATCCCCCCTCCACCTACTGGTATATGAAAATCCATAACAAGCGCAAGAGAAGGAGAAGAACAAAAAAAAAAAAAACTTTGCAGGAACTTGATTTCACCTGTAAAATGAGAATGGACCCAATGTGAATAAAATCCATGCCCATGAAGCTACAAATTAAGGCATGATGATGTATAACACAAATATATATAGTTGCTAGTTGCTAGCTATCCTTAGGACATGGTAGAAACTACTTATAACTTCATCTGTAGTCCTCTTCTTTACTTCTGCCATGTATAAGAAGATCTTAGTAGTGGCCCTTGGCATCCTAATATCGAATATGTTCAGAAGATGTGAGGAATTAATTAAGCCAGTGAAAAGGCAAAAAACTAAGAAAGATGTATAAGAAAGAAACACCAACTACACCAAAACACTACCCATTAATATAAATTCCTTCAAGGAAATATTCCAACTTTTCCTCCTTCCCCATGATCATTTCTAAGCTGCAAAGCGCGCGGGAGAAAAGAAAAGAAACAGAAGTTAAAGAGACACAAAAAAGAAAAAAGTTAGGGAGAAAGAGAGAGATGAAAAGAAAAAGAATTTAGATAACACAACTCTATGAAAAACTCTCCTTTTTTGCACCATGCATCGATGGAGATTTCTCTTCACGGCAGTGCACTGAACTGATGCATGTCGTTCCAAGCTTGGATGCCGTTCCAGTTGCTGCTGGCGGCGTTGCCGCTGCTGTTGAGGCTGATGTGGGCGTTCGGGGCGGTGTAAGTGGTGGAGTTGTCGAGGAACCACTCAGTGGTGCTGCTGGTGGCGTCGCCGACCATGGAGCCCTTCGTGGAGACACCAGCTGTAGCGGCGGCGGCAGTCGCGCACATTTCCTTGGAGCTGGCCGGCATGTGACATGACATATGTCGGTTGGTTCCCTCGAGAAGAGCCGCGGGGAGGGCGGCGGTGGCAGCGGGATCGCTGCCCCCCTTGCCGGGGTGCTGCTGCTGGCTTTGATCGCCCCCAAAGAACATGGCCAGCCTCTGTTGCTGGAGCTTCCAGTGCAGGCCCTGGTTGATGGAGCTCAGCGACTCGATGGAGACGGCCAGGTTGCTGTGCATCGTCGCCAGGTTCGTCCCCGGAGTGGTCGCGTCGCCGGCGGCTCCGACGCCCATGTCGATGAAAGGCGAGGAAGCCACTGCCTGGATCGGGTAGCTGAAGCCGAGGAGGGGGGCGGGAGTTGCACCGGCGGCCTCCGCCGGGAGGGCGGCGGCGGAGCAGGAAAGGTCCCCGAAGGAGATGAGGTGGTTCGCAGCGGCGCCGTCGGTCGCCGCTCCGTTGAAGACCCCTCCGGGGCCGGCTGCGGAGGGGTGGTGCAGCCTGGAGAAGGGGAGCCCGGCGCCACCGCCCAGGTGGAAATCCACCGCCGGGGGGAGGCCCAGCTGGTAGAGCCGGAGCTCCTGAGCCGGGCCGTCGGAGGAGAGTCGGGCGGCGGAGGCGGCTGAGGAGGAGGACTTGGACTTCTTGCTCTTGCGGCAGCCGCCGCCGACGGGGACGTTGCGGAGGGCTCCGCCCTTGGTCCAGTAGCGGCGACAGGTCTTGCAGAAGTAGCGGGGCTGGGCGAGACTGTAGTTGTTGTAGTAGCAGAACTTAGTGTTTGGGGAGTCGCACCGGGGGCACTTGAGGCCCTGCTCCGGCGGCCGCACCGCCCCCGACCCGCCGCCCGCGGCGTCAGCCGTCTTCCCTCCCGGCCCGTGGACGTCGTCCCCCGCCGCTTCAGAAGCCATCATCTTTTCCCCAGCTGCCGGATCTCTTCCTTCCTTCTCTGTCTCTCTTCTTCCCTTCCACCTTCCTATGAAGTTACACTGGGGAGGCTTCAACGACGATGGCTTCTTCCTTCAATTCTTTGTGGACACACCGGACCTTTATCTCTTATAGTGGAATGGTCGATAGAGAGAGAGAGAGAGATAGGTTTACACACAGAGGTGGGATTCAGATGATGGCAAGAAGAGAGAGAGAGAGAGAGAGAGAGAGAGAGAGAGAGAGAGAGAGAGAGAGAGAGAGAGGGGAGGAGGGTTGTGGTTGGTACATAGGGGGGATGACCTGAGAGGCAGGCAAGGTTGCGGGGGGAGGGGGGGGAGATGAGTGTTCAATTCAATGGTTTCATGCATGGGAAGGACGTTGATCGATGGGTGCCTGTGATTGCCATCAAGTTGTAGGGAGGAGAGAGAGAGAGAGCCCAATAACGATCATGGAGGGAAAGATGCCCCCCCCCCCCCCTCACCCCAGCTAGATCTTCTGATGAAACATTAATGAATGGACAAACAATCACAAGCAGAACTTTTTGGAACCCGACATGCATATGAGAAAGAGAGAGGTCCAGAAGAGTGTGAGAAGGAAGAGTGGGGATGGCGGGGAGTGGAGAAGGAGGGGGGGTCTAAGGGATGGGGGTGTTTTAGCACAAAAATGCGCAGGCATATGTTCAGCGGGGGAGTGTGGAAAGAGAGAGAGAGAGCTTGGAGACAAATGAAACAGATGCATCCGAGGGGGTGGTGTGTGGTCAGTCTGACAACATATAAATCCGTCCGCAAAAACAAAGGTTGAAACGGATGGATGTGGGTTCTTATCGTCGTTGCCGCTGCCCCTCTTCCCTTCCTCCTCTCTTCTCTTCTGACTGTTGAGAGAGGTGACGACTTCCATATGGATTAGTGTCTGATAGGATTCGCTGCCGCTTATAGCCTTCCCCACCACCCAATGCCACCCCAATTGCTCGAATTTTTTTTCCCTTTTTCTTTTTACCAAACTCATGATCCACACACATGGAGAAAAATATTTCCCTTATATTTCTTTTTATGTACGAAAGAAAGAAAATATATAGGGTCCATAAGTTCGGGCAGAATAAGATTAATTAACTTGGAGAATGGCAATAGAGGTAGGGATAAGGGTTAATATATATGTCTAGGTCATACCACTAAATTTTGAGTTTATCTAAGTCTATTTAGGATGTGTGCCGCTTATTATTTCTAACTTAATTTGCTAAAAATAAATAAATAAGTAGAGATATCAATAGATAAGCTAATGGGAGAGTAAAAGTTGGTTTGAGACATCAGGTGGTACGGGTGAACAACCGAGATGACACTAGGTTATCTGTACTTCCAAAGCGAGATAGGAGCATCTAATTGTTAAGATTGTGTTAACGGACTCGCTCTGGCCGGGGTAAAAGTAAAGAACGTGTTAAGAGAATTTTTCATATAAAATAGGCTGGATTCATGAACATGCATGGTTCTATCATAGTGCTTAAATTATATATCTACAAGACAAAAGAGGGGGAAAAAAAAGTTCTTGGCATATAACTACCAATGATGGAGCACATGGATGGTCGTCAATTAAAGCCCCCGACCCTACCCCCACCCAAGTTATTAAAAAAATATGCATGGCAGTCTTGATAAAGATGGTTTTGAGCCCCCTTTGAGGTAGCCAGCAGCCCTGCAGCATTTATCTGCAAAAGCACACACCTCGCCTCCCCTTGTCCATTCCTTCTCATGTTAAGTCCCATTAAAAAAGACAATCCCATATCCAGATTGCTTAGGCCCTCCCCACCCTCACGCTTGCAGGCCCCAAGACCCATCACTCACAACACAGTCTCTCTCTCCTCTCTCTCTCTCTCTCCCTACATATACATCTCTCTCTTTTGTGTCTTCCCTATACCCATCTGTCTATATATCTTTTATGCATGCCTCCCATGCATTAACTAATTAAAGGGGAGGGAGGACCATCTATAATCATATCCATAATCATCACCCACCAACCCAAACATGCCGATGCATGGAGATGATGCAGCATGGGGTTATTTAAGGGGACGACAAGGGCCGTACGCGAGGGTACAGCACCCTCAGTTGGGGGGGTGTAGGTGGCCTTTAGGGTTGCAGGGTGGGGGGGAGCAGCTTGTATGCGTAGTAGCAAACTGTGTTGCAAAGTGGGTACAATTGAGGGGTGGAGACCACTCGCCCATATCATATGGGGGGGGGGGGGGTGCCAGCCTTTGGCCGTATAGTAGACCCGGACCCCAATTGTTTTACACTTGTTTGGTCAATGTGAGGTGAGCCTGGGGTCACTCCCTTCCCTCCTGCTCCTCCTGAGCTATCTCACTGGCTTCCTTTTAAATAAGTGAATAAGATCACCCCAATAAGAGAGAGAGAGAGAGAGAGAGATTGGTATGTGTATATATAGGTAGAAGTCAGTGGAGATGCAGGGGAAGTACGTGCGGGAAGGCACCCCTAGAAACAGAATAAGATGCTGCTGCTGCTGCTCTCTCTCTCTCTCTCTCACTCACTATCTTCTCCTATCTCTTTCTCTCTCTTCTCAGAGTTCTGAAGTCCGTAACTGTAAGTACTGCAGATAACAGTGCACAGCACAAGCCAGCACTACCCTTCACCAATCCTTCACTACCACCATCATGTCTTCCATAACAGGCAACATAACGGGCACTGCTCTCCTGGGTATCCCCCTGCCCCCAGTGTCGTTTGTGTGATTTCGTGGGAATATGGGAATCTCAGAACCCCCCCAACTTTTTCAGAGGCTTCCTCTGAACTCTGAAGAGGAGAGAACCTCCCCCCCCCCCCCCTTCAAACACCACCCTCTGCCCACCTCATCCTCCCATTCCCACAAGCCTTCACGTGATCATTTTGGGGAGAGAACCCCCCATTGGGTCTTTGTATGAGGGTTAGCATGGGAGGGTTGAGGGAGCAAAAGGGCATGGAGTTTGTGTGTGTATAGAGAGAGAGAGAGAGAGAGAGGACTCAATTCTTGTCTTTGCCCTATTTCCCCATTGACACCACCACGCCCACCGCCGAAAGGAAGGGGGAGGGAAGGGGCGGTTAGGAAAGAGGGAGGAAGGAGGGTAGACATAGAAACCTAAGAAAAGGGGAAAGCAAGGAGACCACCAAGCATTTAACGTAAGTGTGGGAATGAGCATGGGAAAAGGGTTGGGAGAGGTGGGGGCAAGAAAACTACAGCTAGAGTCGAGTTGTGTTGGAGAGGTGGGGTGGTGGTGATGGGTTGTGTGTGAGCTGTGTGTGTGTGGACGGGAGAGGAGAGAAGTGGCTTCCCCTCCCAAGTTCCCAAATGGTAGCTCGTGAGGAGGAGAAGAGGGGCTGGCCGGATTCCCGTGAGGCCCAACACCAAAATCTCGACACCCGTCTGTCTCATCATCCCAAAACGTTACAATCCCTCGGTTCTCACGTGCCCTTCCCATCTAACTGAACCCCCTCATCCCATGCACATCCCCATATATATATACAAAAATAGACTCCTTACTATTGGTGCTTCAGTTTTGGCCATTTCTGGAACCTAAAATTCTATAAATTGGACATGGCACTTGTTTGTGGTGCTGTATTAATGCAGCAATGGGGAGAACAAATTAAACTAGGGACACATGGGTACATATATGTATATGGTGCAAGTGTTTTCTTTTTCTTTCCTTTTTGTCCCTTTTTTCTTCTCTCTCTCTCTCTCTCTCTCTCTCTCTCTCTCTCTCTCTCTCTTGAGGATTATCATAATACATACATAATTCCAAAAGCTGTGTCTGTGTGTGTGCGCGCGCGCTTATGCGCTTGGATTTGTAGTGGGTAGAGTGGAGAGTGGGGGTGCCGTGCGAGAGGGGGGACAAAAGAGAACAACCCCAGGGCGTGCATCTCGTTTCCGGTCCTTGCACTCGTGGACGTTTTTGGTGGCCGTTTCTTTCTTCTAGTCCTCTTGCCCTTGGCTTATGTGAGTTCTTGTGGCTTATGTGAGTGAACTCAAACGAGAGAGAGAGAGAGAGAAGAGAGGAGAGCGCGCGCTAGTAGTGTGTTACAATAGTCCTCTTGCCCTTGGCTTATGTGAGTTCTTGTGGCTTATGTGAGTGAACTGATACTTCTCAAAACGAGAGAGAGAGAGAGAGAGAAAGAGAGAGAGCGCGCTAGTAGTGTGTTACAAACGAAACATATTGGGAGTGCTCATCAACGCACGCGTCTAGGTTAATTTTGCTTAAACAGCCACGATTCAGTCGTGTTTACCGAACTGTGGACTTAATAAGATTAGGCTGTCACATAACAGCAACGAGTCAAAAAATTTACGGCACTATCTACAATTGCACCCACCACTTCAAAAGTTCGATTACAAGTTAGGATCCACCCCATGAGAAAGCCCTGCAACTGCCCATCACGCGGCTCCCGTTGCTCATTTTGAGGTCAATCCCCAGGCCTTTTTTCTGTCATGTCATTGGGTTCGTCGAATCGACCCCGCTCTGCTGCCGAATTATATCGCAGATGTATTTTGGCTTCAATTAGAATAAACATTTTAACATACATACTTGAGCCCTAACAAGGTAGACTTCGAAAAATAGCCGTCACCACATGCACCGATCCTGGCTTAGAGAGGGGGGAAAAAAAAAGGAACCCCGAGACTACCTAAACTAAGTATTTTGAGTGAACAAATATAGTCGATTGCAACCTCCAATTTGCATCGCCACGAGCACCTTCGGTCTGAACAACTCGACTTTGCACAGAAACGTCTCCGAACCAGGTCTACTTTCAACAATTTTCTGCATGTAGAGAGCGGACTTGGAATTTATTGCAACACTGTTAAGGGGAGAAAGATCAGTACCGAAGGGCAAGGCATTTCGGGAGGAGGATTGGAAGAAGGCACACCCAACTTGGCAAAATGCAAACTGCCCATGCGCACTATTAATTCTCAAAGAAAAGAGAGAGAAAAGACTGTACAGTAAGAGACCTTCTATAATCTAATTGTGAATCATTCAATTCAATCAACCCCCAGCCCCCAAATTTTCTCGCGCTCTTTTCTGGACACATTATCTACACTAGTCCAAGGGGAACACGTCGGTGCGCATTTAACCGAAGCCGAATCCCTCATTGGCCTCGTGGATGGCAAGAAGCAACCTTTCTTGCAGCTGTTCCTTGGAAGAATACTCCGGCAGATCCAACTGATTAAAGCTGCAAAAAAGACAGAGAATCAACGAGTTTAGTTCCCAAATCATGCACTAAGCAGGGCTAGAAAATCTTGAGAACAATGCAGGTTGTTGCTCTCATAAGCAAATAACAAGTGCCCAAATATAACCTTGTGTACACCCCTATGGACTCAACTACTTGTATGCTCACAAACTTCTAGGATGTCACGTCCAAAAGGTTATGCGCTTAAATGTTGACTTCACAGGAAACGGAGAGATTCTAAACAATTAAGAAATCAAAGTTTGAACACCCAAAAGGCTAAAGGTAGAACATACCAAGTATGAGCAGAAGGTAGGTGATTTGTGCTGCCATAAGCCTTGTGTATCTGGAATCTCTGAGGACCGGAAATTCCTTGCAATGCACTGAAACCTTCCAAGGGCACCTGAGAAATTTACAGCAATAGAAATTTGAGGCGAGATAATTTCCAAAAGCAAAGACGCAAGGAAGTACTGCAGCAGTGTTGGACGATTTGCATGGACTCACAAAAACTCTGTACATACAATGAGCGGCAACTAATGTACAGGCACACAGGCTTATACAAAGATTACCTAAACTAATTGGCCTAATTAACAGGAGCATCCCGTTTGCACAATGGTGATGAAACAGTATAGGCACAAGAAATCTTCAATATCAACAATGTAGAACAAAATCAGGACAATCAAATGGCAACCTGAGATCAGAATAACATTTGGAAGTTATCCATGATCACCATACTATCAATCCAACTGCAGGCCGTTTGACAAGCTAGGCAATAGGATTCACATATAAAGCACTACTTATCTAGCAAGCTCGATGCTTCATAAGCAAATAAATTGTTTGGGACCCAACCAGAGTCACAAATAAGTTCCGGAACAGTGGGAAAATCTGCTCTGCTTATCATTCAGGGGTATGGTTATCCTATTATCAAAAAGCACCCAAGGGAATGACAGGGAACTTTGCAGGACCAATGAACCCCGCCAAAGGATCCTGCCCACTGAAAATGGAAACCAAAAGAAGACAGTAAACCATGATGCGTTTGTGTCACCTTTGAGGTGCCAGTGACAAATTGCAGAAGTCGAGCTTTGTCCTCTTTGCTGAAGCCTTGGACCACCTCCCAAAACCACTGTATCACAGGAGATACATTGTTGTAGCCCGAGTACTCTGTATTGGCTCTCAAGTCATCCACTGCAGCATCAAGATGTTTAAACACGTCATAAACTTGAATACATAAATCTTCCCAAGCAACATCACAGAAATAGAAGTTCTCAGAGCAATCTCAAACTTACAATCAATATCTGGTAGTCCACTGATCAGTAACTCCAGTTCTTTGTCATTAAAAATTGATATCAAGTCCTTTGGGATCAAGTCAATGAATCCCTCCATAAATGCATTAATTTGTGGACGAATGGCAGTCGTTAGACGATGTTCCGCAACAAGATCAACATATTCATGCTTATTTTCTTCAGTAACCTTCATATTCCGTCCACCAGGAACCAACTCATAATCAGTTACCTGTCAGAGGAAAGTTATGTCAACCACAGGAAAATACAATAAATCCTCGTGAGGCAATCTTGCACATGAACAGGTACCTTGTTGACAGCAGAATGCATAGAACTAAGTGGAATTTGAACAAAACAAAGGTGGATTTTTTGCCGTTTCTTTCATCTACTCAAGGCTTATGCTATCACATGAAGCCTCCATTGGTCAGGGAAATAAAGGATCACAGAAAATATTCCCAGAAAGTTATTAAATCACAGAAAATGAGTTACCAGAAAGAAACAATAACCATGTTTGTAATTTTATAGGAAAATGCTGGGAACTATAAATATTTTCTCTGTATTCTCACATGGGAAACAGAGGGGAATGGAAGAGCGGGTGTGAAGGAAGTTAAAAATGGGCGAGAAAATCTTCCCTGAGTTCTATTTCCCCATAAAGGGAGATGGGGAAAATGGAACCCAGGAAAGAAAGATAATATTCTCAATATCCTGGAAACACCCTTCAAGTCAAACGATACTGCAGGAAACATTACTCAACCAGGGAAAGAATTACAAGTAAATATGTCAGACCTCATTTATACGTAACTTATAAAGATCGTTCCCCATAAACCCCACAGGAGGAGAAGTATATATTGTCCTATGATGCCCAGAAATGTGACATTGCCTTTACCTCAGCACGCTCATACAGAATAAGCTTCTCCTCATCCGCATCCATGGTGAAAGTAAGATCTAAAACATCACTAATATCATTCTACAAAAGAGAACAGGATAAAGTGAGACAAGATGAATGGAGAAATCTCCTTAATCAAGTTTACTCCAGCTGAATAGATCCTAATCAAAGAGAGATCATACCTCAAGCATCCACTTTAAGTTTTTGAAGTAATCAGGGTCAACAGCCTCAATGTCATGGTAGGTTACTTTGACCCCAAGAATGTGTTTATAGAAAGATCTAGTGAAATGTACATCAGAAGCTGACCATCAAACAATGCCTTGCCAACCTGAGAAAGAGAGAGAGAGAGAGAGAGACAGAGACAGAGACAGAGATCAAAAGATTATTATTGGAATTGAACAAGCTCCATGATAACTACCAACAAATGATCTATAGATGAGAAGTATACCACCCGGCCAACAAATTTGAAGTAAGAGAGATGTTCTGTCTGGTATACAGAATTAGGATTTGGTTGAAATGTTGATTCATTGCCGACTGTCGTGAAAAGGAGGGCCCCCTTGTCAAAGATTACACGAGATAGCTGCTGATACCATTCACGAGTAAGCCCACCGGCATCAATACCTTCCTCCCCTTGGAAATGAACTGTCAACCTTCCTTTCAGATCTTGTGTTGTTCGCATTCGGAGCTGGTTATACGAATCTTCAAGAATGTATGCTCTCCTTACCGAAATTCTAAGAGGGCCATGATGATGATCATGCTGATGCTTTATCTTTGAACGAAAATGGGCACGTTTATTGTCAAAATCAATAAATCGAGGAACCTTCAACATAAGAGAGAATGATTTCTCGAGCAATCCAGGGTTTTGTCTGATGAAAGCATTTAAAAGTTTCCTATGCTTTTCTGAGAATTTTATGAAAGTACTATTCTTTTCTTCAACTTTGGTGTGTGTTCCAGACAATTTCTGCCCGCTTGTGGAAGTTGAAGCATCCTCAAGATCAGAAGTTGAGGTGCCAAAGTCAGGAACAGCAACTGATTGCTCAGGATGCAATTTTTCACATGTCACAAAAAATGACTCTATGTATGGCAAAATGTTCTGGGTGCCAGCTGGAAGTGGAGGCATAACACTGACATTTGTGAGGGCATTTCCAGTAGGCATACTGGCTAAATCCAATGCAGATTCTGAAGAACTCTCTATTTTACTGATGCAATTACTCAATTGTCGCCACAGTGGCTCCAGAGCAGTATTTATACCCCAAGCCTGAGAAAGAGCTTCACTGTGATCCTTCTCTGAGGAAACATGAGGTTCCTTTCCCTTCTCACTCAAAGTGGCAACAAGAGAACTCAAGGCCTGCAGGACTCTCAAAATAGCATTTCCATCAGTAGAAAATGAGCTCAAGATAGCCTTCTCTACTTCCTCATATTGCCGCAGTTCACTTAATGCTGAAGCTATCAAGCTCTGGACTGAATTTGCTAACTCTGAAATAAATAAATGACAATGGGCCGGAGCAATTGCAACAATCTTTTTCAATATCTCAGCTACAAGAACATAAGCACTATCTGATAATCTGCAGAAAAGGACATAGTTATGAGATGTAAAACATGAATGTGTAACTTGAGAAAAATTTGTGAAGACAATGTGAAACCATTGATGACTAGTACCAACAAAACTTAACTTAAGCAAGAAATTGAACAATGGATAACCACTCAGAAGAACAATATTCTATGTAATTTGGATCTTTTTGACACTTCCATTGCTTACCAAATCAGGGAAAGAAAAAAATGTCCTTTCTGGGAAAATTCTTGCGCATTGGTTACACTCTCCAAAATGTTTCACAATATTTACCACCTGACTAGTAGGCAGGTCTTTCAAGGATGTATAATGGTAGTGGCGAGGATAGTTGGTTCATTATTTTCAGAAGCAATTTGACAGACCCAGAGATGAATGGATACATACAACTGCATACAAGTATACAACTGCAGAATAATCTACATCGTGCACAGAGAAATAATTCAGTAAAGAACCAGAGGGCATAGAAGTGGGAAAAGAATGGGTTGTTCTCAGTCACATCATTTACTAGAATGCTTACTGATGGGGTCTAATGGTGAGGTGGCACAAGATAATCTGGTCAAGGGAGCTATCAACCAAGATTTAGATTTTTTTTTATGGAAGATTAGTAATAGACAAATACCTGCAACTTGATATATAATTTAGATTTTTTTTTATGGAAGATTAGTATAGACAAATACCTGCAACTTGATAATAATTCAAGTGTGCTTACATGGTACCTATGAAGAGAATGCAGACTGTTTGCTTGCTGTTGCGGCATTATTAAGTGATTCGGTACATTATTTGTGTTTGGATATTAGCCTCTATGTCTACTAAAATGCATACTCTCCTGCGTTGGTGGGTAGAAGACCATCTCATGCAGATAAAGATGAATGGATTAGTGACTTTGCTGCAGCACTTCGGGCTACTTGGAAGCACAGAAATGAAAAAAACCAACAAGGCTGACTTATTTGTTTTATCTAAATCCTACATTGGAGGAACTTTGTTTGTGTAATAGTACATTAGTACCTTAAAGCACTGTAGGGGACTTTTAAAGTCTTTCTCCTGCTGCTGCTTTTTTTTTCCTTGCTTTGCACCTTTCACTTGTTTTATGCTTTTCTTCTTGCTACTCCCCATCTACCTTATTGAGATTATTTGTCATATCTTTGTTTTATCCTTGCTTTTAATGATTTATAACTAGTTTTTTTCTTTCTGGTTACCTCCAAAAAAAAAAATACAAGCAACTAATCAACATTAAAAATGTATTTCTCGTTTGAGATAAATTAAGCAAACATTGGAAAAATATAACTAGTAACATATCACCAGAGGTTGAATGTTATTCCCATTGAGAGGAAAAAAGAGTGGTGCGGTACTTCCATTCAAATGGAAAGTCACCAAGAAAAAAACTAGGTTCAAGCCAGTAGGGAACAAGGAGGTGCCTACAGGGAACAGGAAGATCCCAGTCCCTGCTCCTACACGATAAACCTCCCTCCCTCTCCCTCCCTTTCTCCCCCAAAAGCCCTGGCCATTGCAACATAGGGTCTACAGCAATTGCTGGCGCGGCATTTTTCTTTTGGGGATAACCCATCTTTGAGGGCCTCTGCCACCACTGTTCAGATAATTAGGAAATTCAGCCAACCGCAGGTTCACACCTGGTCCCTCCCTAATCCCTTCCTACGCACGGAAACAGGGGATCTACATCAATGGCTGGGCCAGAAATTTTCTTTTGGGGAAAGCCTATTTTTGAGGGCCTCTGCCACAACTATGCAGATAATTAGGAAATCCAACCAACCCCAGGTTCACACCTGGTCTCTCCCAAACCCCTTTCTACCTGGTACCAACCAGGGATAACCTATTAGGAATAGGACTGCATAGTTATGGTTCATTCTTATCAACTTAAATATTAATTTAATTTAGTATCTAGTTGAACAAACTCATTGAATATAAATAAAACAATTCATCCTGGGAGGTGGAGCATCTAGCATATGATTCACATTTACATAAAAATGATAAAATAATATTTAAAGTTTCGCATTTCTCTTCATATGTACACTAACAAGCATATTTTACACAATTTATTTCATGTAAATATGATTGACCTACCTGTTAAACAAGTTAACAAAATATGATGAAAAAGCATAGAAGATTAACTTCCGATTGATATATTTTACCAGGTTAGTTTACAAGAAATACATAGAATAGTCCGCTACTTTGATATTAAATATAGACAAAGAAGGAAAAGAAATGGCTGATAAACAAAGGAGTCCTATACTTATGAAAGAACCCATATCATCAACCAATATGAGGGAAGAATCAACAAAATAATTTAATGAACTTAAAAGGTTATTAGGAATCCTGGAGTGAACCTCACATGAAATAGTTTTTAACGGCATCTCATATGTGCAGGGCAACTAGAATGCATCATTGATCGCATGAAGGAACGGCTGTTCAGCTAAAATAGAAGGATGAAAGGTGGGAGGGAAAACCGCCTACTGAGGTGAGAGCTAAAGTTCATAAAGAAAAGGGAAAACACAAAACATCACTTCTCTTTGGACATTAGAATTGGGAGGGGATAGTTAGGACTTGGGAGGAAGTCCACGCAAAAACAAAATTCTAAATCAGAGGAGGGTTTACAGAAGCATTTCCTAAATCACCAGATGCTGCAGGCTATATTAAAGATGATGATCTAAGAAAGCAATTCGGCTGCAAACAGTTATAGTCAGAACCAGAAACAATTTCTTTCAATTTCAATTGCAAAAATGATAGGGGTTTTTTATTTTGATTCCAATAGAACTGGAACAAGTTATTTCTGATACTGATTTAATTACTAGAACCGAATCCAATTATTATCGGATAACATCTGTTTATTCAAACGGGACAAGGCTCTGATGATGATGATGATTCTGTTAACTTACCGGTATCATTTTATGATTCAAGTTCTGATTTAAGAATCAACACAAGTCGCACCTCGAGACTTGCAATTCTGTTTGGAGCCCCAAAAGCAATTTGTAGTAACCTCCATACTGAGAACTGACAATTTGGTAGCTGTGCGTGTTGGTGGGGGCATAACCATCCCTCCCCCATCCTCCAGCCCAAAAAAAGAGGAAAAAAACTACAGCCTCTGTAGTCCCTCTGTTCCTAGACACATACTTTCATTTGCTTCAAATCTTTTGAAATTAACTGTATTTTTAGGCATTATTAGTGTCTTCCAATAAAGTAGTTGAGATATATCTTTGGTTCCTTAGATCTTCATTGGAACATATAGAATTTGTACAGGCAGCTCATGGATAGAGCTTTGAAAATGCAGAGAAATATTTGATTCACATCTAACTATGAGAACATACTGTCTACTAAATTTCTGTATGCATTTTGGTACACCAGCCCAAATTCATCTTGGGCATTTTCAGCTTTTCTTTCGAGATAAGCTTGTATGCATCTCTTGACTTCTGAAACGTCACTTGGTCACTGACATATGGGAGGTGCCGCCCAGTTAGATAAATGCTCCGTCCCCAGAAACACATTGGATTGGGTTGACTTGTCACCTTGACAACTATAGACCTAAGTTTTTAAAAATGCCATTTAAACTCCAGAAAGTAAGACCTCTGCTAGTCAAGATCCTTTCATTCCAGCCCCTCACCAGGACATTCGATAAGCATACATTGTTTTTTCCTCAAAAATCATATTATGTTAAACACCTGCTTGGACTTGCCAGCATAGAAGATAAAGGAGGGATATAGTTAAGCATAAGACCCACATTCAAAGGGAAAATCTGTTTATAATGCCCAAATAATGCTGTGAATGTCAACAGAAATGTCCACCCAATCTGAACTATTTGGGTTTTCTTTCTTGGTAGAAGTGGGGATGGTGGGGTTTCAAACCTGACTGGGGCTGTTACCTCCCTGTTTATGTGAACTGTGTCCTGCCACCATGGCATGAACCTCAAAAGAAAATCAAGAGACAGAAAAATAAATAAGCAAGAATCACAGTATGACTATATACCATGTCCTTGTCAAAGACAAAAAGTCAAGGCAACTTCCAAAGCAAAATACAATTCCAAATTGAAGGTCGATATACTAAAAAAGTTGACGAAGTATTTTATAACGTACCCTTCACGTGCCAACAAAGAGCACAGCAATTGAAGCTCTGTTTGTGGTAGACCTAAAAGAACAGCACGCGTATCACATACAGTACTGGGGACTGAGGATGGACATGCATTTCTTTTAGACAGAATAGCATCCCCAGATGAAGATGGTCCAGCAATGTCCGTATTTATGGGAACATCTTGCATGACACCATCAGGAACAGATGCCTGTTCAGAAGCTTCTCCATTTTGGATTGATATGCTAGTGTCAGCCTCAGCATTATCCACAACAACCTCAAGTAGGTTTAGCAACTAAAACAGAATCAAAGTTTCAGAAATTAAGCACTAGGAATGTCTAGCAGAATTGGAAGTTGGTGAATTAAGCCTTCAGGTAGAACTAACCTGCTCAAGATGGGTGACACTTCTCAGATACAAGGGCTGATTCAGGAGATTTAGGAGCAGAATAATGGGAAAATCTCCTTTCTTCACTTCAGGCTGATCTTCTTCCATAACCATAACTGCTTTGCCATGCTCCTGGTCGGAGCTCTCAATTGAAGGGTGTGGCAGCTCAAGATGAAGGAAAAGTTTTGCAACTTGAGGATGATTCCGAGCCAAGTATGTCAAGGTTTCCAAGATACGGCGAGAAACTAAAGGAGGACACCTATATGATCAAGAGATGTTATGACAGCTTCTCCATTTTGGATTGATATGCTAGTGTCAGCCTCAGCATTATCCACAACAACCTCAAGTAGGTTTAGCAACTAAACAGAATCAAAGTTTCAGAAATTAAGCACTAGGAATGTCTAGCAGATTGGAAGTTGGTGAATAAGCCTTCAGGTAGAACTAACCTGCTCAAGATGGGTGACACTTCTCAGATACAAGGGCTGATTCAGGAGATTAGGAGCAGAATAATGGGAAAATCTCCTTTCTTCATTCAGGCTGATCTTCTTCCATAACCATAACGGCGCTGCCATGCTCCTGGTCGGAGCTCTCAATTGAAGGGTGTGGCAGCTCAAGATGAAGGAAAGTTTTGCAACTTGAGGATGATTCCGGCCAAGTATGTCAAGGTTCCAAGATACGGCGAGAACTAAAGGAGGGACACCTATATGAATCAAGAGATGTTATGACAAGAAACTCCAACAACAGTTCCAGACAACAAACAGCCAAGAAACAACAGACTAGATTATTAACAAGGGCCTCATGAGCTATACACATAAAACAAGAGAAACAGAGTGTCTACCATCAGAAGACTGAGGGCGTGAATAGATGACATAACTTTGGCAAGCATACAACCGATGAGATGACTCCGCAGATTCATTTAGACGCTTGACAGGTCCTCTTACATCAAGCATGAGCAGTTCCATGAGAAGTCTCACCAAAGAAGATCTAGTTTCCTGGTGTGCACAAAGATTTAAGAGTAATCTCTGCAATTGGCCCTTGTATAGGGGCTGCAAAATATAAATCAATCAATCAGCATCCACATAAATACAAAGCCTTAGAAACCCAAAACACACACAACTACCTGCACAATCCGTAACAAGCGAATCATGGCCTTCAAGGCTTCTGTGTCGACTAGGGGTGCACCATCAGCTTCAACAAACTTGGCCCCCCTAGCTCCACGAGAGGCTGTGCCCCCTGCCTCTCTATCCATACCAGCCCCTTCACGTCTTGAAGACTCGCCACGCCATTTCTAGGGTACATGCCAAACAGGCACCACTATGATACCGACGTGCAAACCTTTCTCGCAGCATGTTTGCTTCCGCAACAAGTGCAGGAGTTAGATTAGCAAGTACAGCATCAGGTGATGTCAGAAGCACCTAAAATAGAAAAGATAATGATGAATGAAATAAAATATACAAGATTGAAAGATAAGATGTGGCCAACTCCCTGATGCTGCAGATAGTGTCATATTAACAAGATGGATGATAATTGACAAGCAAACTTACCTCTTCCCTTAGATCTGAAGGGAATGTCGCAATTATTGAAACAGTATCCATCTCAACAGGTTGTCCCTCTAATTCCTGAGACTGATGTAACTTTGGGCTTGCTGCTGTGCTAAAACCTCTGCTCGGATATCTGGAGGAAGAGCCGCTAGAAATTCAGGATCAATGTCACCAGTTGACTGGGCTGGTTACTGATGGCTGGCTGGTTGATTCTGTTGTGCAGAAGTACTTCAGCTCTTAACTCCTCAGGAAGAGCCTCTAAGAATGTAGGATCAATTGCACCTGAGCCAGCTTCTCTATTGATTTGTTGTTCCCCAAGTAGACTGGTCTGACCTTCTTGTGGAGGATGTGATGGAACTTCACTCACACTTTCCAGGGATGCATCTCGTGTCACCATTTGCAGTGCGCTCCCTGATGATCTCCTCAACCGAGTGGCAGGTTGTAGCTCACCCTGTCTTTCACCTCCATCATCATGTCCATCAGCACTTCCTATTTCTACTTCCAAACTGCGAAGGCTTTCACCTACTGTTGCACCACTTCCACTGCTTCCCTGGCTAATTGCCTCCACATCACGAATAGCTGCTTCACTTCGTTCATACTGCATTTCAATAACTTGATCACTTACATTTGTGGCATCTATTTCCTGAAGTGAACTGCCATCACCTTGCCCACCATCAGCAATTGCAGATGAATCCATGGCAGAAGCATTTGCAGGAACTGAAACATTATCATTCTGAACACTGTCCATAGGTGCTTCGCCTCTCACAACAGTTTCTGATTGTTGCAAATGGACATCATCTTCTTTAGTCTGTTGATGATTGGTCACTGCATTTTGCTCGGAAGGTTTTTCTGTAGTGGGCCTTCTCAACTGTGAAACAAGTAAGTCTTCCATACCCTGAGGTACAACAGGAGCATTTGACGAGCCACGCTGCTGCTGACTATCATCTATCCACATACTAAAACGACGACCATGCCTCCCAGGGCTCAGTGAACGAAAAATGGCATCCAATCGTGAGGAAGCATTCTCTGTGTTTCTATCAGAGAATGCCATGTCAACAGCCCCCTCTGAAATAATTTAAACAGATAAAAGATTAGATGCATAAGGGAGACAAAGAATAAAACAGGATCCTCTTCAGACTTACCAGATTGCCTTTGATGAATTAGATGTCTTGTGGAAGGTTCCATCAAAAAATGGATGTTCAGCGGGAATACATGATCACCAGCCCTGCCGCCTAAAAGATTAATAATGGACGTACTGCGACCTTGTCGTCGAGAACCAAAAACTTCAAGGGGCATCACACGTAAAGTTTCATTGGAAAAATTATTCCCCTCTCCAAAAACCTCAATATGATCAAAAACATTTATCCCATTGATACCCTCTTCTAGCCTGAGAATAACCCCATCTCCATCATCTTCATCATCTTCATCCTCCTCCTCAAGCACATCCTCATCAAACTCATCATCCATCTCATGGTCTTCCTGATCTGTGTCTTGGTGTGACATATGGTGGACCTCACCTTCCTCTAGATAATTGTTCTCCTCATCCTCATCATCATCATCGTCATCGTCCTCATTATCATCTTCATCATCTTCCTCTTCTTCTTCACCTTCATCCCCTTCACCACCTGACATATCCTCATCATCATCATCTTCATCACCCATATTGTCCTCCACATTCCGTGGAATTTCAAATCTGATTTCCACAGTTGGAACACCATTTTCATGGCCTCCACCTTCTTCCGAGTTCTCAAGCATAAAATCATCTTCCGCTTCAGGAGCAAAACCTCCATCCAAGTCCCGATCATGGTCTGCATCATCTGTAATGAATTCAGCACCTCCTGATGTTCGGACTGCATTGAATGGTTCTATTTGTTCAGCAGCTGTTTCATTGTTATCAGGCTGTGACATTGTTTCCAATGCATGAAACCTATTGCTAGTGTCATCAGGTCGTTCCTGCTGAGTTTCATCAGATGTGGGCTTCACAGAGGCATGCCCCTTCAGGGCATTAGCATCAGCAGAATGGATATGCTCCTTGGTGACCAGCTCCAGAGCCTTAATAATTCCAGTGACAACCTTGGGTGAATCAGCATTATCCAAGTCTAACACTTGGAGAGTTCGGGTTAATGACTTAACAAGTCCGGCATCTATGAAAGACGTTGAAGCTTCAGCTGAGATAGGTGAACCCGTAGGCAAACGACCAGCAAGGATATCATTAAGTAAATCAGTAAAAGCATGAATATAGGTACTTGGAGCCCTGCAACCATCTGACGAATCAACAAACTCATTGTAAACAATATTAATCTCAGTAAAGATTCTTTTTCGACCCTCAGGAGAACGTACAGAAGATGCTACCAGAAATTGGTTGGCTCTGGTTACTAGTTTATGCATCCAGTCACCCTCAGCTTTCTTATCTTTCTTTTGCATCCCGGAGTGTGGAAGGAACTTGTGAAGAATATGATGAAATATCCCACCACAGGTTACAAAAGAGCCTCTATGAGGGCCATGGAAAGAACTAACTTCAGCATCCTTACGGAGTAGCACATGTATTGATGAAGGATAAGTCAACAGTATTTCAGTCAATAACTTCAAAATGAAAACAGTCTTGGCAAGTGACGCTAGAGCTTCCTGGTTCTCCACAAGACTGCCTTCAGATGGAACTGCAACAGCTTTTCCCTTCCCTTTGGCTGATGTGCTATCAATATCCATGTCTACGGATGGAGTACCAGGGTCACCATGAGTTTCCATTTTTCTAGAAGGAACAAACGCAATGATCGAGTCCAAGAGGAAGTCTATGACAGTTGTGAAACTATGAGGTGACTTCCGATGAACTTTGATATTTCTTATGTTTGGCTCTGATGCCTTACCATGTGCAATTCCAGATGCCACTGAATTCATGTCCACTACAGAACCCTTGCCATCAATTCCATGTTGCTTATCCTTCTCAGCAGTTTTTTCTTTCTCCTTTGACTTATCCTTTTCACGATCTTTCTTAAGCACAATATAAGACCTTTCTCCTACCATCTCAATTTGGCAGACAGACTTTGCAGCTTGCATGAAAACCACTGGATCCCTGGAAATAACAGAAGCCAAGCTTTGAGCAAAGCTACGAGGAGTCACCCTTCCATTTGAATGCCTGCTAGCAGCAGCCACTAGGCTACGTCGTATTTCTGACTCCATTGCTTGCTGGAGAGTCTGTGGATCTTCAAGAATATGACGAACTATGGAAGCTGCCACATTGTCAAACCCAGGAAACAGGCTACTAGTTGGCAAGCTAAGCAGAGCAGGCAATCCTCCTGCATCAAGGAAATTCACAGCTATAGAATGAACTCTAGTAAGAGTGGCACAAAGCTGAAGAACAACATGCATCACTTCAGAAGGCAATTTATTTTGTATGCATTTACAGGAAATCTCAATAAGCCTTCTCTGTTCATTTGCATCTAGAGAATGGGAAGTCAATTGAGAGGACTGCAAATCAGTTTGTTTGCTTTCACTAATGACAAGAGGAGCCTCCTTCTTTTGTTGTTCTGTGAGCCTGGTTTCAATAGCCAACTTTGGATCAATCTGCAACATCCTATCTATAGCAAGAAAGGATGTCGTCACCCACTTTGGTGCTTGGAAATTCTCGCCAGAATGTGAAGCTGGAATCCATTGAGAAAGAAGATCCAATACAATCTTCGCCAACCCGTTTCTAGAGGCAACTACTCGTGATGCTGCATCTTCATGAAGAATTAATGCAATAACATGAAAAAGACCGGCCAGCTTAGTGCTACTGCCAGGATCAGATATCAAACAACAACTCCTCAAATGGTCAATAATATAAGTAAGGACCTTCATTCTATTTTCACCATTATTCTGAGAACACATCATAACAATAAGGTCACGAACAGGAAAAGCTAGAGACTCTTTCATCCGCAGGAGTCTCATGCATGCTGATAACAAATCATCTATACAAGGAGGTTGCACCAGTTCTTCTTCTTGGTCAACATTACTGGCATCTCTAGATGTGTCTTCCTTCAGTGATGAAACAGTGTTTCCCAAGGACATTGCGAGAGCACGGGCAAGTTCATCATCTTCTTGTGGTTCCTCTGGGTGTGAAAACAACCAATCTGTTGCCATCTCAACGCTGTTCGAGCCCACATGTCTCAGCGCTTCTTCAGCCCTAGACCTAGAAAAGCCCATCTCTACAATCAATGAAATTGCAGACTCATCTGGTGGTGGACCAGTAACTCTAGCTCCAGCACTGCTGTTAACATTCCTGACCTCCACCCCAGAATAAACATGCCTCATTATAGAAACAATTGTAGCGATGAACTCAGCATCACATTCAGAAAATTGGGGGTGAATCCAGATTGGAAGTACAGCCTTCAATACCTTGGACTGAAGAACCTTGACAAATGTTTCAGCATCCCGTGGGAATGGAACATTACCATTAGTGAGAGGTTGTTCAAGTAACTGTTTTGTAGTAGAAGATATGATAAACGATGATGTCACCAGGTGGTCCATGAGTGACCCATAGCTAGCCAAGGGACCATATATCCATGACCTACTAGTCTCCTCATTTTCATCTTGCCTAATATTGTCATAATCTGTTTCCATAGGAGAAGCTGGTGCTCTATTGACAGCAAAAAGCAACTGACTTGTAGCTTCAAAAGTGGTTAAGACAGCTTGAACAACACCATGGACATAGAAAGAATTCATCATGATTGGATTACATGACTCTGGCTTGTCTAATAGAATGCCATCAATAAAGTCGATGACCTTGCCAAGGTAGCGGCATTTAGTGGACACAGAAACATCCACTTTGGACAGGGGGCTCAGACGACCCTCAAAATTCAAGTGGTCCAATATAATGGAGGCGAACATTGAAGCAACAGACTTGGCAGAAGCTGAAACATTTACAGGATCACTGCCCCGTCGAGAAGAAAGAAGCATTGCATTCCCCAATTCCAGAAATAGATGACCAATATGATAAGCAAGCGACCTCATCATTTCACGAGAAGAATAGTAAGACTTCTGCTTCTCACCTTCCGTTGTGCTAACAGCAGTATCATCTGAAGGACTGGATCCATGTGACTGGCTGCCAGATAAAAGCCGCAAACTAGGACCATCCATATCCAATCTCCGAGGAATCCTGGAGGCATGACTGATATCACGATACATGCTAATCAGATCAAAAAACTGAGATTCAATACTCCAGCCTGACCCCCTTCGTCTCAACAACGGATCAGAATACTGCCTAAAGGAACTGAGCCTATGTTCTTCATTTTCTTCTACAACGGCCCTGGAACCTTGTGATTCACTTGTGGAAGCTGAGCTCTCAATGTCTGCACCAACTTTGGCATCCTCAAGGAGTGCAATCTGCCACAGTATTTCCCGGTGTAGCCGCCCAATATTTTCAAGGACATCCCTACTACCATTTCCAAATTCTGTGAGTAAAGCAGATATCCACCTATTGTCCTTCGAGGCAGCAAGGAAGAGAAGAAACTCAACTACGAAAAGAGGAGAAAATGTTGAACTGTCTGATGCAGAAAGTGGAGACAGCAAGGAGGATTCCGAAGCTGAACTAAGTCCACTTAGTGCCTTTGCCAAATGTTCCCGAAGCGAGGAACAAAAGGCATGTGCCAAAGGAGCAGAATGATGCTGAGTAAAGCCCTTAAAAACCACAGTGCTATGCAGAGCAATGGGCATGCCCTCAGATGACTGTGCAATATTAGGCCGCAACAAAAGTTTCATCAATGCTTCTATGCCTTTCTTCTCAACGAATAACCTACAGGTCTCAGAATTTTCTGTCACACGATGAACCAGGACCATCACATGAAAAATGCACATCTGGATAAACTGCTCATCATCAATACCATCAACATTTACATCCATGGAACGGACTAAATCATGTCCTCCATCTGATCTGTCTTCATTGTCAGTCTCCATTGCAGTGTTCTCATCCACCTTTGCAGAAGGTCCAGCACATTTGTGATCCCCGAAGAGAGCAAGCTTTTCAATGATTTCAATAATTATATCTACGCCAGTGCTTCTCAAGGAAGACACATGTCGTAGTAGTTCCTCCATTGCATTGGCCAGAAGGACAACACCTTCATTCATAGCTACCACATATTTCTTCAAGGTGAATGTGTCTACAAGGAAACGCAGTGCAGCAGTTTCCTTAACAGCTTCCAAACCTTTAGTGTTGAGGCAAATGGCTCCAAGACCACTGGGAATACAAATTAGTGCTTTGGAAGATGGGAGAATCCCAGATGTTACTGAAGATAAAAAGGCATCGGGGAGGCCAAATTCATGCAGAACTGGAAAGCATGTTGGATCCTTATGAATTATCTCACTCATAAGAGTCACAGCAGAAAAGTAGATGTCCCCACCAAATTTGTTTACATTGTGGAATATCAAAGATAATGAAGCAGGCAAAGAACTATCATAGGTACTATTAGCCCTCGTAGAGTTTGCAGAAGAATATATTGCAGAACCAAGTGCCTTCAATAAGACCTTGATGAGGCGCTTCTGAGAGTAGACATTGTTATCCTCAATTTTCAACAAATCACTAGTAATCATCCGACTGCTGTTCCCATCATCTGTTCTAATAACTCGATGCAATTCTATCTGTAACCTCTGAGATAAAAGCTCTACTCCTCCAAGATCCTTGAACAAGGAGACAGCTGCATTACTGTACTCCATCAGCTTCTGAAGAATCTTAATGGCAGAATAGACAAGATGCATATGAGAAGTATCATTGTCCTGTAAAAGGGGTAAAAGTGGGGGAACCATTCCCAACCCTCTTATAGAACTCCCAGTACTTGAAGAGGATAGAACATGAAGCAGGAAGAATTGCAAAAGGGCGTTCACAAATAAAAGATGAGATGGATCAGTGAGAGTATTTAGTGATACAACTGCTTTCTGTAGCTCACTTAGAAGCATCATCCTGTTCCCCCCAGCAGAGATAATGCTTGAACCACTCAATATTCTTGCTCGATCATGAGATGATGTATAGGCTGCAAGTTGAGCCCCCAATGCAAGCATAGCAAGTGCTCTCACAGTTCCAGGAACAGAACGTTCTGAACGAACAAGAGATATCAACTCATTCGTATACCCGGGCTCATTTGCAAAGAAAGAAACAAGTTCATCATGTGCATCACTGGACTGAACCAACACAACGAATGCAAGGATACAAATCCTGCTGTAAAGCTTGCACATCCGGCGTGAATGAAAGGCATGAGCATACCTAATCCTTGTCAGTAGTGAAAACCTGTGCTCTGGAGGTACATTGTACTGCTGAACAAACCGCTTCAAAAGGACTAAATCATCATCCTTGAACAGATGCAGATCCGGGATGTGTATTATACACACATCACCAACTTGGCTGCCGTCACTTGTTCCCACACTTCCCTGGCAGGCAGGCACATGGAATTCAAAATGCAATGTCGAACCCAATCGGTTTTGAGCACCATCGCATGTGTTCTCTTCTGATGGGAACAGGCACATACCATCATCTTGGGCCTCCTCTGTTGCTACAACACAAGAGGACAGGCCCAAGCCTTCTTCCTTACTTCCCCAACCCTGTGCCAAGGATAGCAAATAGCTGTTCAAAGAACCGCAACCAATCAGCTTTCCACTACCATGCAGTTTGGAGGGGTTTATTTTAACTAGTGCACAAAGAGTCTCCAGAGTGGCTATAATGATCTCGGGATCTGTAGATGCGAGAAGAAGCTTGAAATGCTGAACCAGGAAAAGAAAAAGAGGAAAAAAGCAAAAGAATCATATGTCAGATTGAAGCACAATGGCATAGAAAGTGAAGATAGTTGTTTATATAAAAGTTCCTAATAAATGAAGCTGATGCTAGTTTCCAGCATACCTCTAAACCATTGAAGGAACTTTTGTTGTGGCAATTCTCCAAGATAATGTGCATCACTCGCAAAATCTGCAATACTGAGCTCTTTGGAAACTTTTCTTCATCAGAAATTTCATCAGATAAAAGAAGATCCTTCCTACAGGAAATGTATGTCTTGAAATACGTATCAAAATGTAAAAACAATGGCCTCCAATGATGAAAGTTCCCCTGAAATTCAAAACACATATTTAGCTGGAGTATAAGACAACAACAAGAGGATGAACAGAAATCAAGTCAAACACTAAAAGTCCACAACCTTGTTGTACTCCCATCGGAAGCCTGAAAGAGGTATAGCTATGTCATGTAATGGACATTTGATCACCCTGTCAATGAAATCTTTAACGTTTGGTGGCTGCCAAGGTCCAAGTACAGTAACATCAGTCCTTAATGATAAACATTTAAACATACACAACCTTAATCATTAGATCCCATCAATTTGAGCAAATTCCAATTGACATCCGCCCGAAAAGAAATTCAGCATTAACCATAATAAAAACATATAGCTGTTAACAATGCAGGTTCATGCACGGAAAACCAAGAAGGATAACAAAATGAATTTTGATAAAACCAAGCTCCACTAGCTAGCTCCATAAAAGCACTTTTATGATCACAGTGAGCAATGCAGTCCAGGAACATACTAGTTAAAATTGAGAATTAGAGGCAGTTTCTACACGAGTATGCGAATCTAGACACACAATCAAACAAAAGATTCACTCCTTAAAATGTAAATTGCTTAGATACATAATTCATCATTCTTTAAGCAAGAATTTTAAGGGTTTATGAACTACATTTATTTTATTTGTTTTTTGAAAAGTGGCTGCATTTATTTTATGCACGCATTCTCCCACTAGGGGAGGTTATCCACCAAACGACCATTACCCTTGAAATTTCCATAGAGAGGCAGGACAAAAATGAGGACGTCAGCACTTAAAACAAAACTGAACAACAGGAATCAAAATTCTTCAGTTGAAACCAGATCAAGAACCAATTACTGGTAGAAACTAAGGGCCACTTTGGACACTCATCGTAAATATGTTTTTGTTTATCATAAACTCATTTTATATTATAACCTTAGTTTGATTAGTTAAAAATATGTTTACCATAAACTCACTTGAATTTATCATAAACCCTAAATCAAACAAGGTTTTCATAGACCTACTTTGAGTTTGTTTATGCTTAAGACTCATGTAGCAGATAATCAATCAGTTGAAACCAGATCAAGAACCAGTTACCAAATTAGAAACACATGCTAAGTAAACAAGGCCCAGAAGCTGCTTGCAGTAACGAAGGACTAGCTCATTTATTAAGGGTGATGAGCCATAGGATTAAGGCCACAAACAAGCACATAACAAAAATGCTTAATACAAAGTTGTGATTACTACAAAAGGTCCCATCCACTCACTTGTAGAATAAGTCTATATCCAGCTTTAGTTCCCTGAAACAAAAACTATGAAGAGATGGGTGAAAATAACTGTCAACATCCACACCTTATACAGAGAGAGAAGATTAGCATGTAGCAGCTACCACTGTCAGAGGTATCAATTATTATTTTTTCCTCCGCCGCGTACTCCCCCGTGGCTACATTTTTCTTGGAGATATTTAAACTTTGAGGAGGAGGAGGATGGTTTGATGGGGTTCAATCTTGCAAAGGCAATGCATCTAAATCCCCAGCGATATTTGGTCAAGCAGGTCATGCATGCTAAGTCACAAGGTGCAATCATGTTATTCTAACAAGTTCAAACGCAAAATTCTTTCCCAATTTAATTGTCCCCTCAACTAATAGGTACATTAGCTATCATTTTTCCCTTCAAAAGGAACCATGATCTTGCAAAGGATGTAAATCCTCTCTATTCACTATTATTATTTGAAGCTCAATTCAATCATCTCACTTCCCCAAGTTGCAAAATTAACTTGAAACAGAAAACACCAATTGGCAACTGAACAAATAATATTAGTATAAACTAAGAAACTATCCAAAACATCCTTGTCTCAAGCAAATTTGTCCCTATAAGCAACTAATGTAAAGGCTTCCTAAAAGACTAACATGGGACTACATTTAACTCCTGCCACTATCAGTCTCAAAAGAATGTGAGAATAACTTGATTGTCCATTCCCTATCACCAAATCAATCTAAATTAGATGGTAAGAATCAATGCTAAGGTGACTGGAGTGTAATGGCTCAGACATTCTGGAATGGCCTCAAGCTCCAATATAACAAAATGATAAGTATTCTCGACCATCTCATTCACCTTGCAAGACCTTTTTATTTTGTAGTGAGGAACATGGCAAGCTATAAAACCAATATTAGTCATACAGTCATGAGTTGGTTTGTAGTTTTTGTGGTTCATCTGAAAGGAAAAGTCTTTGCCATGTTCACGGTGCTCTTATATGGTGGGAGGTGTTTCCGTCTTCTTTTTCTCAACTTATACAGCACAATCGCTGTACTTAATTTGTCACGTGTGTTTGTAGTTGGAAGGGGGCTCATGGTATAATGATAACAACAAAAGAAGTACAATTTAATTTTAACTTTTGAAACAAACAGCCGAAGGAAGTAACAAGTTCGGCATACACCCGACTTCTATTTGATACTTCTACAATTTATCTGTACCAGGGGAAAATTTCCTCAACCAGCATTTCGTACTACCTAGACACTATCAGGGAAAGGGGAAGGGACATCAGGCGATAAAAAAAGAGCACACAACACTACAGAAGAGCGAGTGCCAAAGTCCCGTTAGTATCCTACATGTACGCAGTGGGCATTCATCAATTCCAATTAAACTCATTAACAAACCAAGGGGCGAGTAGAAGCCCAGTCCCGGAAACAAAAGCTTCCGGACCCTAGAGACAAAAAACAACATGGCAAAGACAAAACCCTAGAAACGAGACGTGCAAACAGAATAAGAAGCACGACAACGAGTCCAGACAGAAAGAGGGCAGCGAAGACCAACCGGTTCGGACTCCAGCTTAATCGAGGGAACCATCCCCCTCCCGCCGGACAGGATCTGCTGGAGGCGCAGGGGAGGGAAGGCTGACCTCTGGTGGGCCGCCATCTCACACCCTCAGGCCCTATCCTCACCGTCCTCCCTATCGCCAAGAAAGCAGCACAAGCAGCAGCAACGCCCCTTCCTGAATCCCACACACGAAACACAAACGCATCAATAAAAACCTGGCAACGAAAAAAAATGCACAAACAACACCACAGAAGGAGAAACCAGAAACATCACCACCGCCACCACCAACAACAAGAAGGCCAATACCTGGACGAGTTCGGCAAGGATATAGGGTTTTCTTCCAGCAGAAGAAAGGGATGATCGGGAGCCGGCGGCGGCGGAACTCCGCAGACAGCGATCGAGGCGGAAGAGAGCGGCGAAGGCGGGGAGCGAGGATGGGGAGCAGAACGATCCGGCGAAGCTTCTTCTTCGTCTTCGTCTTCGTCTTCTCGGAGCTCTTTGTTGGTGGCAGCCCCTTATCAACCCCCCGAAGTGCAGAGAGAGAAATGAAGAGAGAAAGGGAGAGAAAGACCCCAACTCCTCTCTCCCTTCGTGGTGTGTTTTATGGGGTCGCACACCGCCGACTTCTCTCTCTCTCTCTCTCCCCTCTCTTTCTCTCTCTAAAAACCTTCTCCCTTTCGGGGAACGACGCGACACCACAGAAGGGGAAAGCATCGGCGAGATCGCGGACCGTCCGATCTTTTTTCTTGATGCTCCATTGGCCGTCCGATCGGTGTTCCTTCTCGTCGGCTGTTGCCTCATATCCTCTACGCGACACACCTGATGCTTTTTCTCTCTCTAGACTCCTCTCTTCCTCTCTCTAATGCTTTCTCTCTTTATCTCACGAACGCCACCGCCCTGGACGGGAGGCGATGCTGACGCGGCGGATATTCCACCGTCTGATCGGCGTTCTGTGGCCATCAGGCCTTTCCACTTCTTTATTCTATCCGGCAACATTGCGGGATAGATGCAATCTTGGACCGTCTCATGGGCGCGATTGATCCGATTGGACGAAAGTAATCTTGGACCGTCCGATGGATGAGGCCAATCAATTGGTAGATTCGTGCTAGGTTCACCAGTCCGCCTTCGGCGCCTCCTTAGTCGTTCCCCGCTGTGTACCCCCCCCCCGTAAGGAGAAAAAAAGGGTAAATATATATTTTCACTTAAAACTATTTTATTTTATATAGGGAAAATTAATTATTCACCCCTGACAAAGGGCAAATAATTATTTTCCCATCCCTGTCAATTTTTCCATCAACGCACAGCCCCTACTTTATGCGGGACATAATTTCCAGTCCCTGGCGTTAACGGACGTTATGCCTCTTCTCCCAAATGTCAATTCTACTCCCAACCCTATGGGACCCGTGACCGTCTTTGGCTTTAATGCCTTTCGAAGATGACAGGCAACGGCGCAACGCTTCTCGTCGCGGCGTTGAGAAGAGGAGACCAGGGTTGCCGTTTGGATACGCTGCGAAGAGGAGCGCAAGCTTACCGTTTGGGTGAAAGATTCTGGCTTCCGGTGAACGTTTATAAACTGGTTCTCATTTCCTTCTATCCCCGGTGTAGGTGAATTTTTCTTGGCGTTCCGATAGACATTGGTTCCACCGATCCCCTTTGTCCTCTGTAGATCCACATCTGTTAGTCGCCAGACGTTTTTCTTGCTAACAATGTTTCATCCATATCCGGCAGTAGTAGTCGGAGGGTTTTGTGTCGCTCCAATTTTTGACTTATTTACTCCACTTTTTCATGCAGTTCTTCAAATTCATGTTTTTCTGTTCTGATAGACATTGGTTACCGACGTTACTACAAAGTTACAGTAGACTAAAATGACATGTTACTCTGAAAATTTTCCTATTTTGTCTAATTGTAATTATGTAACAACTTTCGAAGTAATTACATAGTTAACTCTATAAGTCAATAACTTTGTAACAACGTTCTAAGTAGTTACACATTTAACTGTGTAACTTTTTAATTGTGTAACAACTTTCTAAGTAGTTACACACTTAACTGTGTAGTGTGTAACTGAGTAACTGTGTAAGAACTTTCTAACTTAACTATGTAACTGAGTAACTGTGTAAGAACTTTCTAAGTAGTTACACAGTTAGTTGTGAAACTGAGTAACTGTGTAACAAGTTCAAAAATAGTTACGTATGTTAACTGTGTAAGTATGTGATTACCTAGTACCTACTGTTTTTGTACATAAGTGTCTAACTATTTGTATTTCTATTTGTGTAACAACTTTCGAAGTAGTTACACATTTAACTATGTAACTGAGTAACTGTGTAACAACTTTCTAAGTAGTTACACAGTTAACTGTGTAACTGTGTAACAAGTTAAAAAATAGTTAGATATGTTATCTGTGTAAGTATGTGATTACGTACTGTTTTTGTACGTAATGTGTAACTATTTGTACTTCTAATTGTGTAACATCTTCTCAAGTAGTCACATATCTTAACTGTGTAACTGTATGTAATAGTACGGTCGTTCGGATCTGGGTTTATAGGGTCTATGTGTAGTGCTCTTGACCAAGAGATGGTCAATAGGTTGTTTTCATGGTTTGTGTACATAGGGTGAGCAGTGAGGATCGGATATGTCAGCCCATTTGCACTACTGGTTCACTGTTTGGAATCGCGGGAGAAGTAGGCGACGCGATTTGAACGCATCGGCCTTACCGGACGCGATTCAGTGACCGCCTCTGTGACATGTGGCGCAGGTTCCTGTATGGCATTTGACAAGGGGGACGCGTTTAAAAGGTTTAAATGCGGCTTCTGCCCTGCAAGCGATTTCGATCAATATGATAAAAGCTTCGTTTTGGCCAGACAGAGCAGAGGAGGCTCTGTCCGGCGTAGAGGAGGATGTTGTGGCGTCCCTGATGATGGTTTTTCCGGTGATCTCGATTTCTGGCGGTCCATGAGGTGCAGGAACCACGCGAGGACGATGCTCGGAGCGTGGGCGTGCGTCGACGAGGAGGTTTTGGCGTTCTTCAGCTTCTTCCAGCTGGTAGGGAGACTTCCTACCTTGGTTTTATGATTTAAAAGCATGAATGGATTGGGGATTAAGGGATGGATCATGTATGGGTGGTTTGCCTGTGTTAGGTTTAACCTGTTTACGATTTTAATGGGTTGAATGATGTGTTTTGTTGTGGGTTTTCCGTGGGGAAAAGTGGGTTCGGTCTGTGAGTTGAGCTCACAGACGAACTAGAGTCACGTCAGGTGTCCCCACCATGATTCGTTGAACGCGTCGACGTGTTCTGCTTTCCAATGTGTCTGTTAAGTCAGCTGTCTGGCCGCGACCTTGTGGTCTGTCGCGTTAGTGTTAAACGCGATGACAAGGTCAGACACGACTATGGGTTGACCAAAGGTTTGACCGGTTTGGGTCTAGTGGCGTCGTGTCGGGCCGACGCAACTTGGTTGCGTCGCTAAGGCCTGTCGCGACAGCCTTTTGAATAACGTCTGGAAGGGCCGACGCGACGTGGTCGCGGCGCTTGGCCCTGTCGCGACAAGGTTTGGTATGGCGTCCTGGCAGGTTGACACAATTTGTGAGGCGTCGCCTATATTCGACGCGGTTTGGTCTCCGAAGGGAATGTTGGGTGTTGGGCAGTGAAGGTCTGGTGTAGACCTAGCCCGGGTGTGTGGTTGTTCTTTAAAGATTATTGTAATACGTATTAAGTGGTCTGCATTGCCAAGGAGGTCACAGAGTGACTAATGACAGGCAAGGTTGTGTTCTGATATGGTTAATGTGTATAAGTCTAATGTGTGGTGTAACGTCGCTTATTTTCGGATCTTTTTTGGATCGTGTGTGTTGTGGTTGTGATGGCTGTTGTAAGGCCAGTGTGGTGTAGACGCGTGGTGTGTGTAGGTGTGGTGCAGGTTAGGTCCCGAAATGAAATAGGACCTGCTGCAGTTGAGTAGGAGTTGGCGGCCAGGGGTGGTTGTTGACTTGTTGGCGTTCAGGTAAGTGTCCGTTGACTGCATGATCTTGGCGGCATTAGATGTGGACGTTTAGGGTGGTGGTTGTCCTTGGCGGCAAAGGGGTTGACGCCAACCTGAGAATTCTGCAGGTTATAGGGTCACCCGAGAGCAGGTTCTTCCCCTAGTTCTCTCTCCCTCTTGCCCCAGCTTCACGTTCCAGTGTTTCTAGAGCTTCCAACAGGTACTGAAGGATGCTTGGAGGACCGTGGAACGTGTGGCGGTGACGAATCGCGCGAGGATCGCCGGTGCGAGGCGTGGTTCCCGTAGGAGTTCACGGAGGGTTCGGTGTGAACCAGGAGATTGCGGGAGGTTTGAGCGTGTTCCGAGGTAGGGGATGAACCCTGTTAGCTTGTTAGAAACATTAAAACACGACTTACTTAACCACTTGAATCAGTGTTTTTAATGTATTTCCGGATTAAATTGCACCGTGTGGGGATAATGGGTGGTTTGGTGATTTTATGTAGCAAAGCATGCTGTTTTAGTTTAATTATAATGTATGGGAGTTAGAGGAACTGTTTCCTCCTATCTTCTTGATGATTTCGGAATCAGGAATGCATGTGGGATCGGTTAGGGTTTCTGCAGGGAAAGAGCTGAAGAACTTGGCGTCAACATCGCTTGTCGCCAAGCTCATCAGCCGAGATATAAACGGCTAGATCGTTTGCCGTCTACTTCTTATAAGCGGCAGTCGATGTTGCCGCCAACTTGTGCATGTATTCATGCAGTGTGGTTTACGTAGCTTTTCTAATTATGAATATTGTGTGTTTGTGTGCGCATGGCGATGACCGGTGTGAGCCAGTGCACTTGTTATGCTCTTGGAGCATACTGCTCATGTAATGGGCATGTTTTAAGTGAATGATGTGTGATGTACGTAATTGCTTTACGCAATATGTGTGGTGCGTTGGCACCCGTGGCACTCTTGGAGTGCGTTGTCCATGTGTTGGACATGTGGTTTACGTGGAAGACATGGGTACACCAACCAGGGTGTAATATACACGTGTTGTTTACGTGGTTTGAGTGCGTGTATACTACACTTTGTTGTAATGTATTCTTATGATTTGTCGTAGTAACTGGGCAGTGAGGTTCCTGTGTGAGCCTAGCCATGACTTTGGTGGTGTTTGGGCAGTAAAGGTCCATACCGACCTAGCCCTGGTCCGTTGTTGTCTTTTGATAAATATATTGATTTATGTATTAAGTGGTGTTGTTGCCACGGAGGTCACCTCATGACCAATGATAGGCAAGTTTGTGGTTCAGTTATGTGTTGGTGTAGGATAGCTCGGGGTCACACGGTGACCGATGTTAAGCTAATCCTAATTGTGAATTATAAGTAAAGGTTATATGTGTTAGTATCGTGGTTTGAGCTTGCCGAGTGTGGTGGTCCGGCGCCTATTCCGGAATGCCTCTCTAGTCGGGTACCAGGTTCTTTGTGAGCCAGGCACGTGTGTGTTGTGCTCAGGGTTTTGTCCCGGACTTGTGTTGTACGGTTGAGGTCTGTGTCGTCTTCCTGGACACCCTCACTCCTGTGTTTGAGTTGTACGTCCGGCTGAGGGAAAGACGGCAGTGGGGCAGCGACTTCCAGAGTTTGTTCTTTAGTCGCTTGTAGCGCGCTCGTAGTTGGGGGTACGGACACCAGTAGACGTCACTGTCCCCAGCTAGTCCTGTTTTCCAGTGCCTCACTTTAGAGTGCTCCGGCCAGAGACTCTAGAGGTGCCAGGCATGGGCCTGTAGCTGTGTGTCTGCAGGTGTGGTGTTGGTTGGTCTACACAGTTGTTTGACGTTCCCGTATGGTGGCGTCGTTCCCTTCTGACTCGTGCTTTGCTACTTGTCGTGGTTCGTGTGTTTGTGACTCGTGGTCGAGGTTTAACCAGTTCGAGTGTGCCCTGGTGTTGGCACAATTGTGATTGAGTGTGTGGTTTGTGTGACTTGCCGGTTGAGGTTTTACTTGTAATATTGTGCTTAATAAAGGTACAATATAATTGTGGTCCAGTATGGTGTTTACCACCTTCCTGTACCCTTTGTTCGGGTGTTTGTGTTGTGGTACCTCAGAGTAGCAGGTACATGTTCCCTTCATGGTTATTTTATAGTTTTGTGGTGGTACATTGTGTACCAACCTTTCAGGCTCTCGTGTGTTATGGAGGTCTTGTGGTTTGACCTTCCACTTGTTGTAACCTAACTGTTTTAAGTAGATCTTTGTTTAATTTTATTGTGGATTAGTCTGTGATTATTAATTATGTTACTTTGTGGGTATTTTGCCGATGAGGCTTGTGGCTTAGGCATATTGGGTTTAGTAGAGCTATGCTTCGTGGAGGCCGTGTGAGACCTTCCACTTATTGATTTTTACTCTTCTTAGGTATGATTCTAATTATAGTTTTAGTGTGTATGGATTGGCTTTGGGTAGCCAGTTCTGTTACCTTGTGTGTAGTTTCCGATGTAGTGTGGTTTGGAGTATAAAGGACCAGCTCTTTGTTAGTAGTCCTGTATTAAGTGCTTGAGGTGCCTGTGAAGCTTGCAGCTTAGGCAGTGACCTGCCTGTGTGGCTTATAGTTTAGGCAACCAGTTGTTGTAGCAGTGTGCCAGTGAGACTGTGGTTTAGTCACTTAGTAGTGGGGTGACTAATGATTTATGTTAGTCTGTAGTCCTACTTTTCTTTTGAGAACGTTATGTTATTATCATGAGTATTTTAATTGTTATTTATTGTCATGATGTGAGCATGAACTGGTTTGGCTATTGATGTTGCCAGTGAGACCCGTTGGGGTTGAGGTGTTTATGGTTACGGTGTTGTTTGGGTAGCCCCTACTGAGCCAGTGACTTGTTGAGGCTCACTCCCCTACAGTTCTTTTCAGGGCTTACCGTGTGTTGGTTGCAGCCGCGTTGTGTCAGACTTGTACCACCAGCAGTGTTTAGTAGTTAGTGTTGTGTGAGCTTGTGCTCCCTCGGGGTATGCCCCAGGTAGTTGTACTTTTTTTAAATTGGACATGTATTAATGTAATGGGACAGTTGTACAAATTTGTGAACAGATATGAGCACATGTACTTTCTTGTGTCTTATATTCTTGTGGTTTGTCTTTTATACTCTTACCGGACACGTGTGTGAGATATCCCTTGTGAGACTTCGGTCCGTTTGCGGGAGGCGGATCTGGATATGGAGCCTTATTGGGCATAAATATTCCGGTCCGTCACAGTTGGTATCACAGTAATGTCCAGTTAGAATATGAAAAGACATTGAAAGTACAATGTCCCAATACATGGATTAATGTTCACTGCTGGTAGTAAGTCTGAGGTTTTGTGTGATATAAAGTAGTTTACGTGAGCTTTGGCGTAAACCGTGTGTTTCTGTTTGTTAGATGGCAGTTGTGAGCAAGTTGTTGTGCCACAATGTGGATAGTAGCATAAGTTGTGTGGTAGCATCCTGGCACTAGTGCAATTAAAGCAGTTAAAGTATAGAGTATTCTGTGATAGATAGTTTGGTTGTTTAAAGATTTGCAGTTAAAGGAATTAAAGAGATTAACAAGTTTGATATGGAATTCAGTAAGTAAGTTATAATGAGATAGAAAGTTGGCAGAGACAGATGCATGGTAGCAAGGTGATAAGGATCAGGTCAGTGTGTGTGATAAGTTGCAGTGAGAATCTCAGCAAATGTATTGTGGCATTAGAGATTTGAGTCAGAGGATATTAAGAAACAGTGTGTATGGAAATGTGATTAGAGTTATGAAGAGTTTGATATGATTAAGAAAGGCAGATCAGCTTTAAAAAAAAGGTATCAGTACATAAAAGAGCAGTGATTTATGGCAGATAGACTAAGTATGCTTGAGATCAGAAATTTGAGGAAAAGTGTTTTATGGATCATAATGGTAACAGAAAGTGTGATATGAAGATTTGCATAAATATGTATTGAAAGGATCAGTTGAATAAAGAAAGAGAGAAAAGAAAGATTAATGTGCAATAAGAATTTGTGAAAATTGCACAAGAGGAATATTTAGTTGATGAATGGCAGATTATGAAAAGTTTTTCAGAAAGAACATTTAATGAAAAAAGAGGTATTTTGCAGAAAAGATATGGATTAAGGAAATGAAGAATTTAGCAAATGATGAAGTAAATAAAGTCAGATGAGTCAGGAAATGTCGGTTAGAGTTTGCATATTGGTGCAAAGAAATGATTCAATTGAGTAGAAAGGAATTGTTATTAAGATATTTCAGAGTTTCATGTCGAAGCAGGAACAGATTAATAAAGAGTATTTGGAAGTTTGTGCAACAAATTATGAGATTAGCCAGAGAATGTTAGTAAAGCAAGAAAGATATATAAAGAGCACAATATATCAATAGCGGTTTGGCAGAACAGATATTGCAGTAATTTTTTCAGCATGAATTAATTGAATATGATGATTTAAGAAGCAGTTAAAGTTAGAAATGAATGCAGTTGAAGCTAGAAGAAAACAATTGAAAGTAATATTGTGAGCAGAAATTGTGGAATATTTTGCAAAAATGTTCAGTGTGATCAGAGTAGCGCAGCGGAAGCAGAAGTAAAAAAAAAAAATTAATATTCAGAGATTGTTTAAGTTTACTTGAATAAAGAGAAAGTGTAAAGTTTTGCGCAGTGGAATAAAGGAGCAGAGTTTATTATAGTTTTAATCAGAGATTGACTTTAAGCGGTATGAGCAGAATAATATGAAAGAGTAGGAAATTCAAAGATGATGATTGATTTTCTTTGAAGAAGTGTCAGTTGTGAATGTGAATGTAGATGAGGCAGGATAACAGCAAGCAGTGATAAATAGAAAAATAAAATGGTGGCATGAAAGAATATTACAGTGTAAGATATTTGAGAAAGATAAAGTGGTCTCGGAAGAAATATTGCAAACACAGCCCAGAAATTGTGGAAACAGGTTCAGTCCAAGGAGATAAAGCACCATTGGCAAGGTAGGATCACCTATGGTTGAAAGGTAAAGAAAGGCAATGGAATCGACAGAACAGAGTAATTGTGAGATGAATTGAAAGACTGAAGCAGAGAAAGAGTATCCTACTTGTTCTGTGTTCGGCTTTATTTGTTTTTAGGTGATAATCCGGATTGTTGTGATTTGTTTTATATGTCGAGGTCGACATTTGTTTTTAGGTGATAATAATGTAACGTCGCTTATTTTTGGATTCTTTTTGGATCGTGTGTGTTGTGGTTGTGATGGCTGTTGTAAGGCCAGTGTGGTGTAGACGTGTGGTGTGTGTAGGTGTGGTGCAAGTTAGGTCCCGAAATGAAATAGGACCTGCTGCAGTTGAGTAGGAGTTGGCGGCCAGGGGTGGTTGTTGACTTGTTGGCGTCCAGGTAAGTGGTCGTTGACTGCATGATCTTGGCGGCATTAGATGTGGACGTTTAGGGTGGCGGTTGTCCTTGGCGGCAAAGGGGTTGACGCCAACCTGAGAATTCTGTAGGTTATAGGGTCACCCGAGAGCAGGTTCTTCCCCTGGTTCTCTCTCCCTCTTGCCCCAGCTTCACATTCCAGTGTTTCTAGAGCTTCCAACAGGTACTGAAGGATGCTTGGAGGACCGTGGAACGTGTGGCGGTGACGAATGGCACGAGGAATCGCCGATGCGAGGCGTGGTTCCGTGGGAGTTCGCAGAGGGTTCGGTGTGAACCAGGAGATTGCGAAAGGTTTAAGCGTGTTCTGAGGTAGGGGATGAACCCTGTTAGCTTGTTAGAAACATTAAAACACGACTTAACCACTTGAATCAGTGTTTTTAATGTATTTTCGGATTAAATTGCACCGTGTGGGGATAATGGGTGGTTTGGTGATTTTATGTAGTAAAGCATGTTGTTTTAGTTTAATTATAATGCATGGGAGTTAGAGGAACTGTTTCCTTCTATCTTCTTGATGATTTCGGAATCAGGAATGTATGTGGGATCGGTTAGGGTTTCTACAGGGAAAGAGCTGAAGAACTTGGCGTCAACATCGCTTGTCGCCAAGCTCATCAGCCGAGATATAAACGGCTAGATCGTTTGCCGTCTAGTTCTTATAAGCGGCAGTCGATGTTGCCGCCAACTTGTGCATGTATTCATGCAGTGTGGTTTACGTAGCTTTTCTAGTTATGAATATTGCGTGTTTGTGTGTGCATGGCGATGACCGGTGTGAGCCAGTGCACTTGTTATGCTCTTGGAGCATACTGCTCATGTAATGGGCATGTTTTACGTGAATGATGTGTGATGTACGTAATTGCTTTACGCAATATGTGTGGTGCGTTGCACCCATGGCACTCTTGGAGTGCGTTGTCCATGTATTGGACATGTGGTTTACGTGGAAGACATGTGGTACACCAACCAGGGTGTAATATACACATGTTGTTTACATGGTTTGAGTGCGTGTATACTACACACTTTGTTGTAATGTAATTCTTATGATTTGTCGTAGTAACTGGGCATTGAGGTTCCTGTGTGAGCCTAGCCATGACTTTGTGGTGTTTGGGCAGTAAAGGTCCATACCGACCTAGCCCTGGTCCGTTGTTGTCTTTCGAATAATATTATATTGATTTATGTATTAAGTGGGTGTGTTGCCACGGAGGTCACCTCATGACCAATGATAGGCAAGTTTGTGGTTCAGTTATGTGTTGGTGTAGGATAGCTTCGGGGTCACACGGTGACCGATGTTAAGCTAATCCTAACACTTGTATATTGTGAATTATGAGTAAAGGTTATATGTGTTAGTATCGTGGTTTGAGCTTGCCGAGTGTGGTGGTCCGGCGCCTATTTCAGAATGCCTCTCTAGTCGGTACCCCAGGTTTTTTGTGAGCCAGGCACGTGTGTTTGTTGTGCTCAGGGTTTTGTCCCAGTACTTGTGTTGTACCGTTGAGGTCTGTGTCGTCTTCCTAGACACCCTCACTCCTGTGTTTGAGTTGTACGTCCGGCTGAGGGAAAGACGACAGTGGGGCAGCGACTTCCCAGAGTTTGTTCTTTAGTCGCTTGTAGCGCGCTCGTAGTTGGGGGTACGGACACCAGTAGACGTCACTGGTCCCCAGCTAGTCCTGTTTTCCAGTGCCTCACTTTAGAGTGCTCCGGCCAGAGACTCTAGAGGTGCCAGGCATGGGCCTGTAGCTGTGTGTCTGCAGGTGTGTGTGTGGTTGGTCTCCACAGTTGTTTGACTTCTTCCTTGTGGAGAGGCAGTTGGACCTTTCGTCCGTGACTGCGAGGCTGAGAGGTAGTTCTTGTGTTGTGTTGTCGGGTTGGATATTGGCCTGATCAGCCAGTAGTCCGTTCCCGTGTGGTGGCGTCGTTCCCTTCCGACTCGTGCTTTGCTACTTGTCATGGTTCGTGTGTTTGTGACTCGTGGTCGAGGTTTAACCAGTTCGAGGTGTGCCCTGGTGTTGGCACAATTATGATTGAGTTGTGGTTTGTGTGACTTGCCGGTTGAGGTTTTACTTGTAATATTGTGCTTAAATAAAGGTACAATATAATTGTGGTCCAGTATGGTGTTTACCACCTTCCTGTACCCTTTGTTCGGGTGTTTGTGTTGTGGTACCTCAGAGTAGCAGGTACATGTTCCCTTCATGGGTTATTTTATAGTTTTGTGGTGGTACATTGTGTACCAACCTTTTCAGGCTCTCGTGTGTTATGGAGGTCTTGTGGTTTGACCTGCCACTTGTTGTAACCTAACTGTTTTAAGTAGATCTTTGTTTATATTTTATTGTGGATTAGTTTGTGATTATTAATTATGTTACCTTTGTGGGTATTTTGCCGATGAGGCTTGTGGCTTAGGCATATTGTGGTTTAGTAGAGCTATGCTCCGTGGAGGCCGTGTGAGACCTTCCACTTATTGAGTTTTACTCTTCTTAGGTATGATTTTAATTATAGTTTTAGTGTGTTATGGATTGGCTTTGTGGTAGCCAGTTCTGTTACCTTGTGTGTAGTTTTCGATGTAGTGTGGTTTGGAGTATAAAGGACCAGCTCTTTGTTAGCAGTCCTATTATTCAAGTGCTTGAGGTTTGCCTGCGAAGCTTGCAGCTTAGGCAGTGACCTGCCTGTGTGACTTATAGTTTAGGCAACTAGTTGTTGTAGCAGTGTGCCAGTGAGACTGTGGTTTAGGCACTTTAGTAGTGGGGCTGACTAATGATTTTATGTTAGTCCTGTAGTCCTACTTTTCTTTGAGAACGTTATGTTATTATCATGAGTATTTTTAATTGTTATTTATTGTCATGATGTGAGCATGAAATGGTTTGGCTATTGATGTTGCCAGTGAGACCCGTTGGGGTTGAGGTGTTTGTGGTTACGGTGTTGTTTTGGGTAGCCCCTACTGAGCCAGTGACTTGTTGAGGCTCACTTCCCTACAGTTCTTTTTAGGGCTTGCCATGTGTTTGGCTTGTAGCGGCGTTGTGTCATACTTATACCACCAGCAGTTGTTTAGTAGTTAGTGTTGTGTGAGCTTATGCTCCCTCGGGGTATGCCCCAGGTAGTTGTACTTTCTTTTAAATTGGACATGTATTAATGTAATGGGACAGTTGTACAAATTTGTGAACAGATATGAGCACATGTACTTTCTTGTGTCTTATATTCTTGTGGTTTGTCTTTTATACTCTTACTGGACACGTGTGTGAAATATCCCTTGCGAGACTTCGGTCCGTTCACGGGAGGCGGATCTGGATATGGAGCCTTATTGGGCATAAATACCCCGGTCTGTCACATGTGGTCTTGGCGGTCATGTGATGACCTCATTAATGAGCGGTTGTGTGTAGGATGGCTTGAAGGTCACAGGGTGACCGATGATAAGCCATTCCTTACACTTGTGTACCGTGGGTTGTACATAAAGGTCGTATAAGTATATATACCGTGCTTTGTGTGCTTACCGAGTCTGGTGGTCCGGCACCTAATCCGGAATACCTCTTCAGTCGGGTACCCTAGCACCGGGTGCTTAGGGCGTGTCCCGATACGTGTGTACCTCAGAGGTCTGAGTCGTCTTCCTGGACACCCTCACTACAGAGTTTGAGTTGTACGTCCGGCTGAGGGAAAGACGACTGTGGGCATCGACTTGTGTTTGTGGGTGCGCAGTCGCTTGTAGCGCGCTCGTGGTTGGTGGTACGGACACCAGTAGATGTACTGGTCCCCAGCTAGTCCTGTTTCAGTGCCTCACTTTAGGGTTCTCGGCCAGAGTCTCTAAAGGTGTCAGGCTTGGGCCTGCGGGGTGTGTGACCTGCATGTTGTGGTGGTTAGTTAGTCGCCACTGTTCTTAGCATGTTGTTGTGAAGTGGCAGTTGGACCTTCTGTCTATGACTGTGAGACTAAGAGGTAGTTCTTGTGCTTTGTTGTCCGGGTTGGATACTGGCATCATTAACCAGTAGTCCGTTCCCATGTGGTGGTGGCGTCTCCGTACCGACTCGTGTTTGACCACTGGTTGTGGTTTGTGTGTGAACCGCTGGTTAAGGTTATAATCGAGAAATCGTTAACCATTGTGGTGTGCCCTGGAGGTGGCACAGTTCTGTGGTTCAGTGTTGTACCTCGTGGTAGCAGGTACATGTACCCCTCGTGGGTAGAGTTGTGTTGTGGTACGTGAGTCCGACCTCAGCTGGTGTTGAGGTGAGACCGTGAGTACTGTGGAGGTCTTGTGGTGTGACCCTCCACATGTTGTGTGTTATTTATACTCGTACTGTGTATTTCTAGTTATGGTTTAGTTTACGGGTGTTGGCTGGTTGCCGCCAATCCCGATGCTCCGTGTGTGTGGTTAGCCTGTGAGACCGTAGCCTAGGCAGTGGTTTGCCGGTGAGGCTTGTGGTCGAGGTGTTTTAGTTGAAGGGTGGACTAGCAGTGTTAATCTAGTCTTGTGTTTCCCTTTACTTTTCAAGGACCGGGCTTTAGTCGGTGTGTTTATGATTAGTTGTAGCTTAACATGCTTGTGTGTGCATGTTATGTTTCGGTTGCCGGTATTTCCAGTGAGACCCTTTGGAGTTGAGGTCTTTTGTGTACTTGTGTTTTCGTTGTGGGAGGCCCCTACTAAGCCAGTGACTTGTTGAGGCTCACTCCCTTACAGTCTGTTTTAGGTGTTGGCCGACTTTGGCGTGGTTACGCAGGAGTAGTGCAGACTTGTACCACCAGCAATAGAGTAGTTGAGTCGTTTGAGTTTGTGCTCCCTCGGGGTATGCCCCAGATAGTTTTACTCTTTAATTGGACATGTAATATTGTAATTGTGGACTATTGTACATTGTGGACTATTGTACATTGTGGCTTATAGTTATATACACTTGTACTTTCTTGTGTTATATATTGTAATTGTGGTCTTTTATATTCATACTGGACATGTGTTAGTGATATCCCTTGCGGGACTCCGGTCCGATCGCGGAGGCAGATCTGGATATGGACCCTTATTGGGTATAAATATCCAGGGCCGTTACAATTGGTTTCAGAGCAAAGGTCCAGTTAGAATATGAAAAGACATTGAAGGTACAATGTCCCAATACATGGATTAATGTCCACTGCTGGTAGTAAGTCTACGGTTTTACATGATTTAAAATGGTTTTCACGTAAGTTTTTGTTATGAGAATTGTGTGATGATTGGGCAGTTATTGGTGGTAGCAGGAAAGGGTGTGGATAGGAAGAAATGCAGTTTGTGGAAAGTGAAATATTATGAAAAAGGTTGTGTGTAAACCTAGCGGATGTTGGAAATGACAGAAAAATGGTAAGATTGGAGATATAAACTGAGTGGATACTCAGTGTGTTAAGGGCAAAGGCAATCGAGTTACTTAAAGAATTCGCAGTATGAAGCTAGAAAGATTAGTGATTTCAGATATGAAATTTGGCAAGAATGTTTTAGTGAGATATAGAAATGGGTAGAGTCAGAGATAAAGTAAGATATGAAGGAATAGCAGAGGAAGCAGATATATAATGAGGAATAGAGATGTATGTGATAAAGATGATTAAGTGTGCATTAGTGGCTGAAAACCTTTACCTTAGCATAGGTGATTTTTGTGTTGAAATTTGTGCCAGATGATATGATGGAATAGTTTGGTGAACAGTGTGAATAAGATGTAAGGGAAGATTTGTGACAAATGTATAAAGTGGATCAACCCTAGATGAGAAAATGATAGCAGAGGTACAAGAATTGTGGCAGCCATATCACATCAGTGTGATTATCATTGGTTGCATCCGTGGTTCAGCAATAGAGAATGTATTGAATAGTGATAGTGTAAAGAAATTGTAATAATAGAGATTTGTATAAGAAGGTGCCGAGGTGAATAGCTAAGTAAAGAAAGAGTAAATAGGGATCGGTGCATAGTAAAGCTCTTCTGAGAATTTAAAAGGAAAGATATCAGCATGGCATACGATAGTTCGTGAAGGTTCTGCAGAAGACTTTATTGAAGACTGCAGAATTAGTAATGATTAGAAGTTGTGTTTGGTTACAGAATCAGGTTGAGCAGATTATGGAATTTGAAAGAGATATGTCAGAGTTTGGCTGGGGCAGAACATGAATGGAAAGAAGATTAGATGGTAATAAGAATTACAGTGTGAAGGATGTATTGAGGCTAGTCAATTAGTAAAGTGCTTCAGAGGAATACACCACGGTTGTAATATTGGCAGTTGGTAGAATATGGACCAGAAAAAGAAAGAGAATGGAAGCAGATGATTGAGAAAATGATCAGAAAGGATTTGCATATTAGTGTATAGAAAATGAGATTTTAAAGTAAGTAAAGGTATTTGTGGAAAACATTTCTGAATAAATGTAAAAAAAAAGGGGCGGATCAGTTAAGGAATAGTGAATATGGTTTAGTATAGCATAATAGAACCGAGAAAGAGAAATGTGACGTAAATAATTGAAATGGGTAAGCACAGAAAGAAAGGGTGATCGGTTAATCAAGAAAAAGATTTAAGAAAATGTAGCATTTGTGTGCAAAAGAGTTAGTTAAGAGAGATATGGAATCTGTGCAGAATAGCTAGCGCAGTATTATATGAGATAAGTAAGTGCAGAGTTAAGACAATAAGAGCAGTATTTTGGAAATAATAAAGAGGCAGTGAGAAAAATCAGCTAGAGAAGATGGTTAAAAGATAAGAAAGATGCAAGGCTAGTAAGATGTGCCAATAGTCTCGAGGCAGAATGCAGAATTTAAAGATAAAACACATATATATGGGATATAGAAAGAAAAGTAGATCAACAAACTTCAGTGTTTAGGCCAATAACAGTTGATGGAGAAGAATAAGTAAAGAAATATGTGAAATGGAAATTGAGTCCAACTGGGTTTCGAATAATAATGAAAGTGGAAAGCAAGTAAAAGCAGAAATGAAAATAAAATTTATGAAAAATTGCACTGAGTGGTCAGTATAATCAGAGTAGCGCAGCGGAAGCATGGTGGGGCTATACCCCACAGGTTCATTTGTTTGAAAAGGGAATTGCAAGATTTTGGCACAATGGGCAAGAAATCGAGAATTTTAAGAAAAATGAGTTAAATAATGTGAAGCAGAACAACATGAAAAGGTAGGAAAGTCAGAAATGACAGAGAGTTTTCCATGAAAAGTTAGCAGTTAAAAGTATAAAGGCAGATTAAAGAAAGATAAAGCAGAGAACAGTAGGTAATGATAAACATAAATGAAATGGCACCGGAAAATTTGAGAATTGAAAAAGGTTATGATATGGTAAGGCACTACAGTGGAGTAGTGTTTAATAAATGATTTGAGGAAGTAAAGCGGCCCAGAAAAGGATGTTGCAAGCACAGTCTGGAAAGTGTGGAAACAGGTTGAGTCCAAGGAGATAAAGTGCCAACAGCAAGGTGGAATCGGTTACAGCCAGAAAGTAAAGAAAGAAAGAATCAGACTAACTGGACAGAGCAAGTAAGGAAAAGAAATAAAGAGAAAGGAAGAGCAGAGCAGTTATGAAGAAGAAAGGCAAGAGCAGCAAAGAATGTATCCTACTTGTTCTATTTACGGCTTTGTTTCTTTTTAGGTGTTAGTCTGACTTGCCGTAGTTTCATCCTAAATCTCGAGGATGACATTTATTTTTAGGTGTTAGTAATGTAACAGTACGGTCATTCAGATCCGGGTTTATCGGGTCAATGTGTAGTAGTCTTGACCAAGAGATGGTCAATGTGCTATTTTCGTGGTTTGTGTACACAGGGTGAGCAGTGTGGGCCAGATATGTCAGCCCATTTGCACTGCTGGTTCACTGTTTGGAATCGCGGCAGAAGTAGGCGACGCGATTTGAACGCGTCGGCCTTGCCGGACGTGTTTCAGTGACCGCCTCTGTGACACGTGGCGCAAGTTCCTGTATGGTGTCTGACAAGGCGGATGCATTTAAAAGGTTTAAACGCGGCTTCTGCTCTGGACGCGATTTTGATCAGTATGATAAAAGCTTCGTTTCGGCCAGATAGAGCAGAGGAGGCTCTGTCCGGTGTAGGGGAGGATGCTGTGGCGTCCTTGATGGTGGTTTTTCCAGTGCTCTCGATTTTCGGCGGTCCGTGCGGCGCGGGAACCATGCGAGAACGATGCTCGGAGCGTGGGCGTGCCGTCGACGAGGAGGTTTTGGCGTTCTTCAGCTTCTTCCAGCTGGTAGGGAGACTTCCTACCTTGGTTTTATGGTTTTAAAGCATGAATGGATTGGGGATTAAGAGATGGATCATGTATGGGTGGTTTGCCTTGTTAGGTTTAACCTGTTTATGATTTTAATGGGTTGAATGATGTGTTTTGTTGTGGGTTTTCCCGTGGGGAAAAGTGGGTTCGGTCTGTGAGTTGAGCTCGCAGATGAACTGGAGTCGCGTCGGGTGTCCCTGTCGCAATTTGTTGAACGCATCGCATCGCATCAACGCGTTCTGCTTTCCGATGTGTCTGTTAAGTCGATCGTCTAGTCGCGACCATGTGGTCTGTCGCGTTAGTGTTAAATGCGGCGACAAAGTCAGACGCGATTATGGGTTGACTGAAGGTTTGACCGATTTGGGTCTAGTGGCGTCGTGTCAGGCCGATGCGACTTGGTTGCGTTGCTAAGGCCTATCGCGACAACCTTTTGAATAATGTCTGGAAGGGCCGACATGACGTGGTTGCGGTGCTTGGCCCTGTCGTGACAAGGTTTGGTATGGCGTCCTGGCAGGTCGACACGATTTGAGAGGCGTCGCTTGTAGTCGACGCGGTTTAGTCTCCGAAGGGAATGTTGGGTGTTGGGCAGTGAAGGTCTGGTGTAGACCTAGCCCGGGTGTGTGGTTGTTCTTTAAAGATTATTGTAATACGTATTAAGTGGTCTGCATTGCCAAGGAGGTCACAGAGTGACTAATGACAGGCAAGGTTGTGTTCCGATATGGTTAATGTGTATAAGTCTAATGTGTGGTCTTGGCGGTCATGTGATGACCCCGTTAATGAGCGGTTGTGTGTAGGATGGCTTGAAGGTCACAGGGTGACCGATGATAAGCCATTCCTTACACTTGTGTACCGTGGGTTGTACATAAAGGTCGTATAAGTATATATACCATGCTTTGTGTGCTTATTGAGTCTGGTGGTCCGGCGCCTAATCCAGAATACCTCTTCAGTCGGGTACCCTAGCACCGGGTGCTTAGGGCGTGTCCCGGTACATGTGTACCTCAGAGGTCTAAGTCGTCTTCCTGGACACCCTCACTCCAGAGTTTGAGTTGTACGTCCGACTAAGGGAAAGACGACTGTGGGCAGCGACTTGTGTTTGTGGGTGTGCAGTCGCTTGTAGCGCGCTCGTGGTTGGTGGTACGGACACCAGTAGACGTATTGGTCCCTAGCTAGTCCTGTTCCAGTGCCTCACTTTAGGGTTCTCGACCAGAGTCCCTAAAGGTGTCAGGCTTGGGCCTGCGGGGTGTGTGACCTGCAGGTTGTGGTGGTTAGTTAGTCTCCACTATTCTTGACCTGTTGTTGTGGAGCGACAATTGGACCTTCCGTCCGTGACTGTGAGACTAAGAGGTAGTTCTTGTGCTTTGTTGTCTGGGTTGGATACTGGCGTCATGAACCAGTAGTCCGTTCCCATGTGGTGGCATCGTCTCCGTACCAACTCGTGTTTGACCACTGGTTGTGGTTTGTGTGTGAACCGTTGGTTAAGGTTATAATCGAGAAATCGTTAACCGTTGTGGTGTGCCCTGGAAGTGGCACAATTTTGTGGTTCAGTGTTGTACCTCGTGGTAGCAGGTACATGTACCCCTCGTGGGTAGAGTTGTGTTGTGGTACGTGAGTCCGACTTCAGCTGGTGTTGAGGTGAGACCGTGAGTACTGTGGAGTTATTGTGGTGTGACCCTCCACATGTTGTGTGTTATTTATACTCGTACCGTGTATTTCTAGTTATGGTTTGGTTTACGGGTGTTGGCTGGTTGCCGCTAATCCCGATGCTCTGTGTGTGTGTGGTTAGCCTGTGAGACCGTAGCCTAGGCAGTGGTTTGCTGGTGAGGCTTGTGGTCGAGGTGTTTTAGTTGAAGGGTGGACTAGCAGTGTTAAGCTAGTTTTGTGTTTCCCTTTACTTTTAAAGGACTGGGGTTTAGCCGCTGTGTTTATGATTAGTTGTAGTTTAACATGCTTGTGTGTGCATGTTATGTTTCGATTGCTGGTATTGCCAGTGAGACCCTTTGGGGTTGAGGTCTCTTGTGTACTTGTGTTTTCGTTGTGGGAGGTTCCTACTGAGACAGTGACTTGTTGAGGCTCACTCCCTTACAGTCTGTTTCAGGTGTTGGCCGACTTTAGCGTGGTTATGCAGGAGTAGTGCAGACTTGTACCACCAGCAGTAGAGTAGTTGAGTCGTCTGACCTTGTGCTCCCTCGGGGTATTCCCCAGGTAGTTGTACTTTTTAATTGGACATGTAATATTGTAATTATGGACTATTGTACATTGTGGCTTACAGTTATATACACTTGTACTTTCCTGTGTTATATACTGTAATTGTGGTCTTTTATATTCATACTGGACACGTGTTAGTGATATCCCTTACGAGACTCCGGTCCGATCGCGGGAGGCGGATCTGGATATGGACCCTTATTGGGTATAAATATCTAGGGCCGTTACAGTGTAACTGTGTAACAACTTGAAAAATAACATATGTTAACTGAGTATGTATGTACATACCTAGTTTTTGGTCTACGTAAGTGTCTAAAGTATCTGTATTTCTAATTGTGTAAGTAGTTACACAGTTAACTGTGTAACTGTGTAACAACTTTGTAAGTAGTTACATAGTTAACTGTGTAACTGAGTAATTATGTAAGAACTTTCGAAGTAGTTACACAGTTTACTAAGTAACTGTGTAACAACTTTCAAAGTAGTTACACAGTTAAGTGAGGAACTGTGTAACAACTTCAAAACTAACTGTGTAAGTATGTAAATACCTACAAATTTTCTTTTACGCAAGTGTTTAAGTTTTTGTATTTCTAATTGTGTAACAACTATCCAAGTAGTTACACAGTTCACTGTTTAACTGTGTAACTATGTAACATCTTCTCAAGTAGTCACATATCTTAACTGTGTAACTATGTAACAACTTGAAAAATAACATATGTTCACTGAGTATGTATGTACTTACCTAGTTTTTGGTCTACGCAAGTGTCTAACTATCTGTATTTCTAATTGTGTAAGTAGTTACGTAGTTAACTGTATAACTGTGTAACAACTTTTTAAGTAGTTACACAGTTAACTGTGTAACTGAGTAATTGTGTAAGAACTTTCGAAGTAGTTACACATTTTATTGAGTAACTGTGTAACAACTTTCAAAGTAGTTACACAGTTAAGTGAGGAACTGTGTAACAACTTCAAAACTAACTGTGTAAGTATGTAAATACCTACAAATTTCTTTTACGCAAGTGTTTAAGTTTTTGTATTTCTAATTGTGTAATAACTATCCAAGTAGTTACACAGTTCACTGTTTAACTGTGTAACTGTGTAACATCTTCTCAAATAGTCACATATCTTAACTGTGTAACTGTGTAACAACTTTAAAATTAACATATGTTAACTGAGTATGTATGTACTTACCTAGTTTTTGGTCTACGTAAGTGTCTAAGTATCTGTATTTCTAATTGTGTAAGTAGTTACACAGTTAACTGTGTAACTGTGTAACTGAGTAATTGTGTAAGAACTTTCGAAGTAGTTACACAGTTCACTATTTAACTATGTAACATCTTCTCAAGTAGTTACATATCTTAACTGTGTAACCATGTAACAACTTGAAAAATAACATATGTTAAGTCATGTTCATCTCAAGCTTATTTGATTCAAGAAATTTGGACATGATTCCTGCTCGATGTGCATTTGAAAATGATTCGTTCATTTTTTATGTTCAAGATGATATGGGAATATCGAAAATAAGGGAACGGATATTCCAAAGATGGAATTTGACTGGTCCTCATTGGTGTATTAAGTACCAGTTATCTAGAGAAGTCAAATATCACGTTTGCTTAAACGTGAATGATGACATAGAGGTTATGCGTTCATTGCATAAGAATGGGAATGAGAAATATGTGCTAATGCAGGTTGCTTGCAAAGAAGGGTAAACATTTACATGTTTTTTGTAAGTTTTATGCGTGATTCTCTTGGTTGTGCATTTATTTATAATGATACGATGGGTTTTTTTGTAGGTCTATAGCAGTTCGTTCATCAGGCAAGTCTGGACCGAGTACGTCAAATTGTAGGAAGAGGCGTATGTATCATGTTCATCCTCATACGTGTTTGAAGAATGGGCAAAACCGACGAATTCCGAAGCTTCAATGTTGTAGAAATGGGATCCGTGCACGCAGTGTTTGAGTTTGTCTTTCTTTTTTTAAGCACTAGTTGGAGTATTGTTATGACTTTGTTAAGTCAGTACTCCGTTAGTGCAATGATATTGTGATCGCTATTGTTTCCAAACAACAGAAAAATTTGTGGTGTAATCAAAGGTATTGCGACTTACAGACCAAATGCAATTTGTGTTTAGGCGGACCTACATGCTTACAGATTTACTACCTCTGTAAGTACGTAAGTTGTATATTTATACCTTTGTGATGCAGTCATGTCAGCAACCAATTATTAATTCTGGGAAGAAAATTTTTCTTAATAAAACACATATAGAGGCATGTACTTAAACACTTACATACATACAGATCATCACTTAAAGACTTAGAAAAAAAATAGTTGCGCACATTTGCAAACATACTTGCTTGCATAAGAATATTGTTTTCAAGTTAATAAAGAGATCACATTGTTTTGAAGTTAATAAAGAGATCACAATGTTTATGCCTCATCCAATAATGAAACAATTTTTTCCACAGCGTGTCCACCGGTGATTGCCTGTGCCTTCTCCTCATTGACCTCTTGAATAATGACCCATGCTAGCTTCCCTCGAAATAAGTCCATATCAGCCTATGTCATTATAAATGAATGAGAATATAGAAATATTTTGGGTAGGCTATGATGTGGAGTATATACATGTGTTAAGAACCATACCTAGGAGAAATGAAAACCGATTATGTTCTTTTGTGATAAACATTCCATGTATTTACAAACAAAAAGTGCACAGTCATCCCCAGCTCCTTGTTGTGGACAAGGGCTTGGCACTACGACCGACCATTCTGTTGTATCCAGGCCAAAAATTTCAAGAAAACCTTTTTTTAGAAATTTGACCTATAGTAAAAAAAGATACATAAGTGAACATCAAATTTCCTACATACATAGAACCGCTTGCACACATTTACGTACATGAATGAGAATTGAAAAGATTGTGTGGAGGAGTACGGACACTTACATAGCTCTGGAAATCATCTTTAGGGTGCTGGATCATTGAGTCATAAAGTTCGTATTGTTTAGTTCTCATGTTAATGACCAGCAATGCCCAATGATTTATAAAATGCATTGGAGAGACCATGTCTATGTCTTTTACAGGTTTGTGCAGTGTTTTCAAAATGTGGTCCAAATATTCCTTTCTTTTTTCGTTGTTGCTCCAGCCCATTATCCATCCCTATTACAAACAGTAACGAAAATAATAATATAATAGTCATATGTTCATTTTAAATGGAGAAGGAATACTATCAATAGAGTACAAACCTTGCCGTAGGCAGGCAGACAATCATACTCATAATATTCGGATGGTTCATCCTCTATTTTTCTTCGCATTAGAAGAAGGAACATATCAGTTATAGCTGATTCTAACTCTTTTCCAAACAACAGAGAAATTATGTGCTCCGGGTTGACATAGGCACCCTAGCCATCCTTCTTTGGTTCTAGGATATTGTCACTACAAGATGCAACAAAGATGTTTATAATGGTAGTTGACGTAACTATGTCACCTTATTCATAATAGTGTAAAGTTTATTACCCATCAATTCTGATGGTATCCAGAAAGTTGTCAATAACCCGAACCTCCTCTGTGGAAAGTTGTTTTCGTCCGCGGTAATCTCGACGGACTTCACACTGGGCAACTAAATTATGACAAATACATGAGACAAAGATGCATAACGAAAGTTTATGAAATAACCAAAACAAAAACAATGGAACATGCTTGAGGGGGACATGCTTGACTTAATTGGGAAGGCACAATGATTGGATTGTCTTCCTGCACCTTCTTATCCCCCTACCGTCAAACTCGTACTCCAAGTCCTACCATAAATGTACATGACTTAAGCACTTACAGAAATATGTGATTACACAATTGTTTGGTTACACCAATTTCAAAATTACATGGTCACATAGGAACATAATTGCCAGGTTACAGAATTACTTATCTACCTTCAATAAAGCAGACTGTGACCTGGTCCTTCGTGTTTCCTTCACCCTCCTTGTTAGCGACGAGGGTGAGATGACTTTTCCCACTTTCATCTTTTTCTCCCCTGCTGGAGGCATCTTTGCAGTTGCTGTGGTGGACACAATATTCTCGACCAATGCATCTAGGGTCTGTATGATAGTGTCCATATCCTGGCCCTCATCCTTCTTTGACTCTTCTCTGCCTTCCTCCTTTTTCTTGGAGAGCTCCTATTCCTCTCCTCCTTTCTCCTTCTCGTTGGACATCATGTCCACCTCCTGTCCTCCCCCCTCCTTGGACATCTCCACCATCACTTGTCCTCCTTCCTTTTCCTCCTCATGTCTTCCCACCTTCTCCTGTTCTTCTTCTCTTCCCTTTTGCTTAGACAATTTTTCTATTTTTTTCTATCTTTTTCTCTCTTCTTTTCTCTCTTTCATCTGGATTATTTGTCCAAGCATACTTCTAATGTCAGTCAGAAGATTGATAATTTGATATGTTTGGGTGGGTGTTGCTATAATTGATACTGCTATCGGCTGTTGCTGTTCTTGTTGCTGCTGTGCTGTGGCAAGTGTGGCTAATATTCTTATCTTCATTTTCTTGCTTTTAAAGAGGGCTTCCTCATCCTCGGAAATGGTAACATCAGAGACTATCTGAGAATGTATGCAAACATATAAGTTATGTGTTGGTATTTACTTATTCGACCAAGGTCAACCAATTCAACCATTCAAACCATAGTTGTCGACAAACTCTTTTCATTTGTCGACAACCAAGGATTCAACCAGTAGTTGTCGACAAACTCTTTTCATCTGTTGACAACCCAGGTTATGTGTTGGTACAGTGACCACCAGCATGGATAAAAATATATTCATTATAAACCAGAAGAAGGAGGTTGATATAGAGAGACTTACAAAGTGTCTGTTCATTTCCTTTAATTATTTTTGTCAATAAATCATTCTCCTCCGACATACCCACTTGAAGATCCGTGGAAGCCTCTCTAGAAATTCTGGCGCAAACCTCCTCTGGTGATCCAAGAACCAGGCCTGTCATTAAAAGAAATTCATCTTGTTACTGTGATATATGGTTATTTAGTTTACATACATTATTATTGGTAGTATTTGAGAAAGAAAAGACCTACACCAAGAACTGGAAAGCATCCCAAAATATAAATTCCTTTAGATGACTTTTCTCTATTCTATTTCTTCAATTTGTTAGCAATTTCAGTCATCTTGCTCATGAGGAATTGGTGCACAGCACCTGCCCAATCAACGCTGTTCACTTTCTTCAGATTCTTGACATAATGCAGAATTGCCATGGGACAAGAGAATGCAGTTGTTGTGAACAAAAACTAGCACAAAGTAAGGCTATCCAAAGCCTAACAAAATCTTGAATGTCTTCCTGCTCATTAGAGGGTGCCAAAGACTGCATGGCCTGTAGAATATTCTTTTTGTGCACTTTGTCCCTCTTGGGCAGCAGCTTATGAAGGTGACTGTCTACACTGTCTCTAGAAAAGTCCAGCTTCTCTCCAAAATTTGGAAGGCCAAGAATCAATGCCACTTCTTTTGCAGTGAAATGCAGTTTCTGACCTCCAATAAAAAATGAGTCATCCTCAACGTAATGCAAAACAATCTCCTCTACCAATGGAAGAGGGATTAACATGTGCTGTGGATTGCTATACACATGGAAACATGTTGTGGACATGAGAGACTTATGGCAATCTCGAATGCCGGCCACCTTCACTGCTTCCATGTAGAATTTCCAATTGGACCGGCCATGTAAATGGCATACCTTATTGTCTGCATGCCTGTATGAAAATTAATTCACATCAATAATAATAATTTAAGTAAATGCCATGTGTCACTACTATCATAATTATGAAGTACAAGTAACTATTTGTAACTTACTTACTTATGTACATACATAGTTACATAGTTACACACTTACGAATTAACTGTGTAACTTACATACTTATGTAAGTCTGTAACTTACACAAATACGAATTAGCTTACCTTATTGTCTACAATGTCCGTATGAAAATTAATTCACATCAATAATAAAAAATTTAAGTAAATGCCATGTGTTACTACTATCATAATTATAAAGTACAAGTAACTATTTGTACTTACTTACTTACTACTACTACTTACTTACTTATGTACATACATAGTTACACACTTACGAATTAACTGTGCAACTTACATACTTATGTAAGTCTGTAACTTACACAAATACGAAATAGCTTACCTTATTGTCTACAGTGTCCGTATGAAAATTAATTCACATCAATAATAAAAATTTAAGTAAATGCCATGTGTCACTACTATCATAATTATGAAGTACACGTAACTATTTGTAACTTACTTACTTATGTACATACATAGTTACATAGTTACACACTTACGAAGTAACTGTGTAACTTACATACTTATGTAAGTCTGTAACTTACATAAATACGAAATAGCCTACCTTCCTCTTCTCCTTCTTCATTTGTTTCCTCTGAATCAGGGGCGTCATCTTTTGTAGAACGATCTTGTAGTTTCTTGTTTTCGTCGGCAACTTCTGTTGTTTCCTCTGAAATAGGAAAGAGTTAAAATGAGAAAAATGATTTCTTTCAATCTTTCATGGTTTTCTAAGTTGAAAGACTACACATGAAAACCTAAGGAGAAATCCTTTAAAATCTGTTGCATTTTCAAAAGGGAAAGAATACACATCAAAAAATAGAAAAGTAAAATACCTGCATGTTGTTCTTTCCATCTTCGATCGATGAAGTCTTGCAGCGGTTCATCGCTGCCCAGACGCAGTTCTTCTTCCGTTGCCGGCGTGCTCTGTTTGACCGGGGTGGACGCTGTTTGCTCCATCTTCCCTTGCGGTAGATGTAATCTGTCTTCCTCGCGGATGCTACCTCAGATGCTTTGAACGTGCAGAAGGCAGAGGAACGACAGAGTGCTGTGGGTTAGAAAAGAGTGTAGGGCACGAGTTACCTAGTTTTTGTGTTACTTAAACAAGACCTGATTTCAAAAAGAGTAGTGGCGGTTCGAGGGCATGGTGGTAATTTTCAATTTGAAAGGACTGTTGACGGCGACAGCGGAGAGAGAGAAATCACTTTCCCGCCGAAACCGCACTTCCATTTCTACTTCCACTTAACAACAAAAACGACACTCCCCATTCCCCTTCCTCTACTTACTCCTCTAGCCATCTACTGGAAAGGACTGAAAATTTCGAAGGATAGTTGGACAAGATTCTAGCCCGCTGTTCCTTTGGACAAGACTCCTTTGTGTTCTATGTCTTCTACAGAATGGAACTTGATGTACTTCGTGCTCAAATCTTGCGTCGATGGTCTTTATCCGGCTGAAGATGGATCATCAAGTACTCTCTCCCCAGTCTTACAGATACCTATTGCCCATTGTGTGAAGATGGGGACGTGGACATCATGTATGATATTCATAAACAACATGCCATCAACCCTATCATTATGATGCTTGTGGAGAATAACGAAAGCACTATAACGGATCCTGCTGGAGAAGATTACAGGTACGCACATGTTAGTTAGTATGTATGTAAATATGTAATTTTGAAGTCTGTAAGTAGGTCTGTAAAGTAGTATAGGTGATTAAATACTTACACAGTTAGATATGTGCATTTGTAAGTATGTGTATGCTCCTTAATTTTCCTAACTTTGTAAGTCTGCAAACATTCCAGATCATCACCACTCATTACAGTAAATCCAAGAGAACCAGATGTTGGGAATACAAGTAACAGTTGCCTTGCAATATACACACAATGTGAAGGTGGCAGCTCACATGTAGTTCTGAGAAGTGAATTGTGGGCTCATGCATTAACTGGGACGGGGCAAATATTTAATGACAAAGCTCACTTTCAGACAGAACTAACAAGCTATGCTATATATCAAGGTTTTGACTGGTTTTATGTTAAGAATGATCAGAGTCGTGTTACTGCAAGATGCAAAGGAGAAGGTTGTCCATGGCGGGTCCATGCATCAATGTTGGGAGATGGTTCTGATTTTGCGATTAAGACAATGAATAATGTCCACACATGTGGTTGTGATTTGAAGAGCCAGCATCATCCAAGGACATCAAAAAAATAGATAGCTGAGCTAGTGAAGAAAAAAATGGCACACACTCCACACTACCGTCCATGTGATATGGTTAAAGAAATTGCTAGTGACTATGGAGTGCATGTGCCATACCATCAAGCTTGGTGTGGTAGGGAAGTTGCCGTAAGAGATTTGCATGGAGATGTACGAACAAGTTATGATATGCTTTGTTGGTACTCGGAAAGAGTAATGGAAACAAATCCTGGAAGTATCATAGATATGGTAGTGGATGAGGAGACACATCGATTTAAGTCATATTTTCTCTGTTTTGCCGCATGTGCATATGGTTATGAGGTTGGCTGCCGGCCTTTGATTTTTCTTGATGGATCTCATATCACTGACAAAATGCAAGGTGTCATTCTTGCAGCAAGTGCATTAAACGGAAATGACGAGCTTTTCACAATTGCATTCGCTATAGCGGACTCGGAGACATATGAAAATTAGAAATGGTTCTTACACAACCTCAAGAAAGCTCTTCTCACTGAAAGACCGACAATGTTTATCTCAGATAGAGCAAAAGGATTGAAAGAAGTAGTTCCTGAAATATTTCCAATGGACCATCATGGATATTGTCTAAGGCACATAAAGGCAAACTTTATGACGGAAGCTACAACAAGATACCAAAAAGCCCTTAAAGATAGTCTGGGGAAGACACTCAACAAGGTTGCATTTGCACTGAATGAAAGTGAATATCTAGTTGCATTGTCCGAAATGGAATGAAAATCTCTAGAAGCAACGGATTGGATCCTCAGAAATGATGTTGAACATTGGGCAAACGCCCAATTTCCTGGAGAAAGGTACATGTGTCACTTTGTTAGTATGTAACTACTTACTTTTTTTTACTGTGCCAGTCTTTAAGCATTTGTTCCTCCAACTTTTTACAGACTTGTCTAACTCTTTTCAGGTATGGACAAATGTACTCCAATCTAGCAGAGTCTTTTAATGCTTGGATCAAACCAGAACGTGACCTTCCCATTCTTCAAATGGTGGAGACTATACGTCGTCAAATAATGGAAATGGGAGGGAGGAGAAGAATAGAAGCTGCAAATTGGGAGACCACCCTATGTCCTACTATCGAGAAAGTCTTGGCCAAGATCATGTTTAGTGCAAGGCAAAACTCTGTCATTCCTTCCGATGGCCGACTCTTTGAGGTGGTGAATGGCAACAAAACATATGTTGTCAACATCCCAGAATGGACATGTTCTTGCCATAAGTGGCAACTTCTTAAGATCCCATGTGAACATGCATGTGCATCTATAGCATGTACTCATAAACCTTTATATGATCATGTGTCTCCATTCTATACAACCAACACTTATAGAGCGGCCTATGCAGTAACAGTTGACCCCATAAATAACAATGACATGCCATGTATGAACATCAATGATATTCAAGTGAAGCCGCCGATTACAAAGAGATTGCCCGAACGACCGAGGAAGAAACGAATACCATCAAGAGGCGAAGCCGAACACATATACATTTGCTCAAGATGCAAGCAAGAAGGCCATAACAGGAGGACCTGTAGAAACCCAATGCTACAGGAAGACATTTAAAGATGTTTGTGTCCTCTCTTACAGTATTTCGTCACTTTTTGTAAGACAGTTGTACGGGGTGTTCACCCTCTTGTAAATGAGCAGACAAATAATTTTGTAAATGCAATACATGAGGAAACATATGTACATACTTCTGTACTTCCCACTATATTTCTGTAACACTTACATAGTGTAGTCTAATTTAAAGATGTGTGAACACTGTATGTAATTGTTCAAGCGTACAATATTGATTGAAATTATAAGTACGAAAGAACTAATTACAGACTTACGTACAAAAGAGTTAAAGAAGTAGGTAATTACACAGCCGGCTGTCGACAGGTTCACATCGGCTGTCGACAGGTACTGCAGCAACTGTTCTATCCAGAAGTGAATCGTTGAACCTTAACATGGGTTGTCGACAGATGCATCCTTGGTGTCGACAACTACTGCTTTTTTTTTTGTTTTTCCAGAACCTTATTGTCTGATGGAGATCATTGGTTGTCGACAGATTCAAAGAGGGTGTCGACAACTACTGCTTGAAGTTATCCATCCAGTAGCTTTTTACTGAGATTTTCTTCAGGTTGTGGACAAACAACGCTGGTGGTTGTCGACAACCAGTGACATTCAAAAAGATGGAAAGTGCAATAAGTCATGGACGAGACAAAAGTTAATTTCATTCAAAAGATTGATCATTCATTACATGTGGCATACAACCATAGATCATACACAGAAAATTCAAAATATGACAACTTCATATTTCTACTCAACATTTGTTCCTTTCCAAAAGAAAATTCTCCATATACATGTAATGTCTAAGGATTGTCATCCCTCAGAGGAGTGGGACGACGGGGACCCTGAGCAACATGAGATGGAAAGTTGAAAAAATTGTCATCTTTAGGGTAGGGAGGATTGCAAAAGTTTTGAAGATGTTGAAAATCATCCCGAATGTGCATTAGCCCATAATCCATGCCATCCAGATGCCTTTGAAGGTGACCATGACTCTGTTCAATGGCATCCATTCTAGTGTCTAGGTGTTGCTTCAACTGGTCCAATTGATCAAACTGAGTATTTATATGCTGTGTGATTCTTGTTTGACATTGAAGCAGTTGTTCAGAGATGAAGTCTTTCATATCTTGAGCCAATGGAACTTGAGGTGCGCTCTGAATGTCTGATTCACTTGGAATATATGGTACATCCTCATTGCCTCCAAAAATGTTCATATTTTCTTATGATTGTTCCTCTTCCTCACTGTTGTCTTCTTCTTCGGAGTCTTCGTCTTCCTCAGCAGCTTCTTGCCCTTTCAGAGTCCTTCTGACTCTGCCTTCAACCATCTTGTACCCCATCCTATTAGCTGTTGCGATATCATATGCACATCTTGGTTTGAGGGTAACAGTCTCACCTGCTGTAAGGGGAATGCCAACAAAACATATGATGGATGTGATGGGACAGGCGTAAGGCATTGAGCGTTTTGGATTCTTGTAACATTGCATGATGAGGTCAAACATGAGATTTGGCAAGTTGATTTGTCGGCCTTTAAGAAAATAGTAGAACATATTTTTGTGAACTTCAGTTACAAGTTCTCTACTACCATCTTTTAGAGCAATGAGGGTTGTGAACATATGATGAATCATTCGATGAAGGGGTGGAAAGGTGTTGGCATTCAATTTGGCAATGGTTTTTGTGGAGTCATATGGTTCTTGAGTGATAAGAGAAAGTAGTCAGAAGGATGCAATTGTGTGACAAGAATGTCAGCCCCATTGTTGGGTATTTGAAGGGCATGACTGAAAAGATTGGGGGTAACTTGAAAGGTGATGCCTTTGACTGTAGTGTACAAGTTTTGTTGATCTAACATACCCAAGTTGTTGAAGAACTCAGTAACAACAGTTGGTGAGTACTTCTTCTATGATTTAACAAGGCGAAGCCAGTGTTGCTTTTTGAACAGGTCTTCCAAGCCCTCAAACATATCTTCAAGGGAGGCGAAATCCACGTATCGTGGCTGCACGATTTTCTTGAAAACACCACGAACCCTACAGAGATCCAGGTTCTGTGGTACATGAACCTCTGGGGTGCGGTCTGCCCTATGTTTGCTCCGACGCTCTGCAGCAGCCCTAGAAGTGTCGCCTGCCTCTTGTAAAGATTTTCTTTGATGAGGAGAAACCATCTTCTGCCTGGTTGACATGGTGAGATGGAGAAAAAGGAGGAATGGAGAAGATAGGAGAAGGATAGCAGCAGCGAAAGAGAGTGGAGATGGCGCTTTGAACAGAAAAACCAGAGGGGTTTCTGTTAAATACGGAGGATATGACTGTTGGAGAAAAATGAGGTGGTGAAGGGGCGTGTGTCGACATTTAGGGTTATTTATAACCCTCTCTAAGTGAAACGACACAACAAAAATCGGTCCGAATGTGAACCGGTTCAAGTTTTCAACTGAACAGATTTTCGGTTGTCGACAGCCGCACTTCATCTGTCGACAACCACTGACACAAGATGAGCAGAAGTAGCTTTTAATGTGCATTACATGACAAAACATATATACATAGTAGAGTTTACAATGTCGCTGCATAACAGATTTGTGTAATGTAATTATGTCTCTACACTGTAAGTAAATATTCAAGTGTACAATAATGATTGAAATTTAAGTGTACAAAAAGTTAAAGAAGTACTTACAGACTTACGTAAAAAAAAGTAGGTAATTAATAATTACACAGGTACATAGTTAACTGTGTAACTATTTGGAAAGTTACTAATATAGTACTTACACACTTACGTAAAAAGAAAGTAAGTAATTACATACTTAACCAGTTACACAGTTAACTATGTAAGTACTTCAAAATTCTTACGTAGAAAAAGAAGTAGGTAATTACATACTTACACAGTTACGTAGTTAACTGTGTAACTATTTGGAAAGTTGTTACTTAGTTACTATTACAATACTTACAGACTTACGTAGAAAGAAAGTAAGTAATTATATACTTACACAGTTACACAATTAACTATGTAAGTACTTAAAAAGTTCTTACACAGTTACAAAAATAAGTACTTACAGACTTACGTAGAAAAAAGTACGTAATTACGCAGTGACACAGTTAACCAGTTAACTGTGTAACTAGTTCAAAAATGTTACACAGTTACAAAAAGTAGTACTTACAGACTTCTGAAGTACGTAATTAATACTTTACGCAATTACACAATTACTGTGTAAGTACTTCATAAGTTGTTACACAGTTACACGTTTAACTGTCTGTAACTACTTCATAAGTTCTTACACAGTTACAATTAATTGTGTGTAAGTGCTTGGAAAGTTGCTACACACTTATGATAACAAGTACTTAAATACGTATGGAGGAAGATAGTAGGTAATTACATACTTATGCAGTTACACACTTAAACTACTTCAAAAGTTGTTACACAATTACTGACATAAGTACTTACATTAATTCCCCTTGTGGATTTGCATACGTACAAGTGTTATTATAGTAGTGAGTTACAAGCATTTTATGGCTCCTATTGTATTTTAATTATCAGATACATTATTCAACTAAACAACATTACCCAGGAACCACATGATCTTTTTTATACAAAATGTGGTCAGTACATATGTCTTTGCGTTGCACAATCTCACATGCTCAATTTATACAATATTCTGAAACTAAACAAAATGGAACCCATTCTGGAGAGTACACATTTCTTTGCATTCCCTAATACAACATGCTTAATGTACATTCATTTTGTGACTAACATGTGAGACACAACCTAACTTGAAGCTCGAACTGTAGCACCCTGGAAATTTTAATTATATAAAAATTCAAATAAATAGAAATAAATAATTTCCATAATATCAAAGTATTTAAAGCATACGTATCATTAACGTATATGCTAAAACACACCGAAAAATTCTGTAAAAATTATAAATCAACCCTAAACATTATTACTAAATGTTTCACAAAGAAATTTGTGCCAAGAAAAATCGTATTGGCCAAGTTTAAAATGTTTCGTGACTTATTATCGTAATTCATGAATAAGTTGACAAATCATTATCACACGTACTCGGATGAGTCAGAAAATTAAATAAAAATTATATATGGACTTCAAATAATATCCTCTAATGACCCATCAAGAAATTTGGGTCAATAAAAATCATTTGGACTAGGTTTAAGTGTTATTGTGATCGATTATCCAAATTAGGACACAAGTCGGAAAACCGTTAACACGAAAATACGATGCAAACATAAATTAAATAAAAATATTGGGGAGACTTCCAACATTATATATTGATGACCTATTATCATAATAGGGCCAATGGACAAAATTTGGCCCAAAAATCAAATAAAGCTAGAAAATGCATGGAAATTCGTAACTCTAAATAGGCTGAAATTAGAAAGAAATAATTATAGTTGAGTTGGGAAGAGATCTTGCATTCTTGGCAACCCAATTCGTGCTTAACTATGGTGGGATGTTTCCTAAAGCCTCACACACTCTAATGGAGGAAGAAATCCTCAAAATAGGAAATTAATATGTCAAAACCGCAACCTAGCTTTCCTAGTTACAATAGGACTCCTAAACACCTTGGTTGCTTAAATACTCTTCACCCAAACCCTAGGGACGAGCTTAGAACTTTCTAGGGTCGTGTGGAGGAGCTCTTGGTGGCTGAGGAGCTGTGGAACGACCACAAGAAGCTCATCTTCTTCCCCGTTGCGTTTGCTGCGACCTGCACAGACAGTCATCTTGAAGTCGACCAAAGGTATGTCAAACCTAAACCAAACCTTGCAAGGCTTATACCCCTGGAAAGAGGGTCAACTATACATTTTAACCCAAGTGGAATGCCCAAATTCCATGTAGTATACACGGAGCAGTAAGTGTTCTCCTCCAAGTGGTCTGAACATGGGTTTTCAGAAAAAATGAGACTTCTTCAACCCAGAAAGTAGGTTTTCTCGGACCAAACCATAACAAACCCTATACCAATGTGTAGATCATCAAGTTAACTTTCGTTTCCCACTGGTTTCATCGAATTTCAAAAAGTAGATTTTGAATTATAAGCATTTTTCCAAAGTCACGCACTGTTAAGGCTTTTCCCGTTCTTTATATGTTGCACATGATTCAAGACCGAATTAGAGCAAACCCACAACATGAAAGTTTTTCTACTAGTTGTCCTCGTCATGTCTTGTGTTGAACATTTTGTCTAAATGTCAACAATTAGAGAGTTATAAGCATGGTAAGAGGGTTGCTGCATGAAACTACGTTTTCAGGTTGCACTTGGTTTTACATTTGTGTTTGACTTGATTAAAGCCTATCGAAACCATCCTTGTTTTCTAATTCCGATTTACTGGAAGCACCCTTGCATGTCTAGGTTGGTTTAAAACTAATTTTGTTATTTTTCATGCATTGTACAATTTGTTCTTAATTTTAGAACAACCCTGTGTCGAAGTAGGGAAAGTCTGGTCCGCAATCTAAAGCACTGACCTTTCTCTGTCGGATTCAGGCGCAGACCCTGTGAACGCGATGGCCCGATAGGCCGCGTTCTGTGTCTTGTCACGACAGCACACCCGTCGCGTTCTGAACGTGACGAGCACACTGTCGATATCTCACTGCCTGATCTGACTGCCCCATCGCGTTCTTCACATCCCATTGTCGCGTTCTTTTCCCGACCCGTCGCGACCCTTACTGGGGACCGTCGCGACCTGACCTTCGGGTCTGACTACCCTGTCGCCTTCTTCATATGCACCCGTCGCGATCTAAGGATTTTGCATTAAATCTCCACTTATTTTCTTGCAAATCTAACCGCTATACCCTTGGTCTGGTTAACATAATATTTAGTGTGTAATTCACATGTTTTGGGTCTGATCATTACATGAGGTTTATTTAATGGCCTAAAAGTGATTAACCCATTTAAAAGCCTTAATTACATGAATATTATTCTAATTACTTTCTTATTGATATGATCATTCATGAAACTTGTGATTTACTCTTGCTACCGTTCTAGCTTGATTTAAATGATAATTATTATCTTAAAATCTTGTAAACCCATGTGTAGTTAAATGTATTGTCCATTGCATGCCATCATGTTAAGTGTTTTCCGCGAGTTTGAGACCGTGAATTGAGACGCGTACATCACTACACACTTGCACATCTAGGCAGCCCTTTCTTGGGAATTTGGAAGCTCTCTACCAGTCATTCCGAATCGGTAGACTAGTGACCTTTTCTCCAAGGCCTCCATAAATCTCCTCTGACCATGGATTCCCATATGGCCGACGAGTTGGTTGTACCATTGAAGTTCCTTGGAGATAGCATGCACTTCCTCTCTCATCTTGATCTCGTGAGTGTGATTTACAATCTAGACTAAAGCCATTAATGTAAAGATTGAACTAAAATATAAATCGTACCGTTATGCTGCCGAATTTATCTCTTGACCATTGTTATCATGAAATGATGTTCAATCACTTATTACTTGTTCCCATCATCATCATGAACATGACATTACACATGCTTATAGTCGACCGCTTAACTATGTCAGCTCACTTCTTACCAGTGAAGAATAAGTGGTCAGTAGATGTTCTGGATGCATTATATGTGAAGGAAATAGTCAGATTACATGGAGTACCGGTGTCTATCGTATCTGATAGAGACCCTAGGTTTACATCCCACTTTTGGAAAGGACTGCACTACTCCTTGGGATCTAAACTAAACTTTAGCACGGCTTTCCATCCACAGACAGATGGTCAGACGGAGAGAACCAACCAGGTGATTGAAGATATGCTTAGAGCATGTGTCCTAGATTTTGGAGGTAACTGGCACGAACACTTACCTCTTATGGAGTTCGCCTACAATAATAGCTATCAAGCTAGCATTCAAATGGCACCATTTGAAGCACTCTATGGCAGGAGTTGCCGATCTCCACTATGCTGGTATGAAGTTGGCGAAAAACAAATGCTAGGACCAGAGATGATAAGGGAAACCACAGAGAAGGTAAAGCTTATTAAAGAAAGAATGGCAGTGGCGCAGCAAAGACAAAAGACATATGCAGATAATAGAAGAAGAGACCTGGTGTTTCAGGTTGGGGAACATGTATTCTTAAAAGTGTCTCCAGGCCGTGGAATCAGGCGTTTTGGCATTAAAGGCAAGTTATCACCAAGGTTTGTCGGGCCTTTCAAATCCTTGAAAGAATCGGTGAGGTGGCATATCGTCTCGCTTTACCACCACAAATGGATGGAATACACGATGTGTTCCACATATCCATGTTGAAAAAGTATGTACGGGATCCGTGGCATGTCATAGAGTATGAGTTCCTAGAATACAACAAAGACGGAACATATCAAGAGAAGCCAATTAAGATCGTGGACCGGGAACTACGCCAATTAAGGAACAAGATCATCCCACTAGTAAGTGTTAGATGGAATCAACGCATGGAAGAAGACGACACATGGGAAACCGAGGAAGCAATGCGCAAAAGATACCTGGAGCTATTTGTTGAACCACTCTCTATTTTGTTCTTGTATTTTGGTGATAATAAAATTTATGATGTAACTTAAATTGAATATTTTATTTCATCTGTGTCGCATCAATCTCATAGCAAAATGCTGAGTCTCACATTGATGCAATATGGCGCACTAAAAAGATAAAATCAATGTTTAATCAATATACATCGATTTCCGTCGGTAATATTCCGACCAACTATTTCCGACGGGCCATTTCCGACGACTTTCTGACGGAAGCCGTCAGAAAATCTATTTTCCGACGGATTTCCGACGGAAAGAGGCCATCGGAAATGCCGCATTTTCTTATGGTGCAGGATAAATTTCCTGTGTCCTTTTGTGTGATTGTTCTTTTGCTTCCGCACTGCCAATCTTCATCACACTAACACTAACAAAACTTTTAAGTTTTCACGTTTTGATTTTAGATTTCAGAAAAACCTATTCACCCCCTCTCTAGGTTACCTTGCTGCCGTACATAAAGGGCCAACACTATTCACAAGTAAGTACACCTCACTTGTACAATAACTTTCTATACATGAATTTGGGGACCAAATTCTCTTAAGTGAGGGAGGGTGTAGCACCCCGGAAATTTTAATTATATAAAAATTTAAATAAATAGAAATAAATAATTTCCATAATATCAAAGTATTTAAAGCATACGTATCATTAACGTATATGTTAAAACACATCAGAAAATTCTGTAAAAATTATAATAAACCCTAAACATTATTACTAAATGTTTCACAAAGAAATTTGTGCCAATAAAAATCATATTGGCCAAGTTTAAAGTGTTTCGCGACTTATTATCGTAATTCATGAATAAGTCGACAAATCATTATCACACGTACTCAGACGAGTCAGAAAATTAAATAAAAATCATATATGGACTTCAAAAAATATCCTCTAATGACCGATCAAGAAATTTGGGTCAATAAAAATCATTTGGACTAGGTTTAAGAGTTATTGTGACCGGTTATCCAAATTAGGACACAAGTCGGAAAACCGTTAACACGAAAATACGATGCAACCATAAATTAAATAAAAATATTGGGGAGACTTCCAACATTATATATTGATGACCAATTATCATAATTGGGCCAATGGACAACATTTGGCCCAAAAATCAAATAAAGCTAGAAAATGCATGGAAATTCGTAACTCTAAATAGGTTGAAATTAGAAAGAAGTAATTATAGTTAAATTGGGAAGAGATCTTGCATTCTTGGCAACCCAATTCGTGCTTAATTATGGTGGGATGTTTCCTAAAGCCTCACACACTCTAATGGAAGAAGAAATCCTTAAAATAGGAAACTAATATTGCAAAACCGCAACCTAGCTTTCCTAGTTACAATAGGACTCCTAAACACCTTGGTTGCTTAAATACTCTTCACCCAAACCCTAGGGACGAGCTTAGAACTTGCTGGGGTCATGTGGAGGAGCTCTTGGTGGCTGAGGAGCTGTGGAACGACCACAAGAAGCTCATCTTCTTCCCCATTACGTCTGCTGCGACCTGCACAGACAGTTATCTTGAAGTCGACCAAAGGTAGGTCAAACCTAAACCAAACCTTTCAAGGCTTATACGCCTGGAAAGAGGGTCACGTCTACATTCTAACCCAAGTGGAATGCCCAAATTCCATGTAGTATACATGGAGCAGTAAGCGTTCTCCTCCAAGTGGTCTGAACATGGGTTTTCTTGAAAAAGAGACTTCTTCAACCCAGAAGGTAGGTTTTCTTGGGCCAAACCTTAACAAATCCTATACCAATGTGTAGAGCATCAAGTTAACTTTCGTTTCCCACTGGTTTCATCGAATTTCAATGAGTAGATTTTGAATTATAAACGTTTTGCCAAAGTCACGCACTGTTAGGGCTTTTCCCATTCTTTATATGTTGCATGTGATTCAAGACCGAATCAGAGCAAACCCACAACATGAAAGCTTTTCTACTAGTTGTCCTCGTCATGTCTTGTGTTGAACATTTTGTCTAAATGTCAATAGTTAGAGAGTTATAAGCATGGCAAGAGGGTTGCTGCATGAAACTACATTTTTAGGTTGCACTTGGTTTTACGTTTGTGTTTGACTTGATTAAAGCCTGTCGAAACCATCCTTGTTTTCTAATTACGTTTTACTGGAAGCACCCTTGCATGTCTAGGTTGGTTTAAAACTGGTTTCTTTATTTTTCATGCACTGTACAATTTGTTCTTAATTTTAGAACAACCCTGTGTGAAGTAGGGAAAGTCTGGTCCGCAATCCAAAGCACTGTCCTTTCTCTGTCAGATTCAGGTGCATACCATGTGAATGCGATGGCCCGATAGGCCGCGTTCTGAGTCTTGTCGCGACAGCACACCCGTCACGTTCTGAACGCGACGAGCACACCGTCGCTATCTCGCTGCCTGATCTGACTGCCTCGTCGCGTTCTTCACATCCCATTGTCGCGTTCTTTTCCCGACCCGTCGCGACCCTTACTGGGGACCGTCGCGACCTGACCTTCGGGTCTGACCGCCCTGTCGCCTTCTTCATATGCACCCGTCGCGATCTAGGATTTTGCATTAAATCCCCACTTATTTTCTTGCAAATCTAACCGCTATACCCGAGGTCTGGTTAACATAATATTTAGTGTGTAATTCACATGTTTTGGGTCTGATCATTACATGAGGTTTATTTAATGGCCTAAAAGTGATAACCCATTTAAAAAGCCTTAATTACATGAATATTATTCTAATTGCTTTCTTAATGATATGATCATTCATGAAACTTGTGATTTACTCTTGTTACCGTTCTAGCTTGATTTAAATGATAATAATTATCTTAAAATCTTGTAAACCCATGTGTAGTTAAATGCATTGTCCATTGCATGCCATCATGTTAAGTGTTTTCCGCGAGTTTGAGACCGTGAATTGAGACACGTACATCACTACACACTTGCACATCTAGGCAGCCCTTTCTTGGGAATTCGGAAGGTCTCTACCGGTCATTCCGAATCGGTAGACTAGTGACCTTTTCTCCAAGGCCTCCATAAATCTCCTCTGACCATGGATTCCCACATGGCCGACGAGTTGGTTGTACCATTGAAGTTCCCTAGAGATAGCGTGCACTTCCTCTCTCGTCTTGATCTCGTGAGTGTGATTTTCAATCTAGACTAAAGCCATTAATGTAAAGATTGAACTAAAATATAAATCGTACCGTTATGCTGCCGAATTTATCTCTTGACCATTGTTATCATGAAATGATGTTCAATCACTTATTACTTGTTCCCATCATCATCATGAACATGACATTACACATGCTTACTTATTGAAACTCTCATTGGCCATTATTAATGACTGTGAGTGTCTACATTTAAAATTTTACGTGAGATGCTGACAGGGCACGACGTGTGTCCAAGGGCTCCAGTCTAGCCCCAATGACGGAGAGTCATAAATATACTGTTAACCATGGGGTATAATGATTACTGGCGTTGCATCTGCGCTGGGAGTCTTGCTTGCTTGTTGAATGATAGATACAATAACCACATACACGTGTCCTAGTGTGCATTCTTGGTGGATCTTTCCTTGGTGTACATTAGTGTCTATGTGCCTGATTAGTGTTACTTGATCGTGCTCGTACATTCTTGCTTGCTTGCTTGCTTGCATGATATGGCCATTCTGCATTTAATGCAATTAGTGATATCTTGCGTTCTTGACGTCAATTGAAATCTTGCGTGCTTGTACAAAGTGATCTATTGCTAGTTCTATCTTGTCATCTTGTTCACAAATCTTGTGCTATCATAATCACTCTCTCTAGCTTGTTTTATATATCATGTTTTAACGAGTTTTATTCGTACTTGCATATCATTCATCGTACTTGCCTAGTTCTAAAATGTTAATCACTTATATCATTGCCCGCACATTAAGATATAAATCCTACTGTGCTAGTTTGCTCATCCCCTACTTTTACCCAATCTAGGTGACTATGAAGTTCAAGAGGAAGAGCAAGTCGAGGATGGGAATGCGTCCGAGTGATGAGCGTTCCAATTATGAGTCTATCTATAGTTAGTTTATTTTGAGTGTTAGAACAATGTAGTAGGAAGTGAGGTATTATGTACTTTTGCTTTTATTGAGTCTTCATCCTGTTATAGTTTCCATTTGGAACACAATGAGTTGAGATTTGAATAAAAGATTAGTTGAGTTCAATATTTGGGCCCTATGATAATGTATGTTATTATACACTTAGTGCGTGCTAGCTAGAGGCTTATTTGCCGACTGTTCACATCTCGAATTATCGACTCGAATTCTTCGAACTAATATCCGCTACGTAATTCTCGGGACCTGACAATTTAGTGGTATCAGGGCCTAGGAATACCAAATAGGATATATGTCTTCGGATTAGGAGATACCTATGGAACCTAGGTCATGGAAATTAAATATAATACCTAGTGAGAATGGGTAGAGACTGGGAATATGTTAGAAAGAATAAGACACTCCTACCCATTGACTCTTATAATGTATCTAGAGACATTAATTGGTTTCCATCCTTTTCTCAGGAACCCTCATAACTTTTGCACTCAACTGCAATGGCCCGCAACCAGTGGCAAGCTATGCAAGACACTGTGGCTGGTCTGACCCAAGCATTATAAAATGTAGTACAGGCTGGAAATCAGGCTGCCGCTGCAAGGAATGGAGCCGGTGATCTGCACCGAAATTTTAGGAGTTTAAACCCTCCTCGTTTCTCTGGATCCCCTGACCCAGACGAAGCAGAAAATTGGCAGGAAGAAATATAAAGGATTTTCTAAGTAATGCAATGCACCAATAGGGAGAAAGTGGTACTGGCCACTTTTTAATTTACCAAGGATGCCCGAGCATGGTGGAAGGCCACATCGGACCATCTGCCTAATATAGTTGAATTAGAGTGGGCTGGATTCCTGGAGATATTCCGGGGAAAATATTTCTCTGAAAGAGTGAAGGAGAGGAAAGCGGCGGAATTTGCCGCACTGAAGCAGAAGGGAATGTCTGTGGCTGAGTATGAGGCTCAGTTCGCGCGTCTTGCTGTGTACGCCCCACACCTGGTGGGAATTGAAAGACTGAAGGCAAATCGGTTCATGGATGGGCTCAGGCCCACGTTCCATCGAGAGGCTCGGACCTCACAACATTCAAAATTACACTGAGATGGTCCAAAGAGCTCAGCTGGTAGAAGACACCATGGCCAAAGTGGAAGGCATGAGGGGCAAGGACAACTCCAAGCCAGTCTTCGTGAAGAAGGGAGCACCTAATGTTGCTCCAATGTTTCGTAACAACAACGTCAACAATAACAACAAAAGGCCGAATGGCGGAAGAGATGTTGCTGGAGACAAGAGAGTCAAAGTGGAAGGCAGGCAGCTGACTGAAAACTGTAAATTTTGCGATAAACCAGGGCATCGAGCTGAAGAATGCTGGAAGAAGCTCGGGGCATGCTTGAGATGTGGTGGTCATGACCACCGTATTCCTGACTGTTCAATGATGAAGGACCAGCCAGGCAAAGCCCAGAATGTACCACGACATCAAGGACGCCTTAATGCTGTCGTAGAAGCTGATCTACCTGAGGAAGGGGGTATGGTGGAAGGTACCATTTCCATACACTCCCAACCTGCTTTTGTGCTTATTGATACTGGAGCTGCATATTCATTGATTTCCACTACATTTGCTGCAACTCTACCTGTCAAACCTGTACCCTTGAAATCCAAGATCACTGTAGCTTCTCCACTTGGCTCAGAATCTAAACTTACCCACTACTTGCCAAAATGTGAAACTATAATTGGAGGACACAATCTCCCTGCTGACCTTATCTGTTTAGACATGAAGGGTTATGATGCCATTTTGGGTGTCGATTGGCTAATTGAATATGATGCCGATGTAAACTGTCTCCATAGGAGGGTCACTTTTAAAAGACCAAACCTTCCAACTCTATCGCTACTTGGCACCCGTTATCACAAACACCCTATCATGATATCCTCCTTAAAGGCTTCTAAGCTGATCAACCAGGGTTGTGATGCTTTCCTAGTTTCCGTCTTGGCGACTGAAAAGAAGAAACCAACCCTAGAAGACATTCCAATAGCCAGGGACTATCCTGATGTATTTCCAAAGGATTTACCTGGCATACCACCTGAGCGGGAGGTAAACTTCACCATTGAGTTACTCCTTGGGGCAGCCCCTGTTTCAAAAGCTCTGTATCGCATGTCCCCTGTTGAATTGCAGGAGTTGAAAAGACAGATCCAAGAATTGCTAGATCAGGGTTTTATCAGGCCTAGCACATCCCCGTGGGGAGCGCCAGTGCTATTTGTCAGAAAGAAGGACGGGACAATGAGGCTATGCATTGATTACCGTCAGTTAAACCAGTTGACAATAAAGAATAAGTATCCACTGCCCCGCATCGACGAGCTATTTGACCAGATCTCCGGTGCACAATATTTCTCCAAGATAGATCTAAGATCAGGCTACCATCAACTAAGAATAAAGGAGGAGGATATTCACAAGTCTACATTCCGGAGTAGATACGGTCACTATGAGTTCGTGGTCATGCCGTTTGGTTTAACAAATGCTCCAGCGGCTTTCATGCAACTTATGAACAATATTTATAGGCCATATTTAGACCAGTTTATAGTGGTGTTCATTGATGACATCCTTATTTACTCCAAATCCAAAGAAGAACATGAGGAATACTTGAAGGTTGCTCTACAAGTGCTCAGGGATAATCAACTCTATGCTAAATTTAGTAAGTGTGAATTCTGGATGGAGGAAGTGTCTTTCCTTGGTCACATCATATCCAAGGAGGGAATATCTGTGGATCCATCTAAGGTGGAGGCGGTAAAGAACTTGGAAAGGCCGACAACCGTGTCGGAGATTAGGAGCTTTCTGGGTTTAGCCTGTTATTATCATCGCTTCATAAAAGATTTCTCAAAGATAGCTGTACCATTGACCATGCTAACCAGGAAGGAGAATCCATTTGCATGGACTGATGAATGTGAAGAAAGTTTCAAGGCATTGAAAGGGCACCTTACCTCGGCACCCGTACTGACACTGCCAGTTGCTGGAGGTAGTTTTGAAGTATACACTGATGCATCCGGGATCAGCCTAGGCTGTGTGTTGATGCAAAATTGGAAAGTTATATGCTACACGTCCAGACAATTGAAGAAGCACGAGGACAATTATCCTGTACATGATCTGGAGCTAGCTGCTGTAGTCTTCGCCTTGAAGATATGGCGTCATTATCTATATGGTGAGAAGTTCATTGTGTTTTCTGACCATAAAAGCTTGAAGTATCTATTTTCTCAACAGGACTTGAATATGAGACAACGGAGGTGGTTGGAGTATCTCAAAGACTTTGACTTCTCAATCCAATACCATCCAGGAAAAGCAAATGCTGTGGCGGATGCTCTAAGTAGAAAGCCAATGATCACATTGTCAAGTTTAATGGTGGACGAATGGAAGTTATTAGAGGACTTCGCCGAGTTAAATATTGATGCTGACATCAAAGAGAAGGGATGCCTTGTTGCTAGTGTTAGAGCACAACCTACACTATTGGAGGACATCACAACACTCCAAGATAATGACCATGTACTTGTGGAGTTTAAGGCTAATCTAGACCAGAGGCCGGATTTCTCATTAACTGAAGATGGAAGAATATTGTTCTGAGATCGAGTCTGTGTACCCGACCATGCGGAGACAAAGAAAATGATCATGGATGAGGCTCACAAGACCAGGTATACCATTCATCCTGGAACTACCAAAATGTATCAAGATTTGAAAAGAAGCTTTTGGTGGCCTAATATGAAGAGAGAGGTGGCGGAATATGTCGCTCGATGCTTAACATGTCAAAGGGTCAAGGCAGAACACTTGCGACCCGCAGGTAAACTCAGACCCCTAGAAATCCCGGCATGGAAATGAGAAGGTATAGGGATGGACTTTATTTTCGGACTACCCAAATCTAGAGGTGGATTCGATGGTATCTGGGTTATAGTCGACCGCTTAACTAAGTCAGCTCACTTCTTACCAGTGAAGAATAAGTGGTCAGTAGATGTTCTGGCTGCATTATATGTGAAGGAAATAGTCAGATTACATGGAGTACCGGTGTCTATCGTATCTGATAGAGACCCTAGGTTTACATCCCACTTTTGGAAAGGACTGCACTACTCCTTGGGATCTAAACTAAACTTTAGCACGGCTTTCCATCCACAGACAGATGGTCAGACGGAGAGAACCAACCAGGTGATTGAAGATATGCTTAGAGCATGTGTCCTAGATTTTGGAGGTAACTGGCACGAACACTTACCTCTTGTGGAGTTCGCCTACAATAATAGCTATCAAGCTAGCATTCAAATGGCACCATTTGAAGCACTCTATGGCAAGAGTTGCCGATCTCCAATATGCTGGTATGAAGTTGGCGAAAAACAAATGCTAGGACCAGAGATGATAAGGGAAACCACAGAGAAGGTAAAGCTTATTAAAGAAAGAATGGCAGTGGCGCAGCAAAGACAAAAGGCATATGCAGATAATAGAAGAAGAGACCTGGTGTTTCAGGTTGGGGAACATGTATTCTTAAAAGTGTCTCCAGGCCGTGGAATCAGGCGTTTTGGCATTAAAGGCAAGTTATCACCAAGGTTTGTCGGGCCTTTCGAAATCCTTGAAAGAATCGGTGAGGTGGCATATCGTCTCGCTTTACCACCACAAATGGATGGAATACACGATGTGTTCCACATATCCATGTTGAAAAAGTATGTATGGGATCCGTGGCATGTCATAGAATATGAGCTCCTGGAATACAACAAAGACGGAACATATCAAGAGAAGCCAATTAAGATCGTGGACCGGGAACTACGCCAATTAAGGAACAAGATCATCCCACTAGTAAGTGTTAGATGGAATCAACGCATGGATGAAGACGACACATGGGAAACCGAGGAAGCAATGCGCAAAAGATACCTGGAGCTATTCACAAGTAAGTACACCTCACTTGTACAATAACTTTCTATACATGAATTTGGAGACCAAATTCTCTTAAGTGAGGGAGGGTATAGCACCCCGGAAATTTTAATTATATAAAAATTCAAATAAATGGAAATAAATAATTTCCATAATATCAAAGTATTTAAAGCATACGTATCATTAACGTATATGCTAAAACACATCAGAAAATTCTGTAAAAATTATAAATCAACCATAAACATTATTACTAAATGTTTCACAAAGAAATTTTTGCCAAGAAAAATCGTATTGGCCAAGTTTAAAGTGTTTCGCGACTTATTATCGTAATTCATGAATAAGTCGACAAATCATTATCACACGTACTCGGATGAGTCAGAAAATTAAATAAAAATCATATATGGACTTCAAATAATATCCTCTAATGACCCATCAAGAAATTTGGGTCAATAAAAATCATTTGGACTAGGTTTAAGAGTTATTGTGACCGATTATCCAAATTAGGACACAAGTCGAAAAATCGTTAACACGAAAATACGATGCAACCATAAATTAAATAAAAATGTTGGGGAAACTTCCAACATTATATATTGATGACCCATTATCATAATTGGGCCAATGGACAACATTTGGCCCAAAAATCAAATAAAGCTAGAAAATGCATGGAAATTCGTAACTCTAAATAGGCTGAAATTAGAAAGAAGTAATTATAGTTGAATTGGGAAGAGATCTTGCATTCTTGGCAACCCAATTCGTGCTTAACTATGGTGGGATGTTTCCTAAAGCCTCACACACTCTAATGGAGAAAGAAATCCTCAAAATAGGAAACTAATATGTCAAAACCGCAACCTAGCTTTCCTAGTTACAATAGAACTCCTAAACACCTTGGTTGCTTAAATACTCTTCACCCAAACCCTAGGGACGAGCTTAGAACTTGCTGGGGTCATGTGGAGGAGCTCTTGGTGGCTGAGGAGCTGTGGAACGACCACAAGATGCTCATCTTCTTCCCTGTTGCGTCAGCTACGACCTGCACAGACAATCATCTTGAAGTCGACAAAGGTCGTAGGTCAAACCTAAACCAAACCTTGCAAGGATTATACCCCTGGAAAGAGGGTCAAGTCTACATTCTAACCCAAGTGGAATGCCCAAATTCCATGCAGTATACACGGAGCAGTAAGCGTTCTCCTCCAAAAGGTCTGAACACAGGTTTTCTAGAAAAATGAGACTTCTTCAACCCAGAAGGTAGGTTTTCTCGGGCCAAACCTTAACAAATCCTATACCAATGTGTAGAGCATCAAGTTAAATTTCGTTTCCCACTGGTTTCATCGAATTTCAATGAGTAGATTTTGAATTATAAGCGTTTTTCCAAAGTCGCGTACTGTTAGAGCTTTTCCCGTTCGTTATATGTTGCATGTGATTCAAGACCGAATGAGAGCAAACCCACAACATAAAAGTTTTTCTACTAGTTGTCCTAGTCATGTCTTGTGTTGAACATTTTGTCTAAATGTCAATATTTAGAGAGTTATAAGCATGGCAAGAGGGTTGCTGCATGAAACCACGTTTTCAGGTTGCACTTGGTTTTACGTTTGTGTTTGACTTGATTAAAGCCTAACGAAACCATCCTTGTTTTCTAATTCCGATTTACTGGAAGCACTCTTGCATGTCTAGGTTGGTTTAAAACTAGTTTCTTTATTTTTCATGCACTGTACAATTTGTTCTTAATTTTAGAACAACCCTGTGTTGAAGTAGGGAAAGTCTGGTCCGTAATCCAAAGCACTATCCTTTCTTTGTCAGATTCAGGTGCAGACCATGTGAATGCGATGGCCCGATAGGCCGCGTTCTGAGTCTTGTCGCGACAGCACACCCGTCACGTTCTGAACGCGACGAGCACACCGTCGCTATCTCGCTGCCTGATCTGACTGCCTCGTCGCGTTCTTCACATCCCATTGTCGCGTTCTTTTCCCGACCCGTCGCGACCCTTACTGGGGACCGTCGCGACCTGACCTTCGGGTCTGACCGCCCTGTCGCCTTCTTCATATGCACCCGTCGCGATCTTAGGATTTTGCATTAAATCCCCACTTATTTTCTTGCAAATCTAACCGCTATACCCGAGGTCTGGTTAACATAATATTTAGTGTGTAATTCACATGTTTTGGGTCTGATCATTACATGAGGTTTATTTAATGGCCTAAAAGTGATCAACCCATTTAAAAAGCCTTAATTACATGAATATTATTCTAATTGCTTTCTTAATGATATGATCATTCATGAAACTTGTGATTTACTCTTGTTACCGTTCTAGCTTGATTTAAATGATAATTATTATCTTAAAATCTTGTAAACCCATGTGTAGTTAAATGCATTGTCCATTGCATGCCATCATGTTAAGTGTTTTCCGCGAGTTTGAGACTGTGAATTGAGACGCGTACATCACTACACACTTGCACATCTAGGCAGCCCTTTCTTGGGAATTTGGAAGGTCTCTACCAGTCATTCCGAATCGGTAGACTAGTGACCTTTTCTCCATGGCCTCCATAAATCTCCTCTGACCATGGATTCCCATATGGCCGACGAGTTGGTTGTACCATTGAAGTTCCCTGGAGATAGCGTGCACTTCCTCTCTCGTCTTGATCTCGTGAGTGTGATTTACAATCTAGACTAAAGCCATTAATGTAAAGATTGAACTAAAATATAAATCGTACCGTTTTGCTGCCAAATTTATCTCTTGACCATTGTTATCATGAAATGATGTTCAACCACTTATTACTTGTTCCCATCATCATCATGAACATGACATTACACGTGCTTACTTATTGAAACTCTCATTGGCCATTATTAATGACTGTGGGTGTCTACATTTAAAATTTTACGTGAGATGCTGACAGGGCACGACGTGTGTCCAAGGGCTCCAGTCTAGCCCCAATGATGGAGAGTCATAAATATACTGTTAACCATGGGGTATAATGATTACTGGCGTTGCATCTGCGCTGGGAGTCTTGCTTGCTTGTTGAATGATAGATACAATAACCACATACACGTGTCCTAGTGTGAATTCTTGGTGGATCTTTCCTTGGTGTACATTAGTGTCTACGTGCCTGATTAGTGTTACTTGATCGTGCTCGTACATTCTTGCTTACTTGCTTGCGTGATATGGCCATCCTGCATTTAATGCAATTAGTGATATCTTGCGTTCTTGACATCAATTGAAATCTTGCGTGCTTGTACAAAGTGATCTATTGTTAGTTCTATCTTGTCATCTTGTTCACAAATCTTGTGCTATCATAATCACTCTCTCTAGCTTGTTTTATATATCATGTTTTAACGAGTTTTATTTGTACTTGCATATCATTCATCGTACTTGCCTAGTTCTAAAATGTTAAGCACTTATATCATTGCCCGCACATTGAGATATAAATCCTACTGGGCTAGTTTGCTCATCCCCTACTTTTACCCAATCTAGGTGACTATGAAGTTCAAGAGGAAGAGCAAGTCGAGGATGGGAATGCGTCCGAGTGATGAGCGTTCCAATTATGAGTCTATCTATAGTTAGTTTATTTTGAGTGTTAGAACAATGTAGTAGGAAGTGAGGTATTATGTACTTTTGCTTTTATTGAGTCTTAGTCCTGTAATAGTTTCCATTTGGAACACAATGAGTTGAGATTTGAATAAAAGATTAGTTGAGTTCAATATTTGGGCCCTATGATAATGTATGTTATTATACACTTAGTGCGTGCTAGCTAGAGGCTTATTTGCCGACTGTTCACGTCTCAAATTATCGACTCGAATTTTTCGAACTAATATCCGCTGCGTAATTCTCGGGACGTGACATGAACATCTTTAATTATCAGCCTCCTCTGTTGTCAAGGTGGAGATTACTCGACCAAGGCTTGCAGCGATCCTATTCTTCTTCTCTAGCTGAAGTTGAAGTTCTTGTACTCGCTTTCTTAAAATTTCATTCTCTTCAACTAGTTTCTGCATCACCTCATCTCTGTTACATTCGCACTTTGCACTGCATGATCGCCCAAGGGCCAAAAAATCATCACACCACATAAAGAAGTTGCATGATCCTTTCTGCACAACAAAGAAGAATGAACATGGTACTTCAACAATGTCAGGCCTCTCACCTATACTGAGCATTATAAAGAAATAATCAGTGCCACGAAGTCCACAACATATACAGACCTTGCACTTATAATATTTGCGATTAGGATTGTTAGTAGTGTGACTTGTAAATATATCACACCACCCATATCCACATGGACATCGCAGAGGTGGTATTGTCATCGAGCAAGAACCAGCAGATGCCATCGCCAAAGTGGTAATTTCTCTAGATCCTGCAATTTTGGTGTGTATAATGATCTGATTCTTGTGCAGTACAAATACAAGTTCATAGATAGGGATTGCAATAAAAATTCTCAACACCCCTTCAAGGGTCCGTAAGCATTGAAAATGCGGCTACACTTTTGCAGCAGGTCCACAACATAGAAATTGGGAACTCCTCAAATTCAAAAACTCAACAATGTTGTTACACAGTTACTCATATACACAGTTAACTGTGTAACACAGTTAAGATATGTAGCTACTTTTCAAGTTATTACACACTCACTTACAAAGTTTACTATGTAACTACTTGCGAAGTTGTTACACAATTACACACACAGTTACACAGTTACATGTGTAAGTACTTGCAAAGTTGTCACATAGTTACTTAGTTACAGTGCTACTTCGAAAGTTGTTACACAATTAGAAATACAAATAGTTAGACACTTACGTACAAAAACAGTAGGTAATTACATACTCATATAGTTGACATATGTAACTATTTTTCAAGTTCTTACACAGTTACTCAGTTACACAGTTCCACAGTTAACATATGTAACTACTTAACAAGTTGTTAAACAATGAACTGTGTAACCACTTCGAATGTTGTTACACAGTTACACAGTTCACTGAGTAACTACATGGAAAGTTGTTACATAGTTACACAGTTAACTGTGTAACTACTTCGAAAGTACTTACACAATTAGAAATACAAATAGTTAGACACTTACGTACAAAAAACAATAGGTAATCACATACTTACACAATTAACATATATAACTATTTTTTAACTTGTTAATTAGTTACACAGTTACACAGTTACGCAGTTACACAGTTACTTAGAAAGTTGTTACACAGTTACTCAGTTACACAGTTAACTGTGTAACTACTTAGAAAGTTCTTACACAGTTACTCAGTTACACAGTTAAGTGTGTAACTACTTAAAAAGTTATTACACAATTACAAAGTTACACAGTTAACTGTGTAACTACTTGGAACGTTGTTACAAAGTTACTTAGTTACACAGTTTAAGTGTAATTACTTCGAAAGTTGTTACACAATTAGAAATAGAAAAACTTTAGACAAAATAAGAAAAATTTCAGAGTAACATGTCCTTTTAGTCTACTTAAACTTTGTAGTAACGTCGGTAACCAATGTCTATAAGAACAGAAAAACGTGGATTTGAAGAACTGCATGAAAAAGTGGAGTAAATAACAAATAGTAGTGAGACAAAACCCTCCGACTACTACTGCCGGATATGGATGAAACATTGTTACACAGTTACATAGTTAACTGCGTAACTACTTACACAATTAGAAATACAGATACTTAGACACTTACGTAGACCAAAAACTAGGTAAGTACATACATACTCAGTTAACATATGTTATTTTTCAAGTTGTTACATAGTTAAGATATGTGACTACTTGAGAAGATGTTACACAGTTACAGAGTTAAATAGTGAACTATGTAACTACTTAGATAGTTGTTACACAATTAGAAATACAAAAACTTAAACACTTGCGTAAAAGAAAATTTGTAGGTATTTAATACTTACATAGTTAGTTTTGAAGTTGTTACACAGTTCCTCACTTAACTGTGTAACTACTTTGAAAGTTGTTACACAGTTACTCAGTAAACTGTGTAACTACTTCGAAAGTTCTTACACAATTACTCAGTTACACAGTTAACTGTGTAACTACTTACAAAGTTGTTACGTAGTTACACAGTTAACTGCGTAACTACTTACACAATTAGAAATACAGATACTTAGACACTTACATAGACCAAAAACTAGGTAAGTACATACATACTCAGTTAACATATGTTATTTTTCAAGTTGTTACACAGTTACACAGTTAAGATATGTGACTATTTGAGAAGATGTTACACAATTAGAAATACAAATAGTTACACATTACGTACAAAAATAGTACGTAATCACATACTTACACAGTTAACATATCTAACTATTTTTTAACTTGTTACACAGTTAATTGTGTAACTACTTAGAAAGTTGTTACATAGTTACTCAGTTACACAGTTAAATGTGTAACTACTTTGAAAGTTGTTACACAAATAGAAATACAAATAGTTAGACACTTACGTACAAAAACAGTAGGTACTAGGTAATCACATACTTACACAGTTAACATACATAACTATTTTTGAACTTGTTACACAGTTACTCAGTTACACAGTTAACTGTGTAACTACTTAGAAAGTTCTTACATAGTTACTCAGTTACATGGTTAAGTGTGTAACTACTTAGAAAGTTATTACACAATTAAAAAGTTACACAGTTAACTATGTAACTACTTAGAACATTGTTACAAAGTTACTGACTATAGAGTTAACTGTGTAATTACTTCGAAAGTTGTTACACAATTACAATTAGACAAACTTAGACAAAATAGGAATTTTTTCAGAGTAACATGTCCTTTTAGTCTACTGTAACTCTGTAGTAACGTCGGTAACCAATGTCTATCAGAACAGAAAAACATGGATTTGAAGAACTGCATGAAAAAGTGGAGTAAATAAGTCAAAAATTGGAGCGACACAAAACCCTCCGACTACTACTGTCGGATATGGATGAAACATTGTTGGCAAGAAAAATGTCTGGCGACTAACAGATGTGGATCTACAGAGGACAAAGGGGATCGGTGGAACCAATGTCTATCGAAATGCCAAGAAAAACTCACCTACACCGGGGATAGAAGGAAATGAGAACCAGTTTATAAACGTTCACCGGAAGCCAAAATCTTCCACCCAAACGGCAAGCCTACTCTCCTCTTCACAGTGCACCCAAACGGCAACCCTGGTCTCCTCTTCGCAACATCGTGGTGAGAAGCGTTGCGCCATTGCCTGCCTTCTTCGAAAGGCATTAAAGCCAAAGACGGTCACGGGTCCTATAGGGCTGGGGGTAGAATTGGCATTTGGGAGAAGAGGCATAACGTCCGTTAACGCCAGGGACTGGAAATTATGTCCGGCATAAAGCAGGGACTGTGCGTTGATGGAAAAATTGACAAGGATGGGAAAATAATTGTTCACCTCTGCCAGGGGTGAATAATTAATTCTCCCTTTTATATATTCCACAGATATTTATATATACTCTAAATTTTAATAAATCAAATTATATATGTACCTATTTGTAAGTTTCCATTGACTTGGCTCAATAATGGTTGGATTTGAAGAGCAAAATGACTAACCTGTGTTTCTGACATGGACTATAAGTTGAGAGTAAGGGTATTCTAATTTATTTATATAATTGGCAGTTCCTTAGCTCAATCATCTTACAAACCCTAACTTTGCTTAGTTTATTTGGTTGGCACAATGTCATATCAACGATTGAATGACTCAAAAGAAATGTGATAATCCAATTTAATAGTGCCATTTTGATAATTAGGTAGCCTATGTATGGATTGAGTAACTACATATAAGGTACCATGAGGTAAACAGAAAAACACTTTGGTTGTTTTTACCCCTAGTTAAGTGAGGGTATGTGGATGTAAACTTTGAGATGGTGGTATAGTACAGGTTAATTAGGGGTATAAAAGTTACCCAGGAGTACACTAGAATAAATCTATTTGACCCCAACAGTTGAGGTAGTGTTACCCCTAAGATACCAAGGGATATCCTCTTTTTATTTTAAAACAATTTGGGTGAAAAACAGGTTAAACTATACCTATATATTTGGGTACATAATTTGCTATCAAAGCAAGTCGAAGTGCCCCAAGTAAGCATTTTTATATGGGTTTGACAATGTTGGGATTAGGCTATTCAATGCGGATATTTACATTCGATTTTTAGTTATGGCCTCAACTATTCAAGTTTGTACACATTCTTCTATGCACAACATATATCGTTGATCAGAGATTTCTATATGAAAAATATGAATCAAAGTTTGAAGAAGGGAAAGGAGCCATCGACCCGCAACAGATAGAGAAAGATTTATTAAATCACATAGTTTAGGCTCCTAGAATATAGCGCCCTTGTGGCAATCTATTGATTGTATCGAAAGGGCAAGACTTACAGCTTGCTTGGGGGCGTCTGCTCTTTGTTGCCCAGTTGACGAGCCCAGAGGGGGGGGGGGGGTGAATGTGTCTTTTAAAATAATCTGCAAGATACCTGTAACTGAAAATATTCACACAAACTTTCTTCGAAGGAGGTTAGTGACTGTTAGTTTAAATATCAAACACATAAAGAAGACAATCACACAACACAAGAATTATCCTGGTTCGGACTTCCTCTCCTTAGGAGTCCTACGTCCAGTCCCTGAGCAACAACTCAGGATTTCACTAACTAGGGTACAGTCCCCCTAAGGACGCAACAACACCCAGCTTAGCTGGTCTTCCTTCACACTCGAAGGGAATAACAACACCCTTGATACCTCACCAGGTCTTTCTTCACAACCGAAGGGAACTACACCCTGGATACCACCAGGTCTTCCTTCACACCCGAAGGGAACAACACCTCAAAGAGAATTGAATGAAATTCAAGCCCTAGATCAAGCTTTTAACAAGCCAAGATCTGAAGCAACTAGTACTGAGAGCAAGAATCTAAACAAGGCACACTCTCAGAACTACACAGGCTCTCTTAGAAAATCTATTACAGCACAGAGAGCAAAAGAGCTGAAGGTGATGAGGAAAGTGATTCTTGGCTCTGGACTCCTTGCAGAAGAATTTGAACGTTTGAACACCAGATCTTGTTCTCTACATCGTTGGTTCTTTTTCTTCTGTCTTTGAGTTTATATCTCCTTATTTTGAAATACAGCCGTTGAAGTATTCGTTGTCTCTTGGATTGATAGACGTTAGACTGGTTGACATTTTGGAAGCTTCAACTATCTTTTATCCATTTGAGCACGCAAAGAGATAATGTCTTCTGACGTCTATAGGTCCAACGTTGTATGATAGAAAGTCTTCAGGACCCTGCATACATTAAATGCTAGATAGTAGACAACTCAAACTGTCTCTTGTTGTCAGTATACGTTGATGTGAGTATTCACTAGAGTAGCAATCCTAAATAGCTTGTTTTAAAGGATGTATACAGAGTTAGCACAATAATGGACGATATTGTCTGCATGCATGCAGAGATACGTTCAGAACTCATAAATGCAGGAGTGACAGATAGATATATGCGTGACTTTGACTAGTCAATGCTTCAAGAGATAAGATTAAAAATCAAGTTGATATAAACTGTAAAGTTGATGTCTATATGACTTATGAAATCGTTATGAATACTAACAAGTCATTATAGAGAGCAAATCGTTATGAACACTTATCAAGTCGTTATGAATACTAACAAGTCATTATAGAGAGCAAATCGTTATGAACACTTATCAAGTCGTTATGAATACTAACAAGTCATTATAGAGAGCAAATCGTTATGAGTGCTTAAAGAAATCTTTACGGTAACTTATGAAGTCATTACGACAGGCAAGTCGTTGCGAGTTCTAAAGAAATCGTTACGGTAACTTATGAAGTCGTTAGGACAGGCAAGTCGTTGCGAGTTCTAAAGAAATCGTTATGGTAACTTATGAAGTCGTTACGACAGGCAAGTCGTTGCGAGTTCTAAAGAAATCGTTATGGTAACTTATGAAGTCGTTACGACAGGCAAGTTGTTGCGAGTTCCAAAAAAATCGTTACGGTAACTTATGAAGTCGTTACGACATCGATTTGATTGAAACAATATGACTTTTCAGTCTTATAAGGAAATCGTTATGAATTTCAACAGAAATCGATTTGGACTTGGAGAAATATCATGTTGAAAAGATTAAAGCTTCAGAGAAGTAATGCATACCTTTATTGGCTTGATTGACCTTGGTATTTTTTCTGTACTTTAAGACTTATGAAATATTCATTAGATATTATTTATAAAATCTAGTTTAGTTTTGTTAATTACCAAAATCCATTAAAATTACATGGGGACAGACTGATCATCAATCTCCCCCTTTTTGGTGATGACAAAACTGAACAATAAGCATGGATGAAAAATATCTGAAATCAATCTGAAGATAAGACATGCTAATTTTCTTCTTTAAAAATTATTGGAATGTATTTCAGACATGCTAATTTTCTCCTTTAAAAATTATTGGAATGTATTTCAGACATGCTAATTTTCTCCCCCTTTTTGTCATTGAGCAAAAAGACAATCTGAGACAAAGAAAGAAGAGAAAAGATAGAGGCAGATGACCAAGGGAATTTTCATTAACTTTGAGGTGGTACAGGTAAATAGAAGGCATGAGACAAAAGAGAGGCAAAATGGGAAATGGTTTCCCATACCTGTGCTTCCTGCTCTTCAAAATGAGTTTTAAAAACTCCAAAAGACAAAGAGTAGGATGGTCCCATGGAGGAAGCCATCCTTTTGAGATGAAGATCTAGGTGCTGATAGAGAAGATCAACATATGCATTCTTGTCCATGCTCATCTTGAGGAAACGACGAGTCCCAAAGCTGGCACATGTGAGGAATTGGTCCAAGGGAGGGACCAGAGGAGGAGGAGGAGGCTCTAGCTGAGGATGCTGGAGGGGCCTCAAGTATAGGAGAAGGAGAAGGAATTGAAGTAGAGGAGGTAGGAGATGAGGTGGACTGAGGAGGAAATGGAGTAGGAGAAGAGATTGGTCTGGATTGAGGCTTCTTGAATGTTTGTGGAGCAGGAGGAGCTGTAGGAGCTGAGGGTGGAGTTGGAGGGATAGGTGTGAGAGAGGGAGAAGAGGGAGTTGGGGGGTTGGGTGCCAAGGATTCTTCTGCCTCTTTCTGCACAAACTCACTCTCCAATGGCCCTGACCCTTGCTTAGCTGGCCCTGGAGGCTCTTTAACCTGATCATTCGGCCCAGATGGCCCTTCAACATTCACTGCTGCCTCTGCTGGTGCTGCTGCTGCTTCTGGCCCTGTTGACCCTGCTTCTTGAGCTGATGGCCCTGACTGTGGAACCTGGGCTGCAGGAGGTGGAGAAGGAGAAACTTGAGCTCCAACCACTTTGAGAATTTCTCCCAGCAAACTTTTCATAGACCCCATTTCCTGATTAAACCACTTCATGGCATTTCTTATGTTAGAGATATCTGTAGACACCCGTTTTCGGCCTATAAGTTGAGCACATTTCTTGTTCAAATCATTGATGTCCCAAATTGGTCATCACCTTGGAGTCTTTCTCTGGCCCACTATGAGCCCATTCACCTTCAATGTCAAGCCCATTCTCAAGCCCATGGCCAAACACCACTTGAAACATCAAAACTGTGCAATCTGCCCAATCCTGTGAACATGCCTTCACTTTTAGAGCTCCTAACGTACTCATTTATAATCCAAATTTGGCATATCATACTATAATTTTGTAGCCCTCTGAGTCTAGAATCCAACGCAACAAACGGCGCATCAATCCGATGTCTGTGTAGAGAGTTATGGCCCTTTTCGTGGGACCTATGCGGACTGTCTTATAGACGCGACCTGGTGCATGGACGCGACAAGAACGCGGCCCCACGATCCGACGCGACAGCGCCATGCACGTAAACAAGTTTTTACGTGATTTTTGGCCTCTCTCTCCATCCTAGAGCCTATCTAAAGTCCCTATGAGTTGGATTCCGACCCAAACCTCCTATCCTCATCCCTAGGGAGCCCCCAAGCCCATCCAAACTCTAGATAGACTCTCAAACTCTCCCACAACTTGGACTCTCTCTCTAACTCGGGATTGGACTCTATCTGTGACGGATCGCCTCGGTCAAGCCCGTTAAACCGATAACGTACTTGATCCGAGTCCGCCTCCCGCGAACGGGCCGAAGCCTCGCAAGGGATACCAAACCACAGTCCGTGTAAACATAAAGGAACACACCACATTTTTTATATAAATTTCACAAGTTTACATAGTCAAATTTTCACAAAAACTAAAAAGAAGTACAAGAGCCTAGGGCATACCCCGAGGTACAACTGAAGAAAGTAAACAACTACAAAACTACACCGCTGGAGCTACTCTGCTGGAGGTGCTGACCCTGCACCGCTACGACGCGGCCCGGAACTGGACGTCGGACGAGAGACGTCCTCCTCGCTCTCACCTGTGGGGGTAGGGGTGAGCCTCTCTAGTCACTGGCTCAGTAGGGAACTCCCCCAAAACCGAGCGAAACAAACACCACGAGTACGAATAGTAAACAACACCAACAATTAATATAACAGCTAAGCAGGTAAGTAAAGCTGTAAAAGTACTCACCGTCTGCCGACTACGAGAAACAACAGTAATAATTAAACGGCAAACCAGTACATGTGTACAAGCTAAAGTAGAGACAGCCAACACGAGCCACGTGAACTGGTTCGCGACACCAGAAACTGACTCGGACAACTAACACAGGTCTACCTCTCAGTCTCGCAGCCACGGACGAAAGGTCCAGCTGCCGCTCCACGTAAAAAGGTCAAGCAACTGTGGAGACCAACTAAACACCACCACCTGCAGACCACACGGTCACAGGCCCATGCCTGGCACCTCCAGAGACCCTGGCCTGGGCTCACTAGAGTGAGGCACTGGAAAAGGACTAGCTGGGGTCCAGTACGTCTACTGGTGTCCGTACCCCCAACTACGAGCGCGCTACAAGTGACTAAAAACAAACACAAGTGTCACTGTCCCACTGTCGTCTTTCCCTCAGCCGGACGTACAACTCTAACACAAGAGTGAGGGTGTCCAGGTCAGACGACACAGACCTCGACGGTACAGCACAAGTACCGGGACAAAGCCCCGAGCTAACAGCCTGGCTCACAAAGAACCTGGGGCACCCAACTGGAGAGGTAACCACGGTAGGCGTCGTACTACTGCCACGTACACAGAACCACCACGTGCACGTCACACAAACCACGTGAAACCCCACGTAAACCACAAGTAACCACTGGTCCACTACACGTGAACCCAACTGACTCGCATACACAACGCGCAGTCACCGAAGTAAACAACTAATAGCATACCTTGCATGCTAAACACGTAAACCAAGTGCACTCAGTGCACCTCATGCGTCAACACACATGCATTATCGATAATTATTGTACTTAGTCATTTCTGCTCATATAGAAGTAGGCGGCCACATCGACTGCCGCTTACAGGGAGTCAACGGCAAGGGTTCTGGCCGTTAACCTCCTGGCTGAGGATCTTGGCGGCAAGCGATGTTGACGCCAAGTTCTCCGGCCATAAACCCTGCAGAAACCCTAATCCGGCTCTGCGGGCTTTCTAACTGTTCTAACTACTGAAAAACATGCAAATGCAATTCCTTTAGCATGCTAGAACCCAATACAACCCACTAAAACATGCTCTGAACATTAAATAACTCAAACCACCCTTTATCCCGCATGGTGCAACTCTATTCAAACATGGATTATCATGCTGGTTCAAGTGGTTATGATGTGTTTTAATGTTTCTATGAAGCTACCAGGGTTCGTCCCCTACCTCAGAACGCGTTAGAATCTCCTGCAATTCCCCGGTTCACGCCGAGCCCTCCGCGAGCTCCCACGCGAATTGCACCACGCCGCGACGTTTCCTCGCGCAATTAAGCGACGCCACGCGTTCCACGATCGTCCAACTACTCCTCGGTACCTGTTGGAAGCTTCAAAGACTCGGGGGCAGCAAGCTGGGGCAAGAGGGAATGAGTGAGAGCTGAGAGAACTGCCCTCGGGTGAGCCTATAACCTGCACCATTCTCAGGTTGGCGTCACCCCCATGCCGCCAACAGCAACCGCCACCCTCTGCGTCCACATCTACTGCCGCCAAGTTCATGCAGTACACGTCCACTAAGCTGGACGCCAACAGGTCAACGTCCACACCTGGCCGCCAATTCCAACAGGACAGCAGCAGGTCCTGTTTCATTTCAGGACCAACCCTGCTCTTCACCTGCTCAAACCACACATCCATACCATGCCTTTCACACAACCGACTCACACTGGCCTCACAACGGCCGCCACAACCACAACACACACGATCCGCATGGATCCGAAAAGCACGCGACGTTACATTACTATCATCTAAAAAGAAAATTTCGACCTCGAAATTCATAACACAATTCAAAGTTAAACAACTCATACATACACACTTTTACAAGTACTATCATCTAAAAAGAAAATACACAAACTTACTCAAACAGATAGGGATACCCTTTAGCCATTTCTGCGGCCAACTCCCAGGTATCCTCACCACCCAACCTATTTTCCCATCTCACTTTAACTAGTTCATTTCTTTATTTCTCAGCTTCTTTATCTTTCGATCTGTGATCTGCACCAGATACTCTGGCATAGTCATGTCCGGCCTCAGGTCACCACCTTGATATCTAATTATTTGAGCTGGATCTTCAATACATTTTCTCAACATGGAGACATGGAAAATATCATGCACATCTGCAAAATCAGCTGGCAAATCTAGCCTATAAGCTGCTTCCCCAATTCTTTCAATCACCTGGAAAGGTCCCACATACCTTGGACTCAACTTCCCAGACTTGCCAAATCTCATAATACCTTTACTCGGGGAAACTCTCAGAAAAACAAAATCTCCCACCTCAAACTGAAGTGGTCTCCTCCGCACATCTGCATAACTTTTCTGCCTACTTTGAGCTGCCTGCAATTTTTCTTTAATAAGCTTCACTACTTCAGTGGTTTGCTGAATCAATTCAGGACCCACTAATTGCCTTTCTCCCACTTCATGCCAATTCAATGGGGTTCTACATGGCCTTCCATATAAAGCTTCATACGGTGCCATCCCAAGACTGGTATGATAACTATTATTGTAGGCAAACTCAACCATTCCCAAATGATGCTCCCAACTACCTCCCCAAACTAAACAACAAGCTCGCAACATATCTTCAATTGTCTGAATAGTCCTTTCAGTCTGACCATCTGTCTGGGGATGATAAGCGGAGCTATATCTCAACTCAGAACCAATTACTTTCTGCAGACTTCTCCAAAAACCAGAAGTAAATCTTGGATCTCTATCAGATACAATAGTCTTTGGAATACCATGCAGTGGAACAATTCTTTCAACATAAATATTTGCCAACCTGTCCACTGTCCAAGACATACTCACTGCCACTAATCTGCACACCTTAGTCAATCTGTCAACAAACACCCATATTCCATTATGCCCTGAACTCGACCTTGGTAAACCTGCCACAAAGTCCATTGCGATATCATCCCATTTCCACTGTGGAATAGGCAACGGTTGCAATAGACCTCCAGGCTTCTGATGCTCTGCTTTAATCTGCTGACAGATAGCACATCTTGCCACAAATTCTGCTATTTCTTTCTTCATATGAGGCCACCAAAAATGCTTTCTTAAATCATGGTACATTTTAGTACTACCCGGATGAATAGTGTACCTAGATTTATGAGCCTCTTCCAGAACTCGCTGCTTCACCTCTCTCTCTGCAGGAACAAACAACCTGCCCCTAAGCCTGACCACACAATTATCATCAATAGAAACTCCTTCCATTTTTACAATTTCAGGTAAACCTGCATCTGCTCTCTGAGCTTCAATGATCTGCCAATATAAAGATGGCTCTACTGCACTGGCAGCTAAAATTGCCCGTCGCTGACTGCTGGGCACATACAAGGAATTCTCCGCTACTTCTTCATACAACTTCCATTCTTTAATCATCATCAAATTCATATATGCCTTTCTGCTCAAGGCATCAGCTACAACATTGGCCTTACCCGGATGGTAAGCCAAACTGAAATCATAATCTTTCAAATATTCAACCCATCTGCGCTGGCGAAGATTCAAATCTTTCTGCGAGAAGATATACTTCAAGCTTTTATGATCTGTAAAAATCTCAAATCTCTCGCCATACAGATAATGCCTCCACATTTTTAAAGCAAATACAACTGCTGCCAATTCTAAATCATGAGTGGGGTAATTCTCTTCTGCTGGCTTCAATTGCCTGGATGCATACGCTATCACTTTACCATGCTGCATAAGCACTGCTCCAAGACCTCTCCTTGAAGCATCAGTATACAACACAAAACCACCACTCCCTGCCGGTAATGTCAATATAGGTGCTGATGTGAGTCTTTTCTTCAATTCCATAAAACTTCTCTGACATTCACCGGACCACACAAAAGGCACACCCTTTCTGGTCAATCTAGTCATAGGTGCTGCAATCTTAGAAAAATCTTGAATAAAGCGCCTATAATAACCTGCCAACCCCAGAAAACTTCTAATCTCGGTTATTGTCTTAGGCACTTCCCACCTAGACACAGCTTCCACTTTACTCGGGTCTACTGCTACTCCTTTGGCTGAAATAACATGACCCAAAAACTGAATTTCTTTAACCAGAATTCACACTTACTGAATTTAGCAAACAGCTGGTTATCTCTTAACAACTGCAAGGTAAACCTCAAATGAGCTGCATGCTCCTCTTCAGATGCTGAATAAATTAGAATATCATCAATAAAGACCACAATAAATTGATCTAAATATGGATGAAAAATTCTATTCATCAGATCCATAAAACCTGCAGGAGCATTAGTCAACCCAAAAGGCATTACCACAAACTCATAGTGACCATATCTGGTTCTGAACGCTGTCTTATCTATATCCTCCTCTTTGATTCTCAACTGATGGTACCCGGACCTCAAATCAATCTTAGAAAACACCTTTGCTGATTGCAACTGATCAAATAAATCATCTATCCTCGGCAACGGGTACTTATTCTTGATGGTCACATCATTCAATTTTCTATAATCAATGCACATCCGAAAACTTCCATCTTTCTTTTTCACAAATAAAACCGGCGCTCCCCACGGGGAATGACTCGGTCTAATAAAACCCTTCTGCAACAATTCTTCTAATTGCTTTTTCAATTCTTTAAGTTCTGCTGGTGCCATCCGATATGGGGCTTTAGAAATCGGCATGGTACCTGGCAGCAACTCAATAGAAAAGTCCACCTCTCTGTGTGGAGCTAAACCAGGCAAATCTTCCGGAAAAACATCAGCAAATTCCCTAACCACGGGAACTGCTTCCATTGGCTGACTGGCTTCTACCAAACTTACTGAGGCTAAATAGGCCACACACCCATCATTATCAACTTTCTAGCTTTAATTGCAGAAATTAGAAACTTGGAGGTATAAAAAGGCATACCTTGATATTCAAACACTGCACCATTAGGATGACAAAATCTGATCCTTTTCTTTCTGCAATCTAACATTGCTCCATACATTTCAAGCCAATCCATACCCAGAATGATATCATAATCTGACAACTGCAGGGCATACAACCGACCCGGCATCTGGTTCCCTTCAATCATAACAGGAGCTTCATCTATATAGCTCGAAGTGAGTAAGAACTCACCTGAAGGAACCTCCACCACTAACTCACAAGACTTCTCTTCTAAAGGATGAGCTATGCAATCCAGAAATTCTTCGGAAATAAAAGAATGAGAGGCACCCGAATCAAATAAGACTCTTGCTGAATATTCATAAAGAGGTAAATACCTTCTATCATATTTGACGCCTCTGCCTGGGCTCGGGTGATAGCCATAACCCGGCCTCTCCCTCGCTGCTGCGGTGCTCCTCTGCCACGACCTGCCTGTGGCTGCTGGAACTGCTGAGGCTGCTGCTGCTGCACACCTCTGCCATACCCATACTCTCTTGCATACGGACAATTGCGGATCAAATGTCCCGGCTGATTGCAATTATAACATCTATACCCTGGAGGAACAATAGGCTGCCTGGCAGTACTCTGCTGCGACTCCTCCACCTCAGGCCTACCTCGGCCTTGCTGGAACTGCGGACGACCTCCCCATCCTCTTCCTTTGCCTTTAAATGCTTGCTTTAACTTCTGGCCCCATTTCCCGAAACCAGATGAAGAAGGTCCTGCTGGTGCCTTGCCCTTGCTTGCACCTACTGTCTGCTGCGGTAGCCGGAAACTACCTGAACCTGATTCACCTGCCTGACGAGTACGGATAGACCTCTCCAAAGTAGCTGCCCTCTGCGCTGCCTCTTCCACTGTCTTGCACATAAGAGGTACTATCGCATCCTGCAATTCCACTCTCAATCCTCTGATAAAGTACTCAACCATCATATTATTATCTGAAACCACATATGGCGCATAACGGCTAAGTGCCATAAATCTCATCTGGTACTCTAAGACTGAAGAGTTACCTTGCTGAAGAGTTCGGAATTGCTCTCTTTTTACTTGCTGCACTTGGATCGGAAAGAATGTATCGTTAAATACATCAAGAAACTCCGGCCAAGTGATAGCTTCTTCCGTCCTGCCTGCAAAAGTGGTTTGCATCTTCAATCGCCACCATTCCAAGGCAAAACCTCTCAACTGGTAAGCAGCTAATACCACTCTATCCGCTGCCGGACACCTCATAGTCGCAAAAACTCTCTCAATTTCATGAACCCAATGCTCAGCTGTATCTGGATTCGGCCCTCCTGAATAAGTAGGCGGCTGCAATCTCAGAAACTTTTCAACCTGCAACACTGGTTCTTCGCTAACAACACTGGTGGTGGCACATGAGCTACAAAAGGCACCTCCACTCTCGGCGGAACTGGAGCAACAGGTACAGCCTCTCCATCCCCAGGTGGCACTGCAACCGGTGGTACTGGCGCCTGCTGATCCATTCTTGCCCGAATATCCGTGAGGCTTTCCCAAATCCTTTCTATCATACGCTGGGTGCTTTCCTCCGGATCATCTCCTCCACCACCCCAATCTCTCCTATCAGCCATTTCAGAAATTTTCTACATACACAAAACACCAGACAAAAATCAAAACCACAAATGATCAAAAACCAGGGTCCCTACCAGCAGTGTATAAAGACCGAAATAAGGCTATGTATCTTTCTAATTCCCTCATATTAACACGGACCTTGCTCTGATACCAACTGTGACGGATCGCCTCGGTCAAGCCCGTTAAACCGATAACGTACTTGATCCGAGTCCGCCTCCCGCGAACGGGCCGAAGCCTCGCAAGGGATACCAAACCACAGTCCGTGTAAACATAAAGGAACACACCACATTTTTTATATAAATTTCACAAGTTTACATAGCCAAATTTTCACAAAAACTAAAAAGAAGTACAAGAGCCTGGGGCATACCCCGAGGTACAACTGAAGAAAGTAAACAACTACAAAACTACACCGCTGGAGCTACTCTGCTGGAGGTGCTGACCCTGCACCGCTACGACGCGGCCCGGAACTGGACGTCGGACGAGAGACGTCCTCCTCGCTCTCACCTGTGGGGGTAGGGGTGAGCCTCTCTAGTCACTGGCTCAGTAGGGAACTCCCCCAAAACCGAGCGAAACAAACACCACGAGTACGAATAGTAAACAACACCAACAATTAATATAACAGCTAAGCAGGTAAGTAAAGCTGTAAAAGTACTCACCGTCTGCCGACTACGAGAAACAACAGTAATAATTAAACGGCAAACCAGTACAGGTGTACAAGCTAAAGTAGAGACAGCCAACACGAGCCACGTGAACTGGTTCGCGACACCAGAAACTGACTCGGACAACTAACACAGGTCTACCTCTCAGTCTCGCAGCCACGGACGAAAGGTCCAGCTGCCGCTCCACGTAAAAAGGTCAAGCAACTGTGGAGACCAACTAAACACCACCACCTGCAGACCACACGGTCACAGGCCCATGCCTGGCACCTCCAGAGACCCTGGCCTGGGCTCGCTAGAGTGAGGCACTGGAAAAGGACTAGCTGGGGTCCAGTACGTCTACTGGTGTCCGTACCCCCAACTACGAGCGCGCTACAAGTGACTAAAAACAAACACAAGTGTCACTGTCCCACTGTCGTCTTTCCCTCAGCCGGACGTACAACTCTAACACAAGAGTGAGGGTGTCCAGGTCAGACGACACAGACCTCGACGGTACAGCACAAGTACCGGGACAAAGCCCCGAGCTAACAGCCTGGCTCACAAAGAACCTGGGGCACCCAACTGGAGAGGTAACCACGGTAGGCGTCGTACTACTCGCCACGTACACAGAACCACGTGCACGTCACACACAAACCACGTGAAACCCCACGTAAACCACAAGTAACCACTGGTCCACTACACGTGAACCCAACTGACTCGCGTACACAACGCGCAGTCACCGAAGTAAACAACTAATAGCATACCTTGTATGCTAAACACGTAAACCAAGTGCACTCAGTGCACCTCATGCGTCAACACACATGCATTATCGATAATTATTGTACTTAGTCATTTCTGCTCATATAGAAGTAGGCGGCCACATCGACTGCCGCTTACAGGGAGTCAACGGCAAGGGTTCTGGCCGTTAACCTCCTGGCTGAGGATCTTGGCGGCAAGCGATGTTGACGCCAAGTTCTCCGGCCATAAACCCTGCAGAAACCCTAATCCGGCTCTGCGGGCTTTCTAACTGTTCTAACTACTGAAAAACATGCAAATGCAATTCCTTTAGCATGCTAGAACCCAATACAACCCACTAAAACATGCTCTGAACATTAAATAACTCAAACCACCCTTTATCCCGCATGGTGCAACTCTATTCAAACGTGGATTATCATGCTGGTTCAAGTGGTTATGATGTGTTTTAATGTTTCTATGAAGCTACCAGGGTTCGTCCCCTACCTCAGAACGCGTTAGAATCTCCTGCAATTCCCCGGTTCACGCCGAGCCCTCCGCGAGCTCCCACGCGAATTGCACCACGCCGCGACGTTTCCTCGCGCAATTAAGCGACGCCACGCGTTCCACGATCATCCAACTACTCCTCGGTACCTGTTGGAAGCTTCAAAGACTCGGGGGCAGCAAGCTGGGGTAAGAGGGAATGAGTGAGAGCTGAGAGAACTGCCCTCGGGTGAGCCTATAACCTGCACCATTCTCAGGTTGGCGTCAACCCCCATGCCGCCAACAGCAACCGCCACCCTCTGCGTCCACATCTACTGCCGCCAAGTTTATGCAGTACACGTCCACTAAGCTGGACGCCAACAGGTCAACGGCCACACCTGGCCGCCAATTCCAACAGGACAACAGCAGGTCCTGTTTCATTTCAAGACCAACCCTGCTCTTCACCTGCTCAAACCACACATCCATACCATGCCTTTCACACAACCGACTCACACTGGCCTCACAACGGCCGCCACAACCACAACACACACGATCCGCATGGATCCGAAAAGCACGCGACGTTACACTATCTCTATCTAAAACACATCATAGGACTCTCTAAGAGAGAGAGGAAGGCTACCACCACGAGGAGAGGTTCCTAGAGGCTCTGCTCATGAGGTCCCATCGTCCCCAAGGCAGAGGAGAAGCTGCTCTTCCCGTTTTCCTTCTTTCTCTCTCCTCTTTCTCTCTCATATCGCCTCCAGGACCAGCAGTGCTTGCACGACTTGTGGAGATCGAACCAGGTCAGATCTCTTCGAGGTTTCTTCATCAAAGTTGCTCCCCACAGATCCCTCTTCAACCTCGAAGTGGAATCACGTCGATTGGTGGCTTGTGCAAAAAGTTACAGCAGATTGATCTTCACTTTCTCTCTCATATCGAGATCTACACATGCGGGATTATCGTCTTTTCCACAGCCCAAACCAGGCCAGATCTCTTCAAGATGTCTTCATGAAAGTTGTTCAAGACGTCGTCCTCTACGACCTCCAACTGGAATCACATCAAACGGGGCAGTATCTATTTAGTTTTGATTTTTACTTTCTTTTCTATGTTTTGCACATGAATACATGCTAGTTAGGGTTCCTCCCTCTCCTCTTCCATGATTTCTCCCCATGCATATTCCTTCCCACATTTTCCTACTACCCAAGGGGTTTAAAAACCACCCCCCAGGTCCGTTCCCTCCATGCTCCACATCTTTCTTTCATTTAAGAATAACTACTACACTTAACATAGTCTAACAGGTTTTTCTTATTTTCGTTGTTTTGGCAGGCACCCAAGTGAAGATCCACGAGGAGCTCTCATCCTCTGGCCGGCTGGAGGACGGGAAGAAGGTCCCATCCATCATCTCCCGCACAAGAAGAGAACGCGACGGAGGAAGGCAACACGACAAGAAACGCGGCTGGCAATGGCGACGCGTTCTCAGCATTGCCGCGGTCGTCTGGATGACCGCGACATCAGGTACTCTTTCGTTCTCTCTCTCCCTTTCCTAGAGTAGTTAGCCCGCATTATTATCTTTATTTGGCAATGCTCTAGGTGGCGATCACATCTTATTTTCCATGCTATCATATTTGATATTCATGTATGTGTTGAGGGGGGTACAATCCCTGTGATTACAATATCCTTTGAAGTTGAAGCTTGGCTCATGAAGATTGAACTAACATCTGATTGGAGAGAGCACAGGATTGTGCCTTGAGCATCAAGCCTCTCAATCACAGGCTTTAAATTTATAAAATTTTCTGTTTGACCTGCCTCTCAAAAGGCGTATCAGCCAGGAGAGAACTTCAGAGGCAACTTCTTTTCCTTTCTTCTTGCCTTCTTTTGCTGGAGGAGGTTGATCATCATCTGAGCTCGAAGAGCTTGCAGTCTCCCCTTCTCTGTCATCCAAATTTGGAGAATCTCTATGCCTTTCCTCCTGATCATCAACAACAGGAGTTGCTTCTACTGAACCTTCTTTTGATAGCTCCCCCTCAATAGGAGCATTCTTCATTTGATACTTGCTCCCCCTGAATGGGAACATCCGCCATCACAGAGTCACCCTGAGCAGCTGGGTGCTCTAGCTCTACTGGAATATCTTCCATTGGTACATCAATGTGGCCTGATGCCACTGCCTCTTCAGTAACTCTGCCACTATTTTCTGGAGCACTAGTGGTGGAAGGAATCGAATCAATAATATCTGAGAGAATAGATGCAACAATAGTTGAGGGTAGTGGGTCCTCAACTGGAATAATGTTCTCTGGGAGAATATCCTCAATTCTCCTCTCTGCAAAATTTAGAGCTAATTCTTCTGGAAATTCTGAAGCTGCTACTGATACTCTTTCTTCTTCTACTGCAATTTCAGGCTGAACTTCTGCTATAGAGGGGCCTGATGATTCTGCTAATACAACTGCTGGAACTGAAACTGACTCCACTGGCAATTCTGGAATCATAGCCTTTAATCCCATTTCCTGATGAACAACTGAGGCGTCGCCAATGATGGCTTCGCCTTCAACAACTGAAGCCTTGAACCAGACACCATTTTCCACAGAGAAGCCACTCTTCTTCAAGTTCCTGGACCTAATTGCTTGGCCCATTTTCTCTACAACTACCCCAGAAAGATCAACACCGAAGTGTTTTTGAAGATCTTGGTAAGTAGGGCATAGGGACACATTTAACTTGCTCTTGGTGTCCCAAATCTGATCTCTGGCAAATTTCATTCTTTCCATCATCACTGCGGCCATATTTATCTCCTTATTTTGAGTGGCCCAGTACATCATGCCAGAGTCGGCCTTTGTGCAAGATGAAAATGTTGCACTTCTGGGAACTAAGATTTGACATACAATAAAATGAAGGAGGCGGTTGAAAGCATTTAGTTGATTTATATCCAGCTTGCCATCCCTTAGCTTGAAGCCCGGCCCTATAATTCCCAAACCTTTCACTTGGGCGTCCACAGTGTGAACCCCACTAAACCCGGAAGTCTTCACATCAAACAACATCTTCAGCAACTCAGGGTCTATCCTAATCAAGGTTCCCTTTACTAAAGAAACTAGGGACCCATGTTCCTCTGTTCTCAAACAAACGAAGAATGCTTTTACCAGGTCCGGATAACTAACCTCCGAAAAGGTGGTAACTCCCGTCCACTGCATCTGATTGATCAATTCTACCACGCTGCTCATTCCATTCTTCCTCAGATTAGCAACATCGACTTCTTTATTGCCACAGAGCTTCGTCTTCATAAAGGTAAGCCTCTCCTACTGGTCAGGAGTGAGAAACTCGGCACTGTAGCCACCCAAACTGCCGGCGATGACTGGTGCGGCCATGGATTCAGGTGGGAAAGTTTCCTACTATGCCACCATCACAAATTGGGAGAGAAATCGCTAGAGGATGGAAAGGATTTCCCAAACTCATACTTTGGATTTCCTAATCTAATTAGGAGTCCTAAAGATACAACCCTCTATAAATAAAACCCCTCTCTTCCATGGGCAACCCCTAGGGTTGCTGGAGACGTCTCTAAAGGCTTGGGAGGCTAGGAATCCCGAGGTGAAGGCTTGTGCAAGGAGGACTTCGTGCACTCCTTCAACTCGGATCTGCAGTGACTTGCACATAAGACCCTTCGTGTTCACCATCATAGTGAAACCTTGACCCAACTTAGCAAACCATATACCTCTAGAAATCCCTTCGAGTCTAGTTTTATATGATACTATTTTGCCCAATTTTCATGCACTAGTTCGTGAGTATTATGCGTTCTTCTCCAACCTATCGGTCTAGGGTTTCTGGGAGGACGACTTGTTCTTATTACTCAAAGATAGGTTGTCTCTAAGTCAAACTCTAATTAAACTCGTTCATGCTTGTATACACATGTTTAGAATCAGATTATGTTTATATTGTTTTCCTCAATTTTTATCTCGTTGATTCATCAAACTAAATTCAATAACATCAAAGTGTTATTTCTGTCCTGTGAAACCTTTGATCTGTATTACGAAGTTTCTACTTTTTATGTGAGTCATTTTCAGACTAAGCACTCAACATGAATAGTGTTCCCCTCTTAGTCTAGTTTCCATAGACATATTTTCCCCCAAATTTTAATGAGTATACGGAAAGTATTGGCACGGACAAGCTTACTATGTCAGATTCACGTAGACAGTCCCACTACGTCTTATTACCCCTGGTAAACATGGATGGCAGAGTCGGGTCGGGTGGCTGGGTCGGCCCCAGCTGATCCCGACCCTGAGTCGGGCCGAGTCGGCTTGAGTCGGGGCAGTGGACTTTGTAAACCAATCCTGTGGGTGGGTCGGTGTTCCCCCCCCAGAGTCGGGTCGCCAGGGGCCGACCCGACTCAGAGTCGGCCGACTCCGCTCCGAGTCGGCCGACTTTGCCATCCATGCTGGTAACAACCATGGTTTTCTAATTCCTTGTTATTGTAGGTGGGTTAGAAAGTTCCCTAACTAACAAAAGTGGTTTCATCTAATTTGAATCAGTATACAAAGAGTTTTGATTTTTCAAAGACCCTTGTGTCAAACCCAATCCAAGTCAGAGTTGGAAATAGGTAGAAAAGGCAACCCAGACGTCATATTAAGGTTGCGCCGGGTCGACACGTCACTACTACAAGGCGACAGGGTGTGTGTTGCATCAAAATCAAGGTTGCGATACATTCATGGTCACAACCATGTGATGGTCGCGTTTTTGTTTCCTGTGGGAAGACTGCTTCATGGATGGCAAAGTCGGCCAATTCGGGTCGAAATCGGCCGACTAGGAACGGAATCGGCCTATGGCGACCCGATTTGGGGGGTGGGGGCGACAACCTACCCACGATGTAAGGTGGGATCGGGGTGGATCGAGCAGAATCCAGTCCGATTCCACACGATCCACCTCGATCCAGTCTGATTCCACACGATCCATCTCGATTCCATTTGATGTAACCCGATTCCCTCAGCTTACCTTAACTACGTCTGATCCCCTCCACTTACCTTATTTATACAAACATCATTTAAGTAAATGTTATATTTGTAGTTTCATTTACTTAAGATATTACATGCAAGGTTTGATGGATCGACGATTCGGACCGAATCGGGTTCTCCCTGATTCGGTTCGGTCCGATTCGCATAGGATTATTATATATATTATATTTATAGGGTGTTTGGTTGCACTTTTTTAACAGTTTTTTCTCTAAATTTTAAAAAGGAGGAGGAGAGACATCTTAACACGTTTGGTAAGTAATTTTTTTTTAAAGTGAAAATTCTATCCTATGTAAATCTCTCTCAAATAAAAAACAAGTGATAACCAGTTTTTTTTAAAAAAACTACCTCCGCCCCTAGCCCACCCCCCCTACCCACCACCCCTCCCCGCCGGAACCCCCACCCCCTCCCCCCCCCCGGTCCCCCCCTGCTGCGCCCCCGCCCCCAGCCCCCGCTGCTCCCCCTCCCCCTGCTGGACGCCCCCCACCCGCCGCCCTGCACCTCCCTCCCCTAGCCCCTCCGGCGGACCCCCACCCCCCTCCCCACCCCGGCGGCCCCCCATGCCGCTCCCCGCCCCCAACCCCCGCTGCTCCCCCTCCCCCTGTCAGACCCCCCCCCCCCCCCCCCCCAGCCGCCGCCCTGCAACCTCCCTCCCCAGCCCCCCCCCCCCCCGGCGGACCCCCACCCCCCCTCCCCACCCCGGCGGCCCCCCTGCCGCGCCCCCACCCGCCGCCCTGCAACCTCCCTCCCCCAACCCCCCCGGCGGACACCACCCCCTCCCCCCCCTCTTCCCCCCCCCCCCCCCCCCCCCCCCCCCCCCCCCCCCCCCCCCCCCCCCCCCCCCGCGCCCCCCCGCTGCTCCCCCCTCCCCCTGCTGAACCCGCCGCCCTCACCTCCTCCCCCAGCCCCCGCTGCTCCCCATCCCCCTGCCGGACCCCCCCCCCCCCCCCCCACCCGTCGCCCTGCAACCTCCCTCCCCCAGCCCCCCCGGCGGACACCCCCCCCCAACCATGCCCCCCCCCCCACCCCCGCTGCTCCCCCAGCCCCCCCCCCCGCCGGACCCCCCCCCCCCCTCCCTCCCCCGCCCCGGCAACGCCCTCCCCTGCTCCCCCGCCCCGACTGCTCCCCGGCCCCAAACACATCAACATAATTTTTAAAATTTTGATGTTTTTACCTAACAAGTAACATTACGTTGCCATAATTTTAAATTTAAAGTTAAAAACGAATCCAACATGATTTTTTAGGTAGAAATAGTTTTTTTTAAAATTGCTCTCAAACCCCTATTATGTATGTGTGTGTATTACCCATAGGGGAACATAGTTACTTAAATGATATGGAATGTAAATAAGGAAGTACCCCCATTTGAATCCATAAAAATATCAAAATCATATCTCTTATAAAATAAAAAGTCAACTCTCCATCGAAAAAGAAAATCGCGATTTCAGTATTTCATTAAATAACGACTTTCCAATCTCTCATAATTTGAGATATCTAAAAATTTCATAATTCAAATAAACCTAATAGATACTAAAATTTAAAGCCCGGTAAAAAAAGTCAAACGTGCATATGACTTCTCCAAGGGAACCACTCTCCTACTGACAGTACTTAGTCTGCTTGAGACCTCTCATGATTTGGTCAAACATAAACTATCATCACCTAATGAGAATTTTCACTTTCTAATGAAATTAGTAAGTGACAATTCTCATGAGTTTAGGTGATGAGAGTTTTAGATTTGACCAATTTCTGAGAGGTCTCTCAAGTAGACCAAGTGTTGTTAGTAGGAGAGTGTCTCCCTTGGAAAAGTCATATGCACGTTTGACCTTTTTACCGGATTTTAGATTTTTAGTATTATATTGGTTTATTTAAATTATGAAATTTTATATATGTCAAATTATGAAAGATTAGAAAGTCGCTATTTTGATGAACCACTGAAATCACGATTTTTTCTTAGATGAGAGAGTTGACTTTTTATTTGTAAAAGATATGATTTTTTTGATATTTTTATTGGACTCAAATGGGGGATACTTCCTTATTTATATGTAATATCTTAAGTAAATGAAACTACAAATATAACATTTACTTAAATGATGTCTTAAGTAAATAAGGTATCATAATTATCGTTGCTATAATATGAACATATGTGCAACTAGACTATGGATATATCCAAAATGTTCAAATATTATATATATTTAAAGAATTTTCTCTGATTTTTGCTTCATTTTCATATTTTTTCTTCATTTTTTAACCTGACCGATCCTAGATCGTCCAGATTCCCATGGCATCGGGCAGATCTTGCGATCCGACCTGACTCGGATCGGGGTCGGCTAGGTCCGATCCAGCACCCCGATCCGACTTTGCCATCCATGGACTGCGTAGTCTGCCTTATATCGCCTCGATTTTCCCCGTTTTACATCATTTTTTTTTGTTTTTGTTTTTTTTGTTGGATCCCTTATTCAAAGGGCTTCAAGATGATATATTCATGTGTGAGATTTGCTGTAGCAACCTTGATTTTTAAATACTAATAAATTAAAAAAAATTATTTAAATAAATGAGTTAAATTGATTTAATTAGAAATTGAGAGAAATAGAAGGGATTTAACTAATACCCATTAAGTTAAATTATTAAATGGGTTACCCTAATGATCCAAACCTAATTGGATGGGCCCAATTGTGTGAAGCCCACCATGGGATGGGAATTAAATATCCAAATTTCGGATTCAATTAATTAATAAATAGTAAAGGGTCAAATTAACTATTAAAACAAGTCATATCTATCCTAAAAAGAGTCCTAGACTTACCCTAACCTTTACCCACGAAATTGGATCCCTTCCCAATCCTATTAGGAGGATAAATGAGAGAAAGTGGGAGATAAAGAAGAAATTCGGACTTTTAGGAAAGGAAGGAGTCTTTTGGAAGGAGGGACTCTATTAGCCAACATAGCACCCCTAAATCGGCCCTACCAACCCATAGAACGTGGCTGGAGCTTTGGAGACCGAAGAGGAAGAGTTCTGGACGAGGAGAGCAAGGGGAGAAGGCTTGGATCATAGGAGGATCTCTTATTTTCGTCACCAACTAGGGGTTTTCTTTACTGCAAGCAAAGGTAGGCAATCTCTCAAGCTAAATTCGTGTAAAAATTACCCTAGGAAGAGTTCATGATCCTGAGCAAAAGCCCTTTGCTTTCGCTCTATTTCGATCTCCCATAAGGGAGAATTAATTCTTTGAATCCCTATCAGATCCATGCACCCGACCCTTCATGTTTGCTTGTGAACCTCATGTATACTTGACTTCATACCATGAGAAAAATCTCATAAATACTACTTCATGTTAGCTTTCAAACGTCCCTAGTTTGCCTAAATTTCATTGTGTATATGTCTCTAATTAATTTGTTGAACCTTGACTATGCATGTTTAGGTCATCGAAATGTAACTTGATCACAGCATGTCTAAACCTTGTCTATTTTCAAATTAATCGTGCATGTTGATAGATCTATATGTCTACTTTCGTTTAAAACTGGTTTCATACTTTTTGGACCTCTATACGACTTATTATCGAATTTTGAATAGCTATGTGTCAGGCAGACCCACCTGGAAAAAGGGCATACCCCTCTTTTCTGGGCTCGGGCCACCTCCTGAGGTCGCGACGGCACGATACGTCGCGATCTCAGAAGGGTCGCGACACCGGGGTCCGATGCGTTATGAACGCGGCAGATCGACTGGTCGCGACTTGCCTCCCGGTTCACTCCAGCGCTCGGTTTAGCACAACGTGATCGGACACTACGCTGCGACATGAATGCGACAAGAAACCCTGTTGCGACTTGACCTGATCGCGACCTGACTCTATGTCGCAACCTGAACGCGACCTAACCCTACGTCGCGACCTTAACAGAGCGGCCCAAACCCTGATTTGCTTGTATAACCTTGCTAATTGCCCTATTTAATCTCTGTTAAACCCTAATCATGCACCGTAAGAATAGTAACGACCTTTTAATAAATATTGAACATTATTCTCATGTTTTAATCAAATAAAAGATGTGTGTATGATCAATCTTGCTTCTGTGATTATCTTACACAAGCACACACTATACATGAATGATTGCCACGAAAACTTGTTAAATTGCTCAATAATATATCTGGTAATTGAGTTAACTATTTACTTAATATCTCTTAATTGTTTTAATGGACTTGTCTTCGTTTTAATTGCGTGTTTCGGACACCGTTATCAATTCCCTCGGCCTTCGAGCACTCGAGGCACGACAGACCCATTTTTTACACACTTTCTCTTGACTTGGACCACCTCTCCATCGGGAATACTCTCGACTGGGCCAGGGACTCCTTGTCAAGGCCTCCGTAAGTCTTCTTGGCTTTGGCGTACGTCCATTGCTAACGAGCTGGTTGTACCTTAAAACCCGTTACACCTTAGTGATCAGTACGATCCATGGCCTTAGTGTGTTCATTCCTTATCTTTTGATCACGCCGGACCATCTAGCCTGTGTACACAACACGGCTAGTGGGCGGTGGTGACTTCTACAGATAGCCGGCCGCAGTGGTATGTCGTGCAACCGTACTTGATGTTTAACGTGATTTTACGATAACACCCCTATCTCATCTACTATCATTGTACTCTCATCTATTTACGTTCACTCTACTATCTCATCTATCTCGTCTAGTACTCTCTTATCTCTTCTTGGTACTCTATTGGCCATTCTTGTGATTGTCTAAGATAAAGAAATGACTAATGCCAGCGCAATAGGGCCCGATCTGGTCTTGGGAGGAGCGGCCGAAAAGTGTCAGTACCCATGGGAGTTAAAATGATCAAGGATGTGTTACGGCATGCATCCAGTGCCAGTTTACTATCTAGATTAATTTATGACAATCAAAGTACTATCTCTACAAGTGCAAGCGTGATCGTTACTAGTTCACCGTTGTGCAATTTACATGTTATAACGTTACATGGTCATTCTATTATCGTTCTCGTTGTACTACTTTCCCTGTGCCAGTTGCTATTGTTCTCTTGTTATCATGACATGCTCTACGTGACTTTACTCTCTAGTTAGCCTGCCATTAAAACATTAACTATTTAAAGCATGCTTGTGTTCATGAGATATTAAGTCCTACTGGGCGTTATTCGCTCATCCGGCGTATTTATTTAATGTGTTTCAGGTGAGTCGGATCATGACCACACTCAGGAGGATGGGACCGATGAGGAGGCTCAGGAGTGACCTTTCTGCAACCAGTGCTGTCTAGTAGTAGTCAGTTAGTATAGAATGAGTCAGTCGGTCCATATGTATTAGTGTAATACCCCATATAAGAATATGTTAAATGGACTAAATCAGCAGACTACCAACAACTCGGACTAGTCATTTTCAGAGCTCGAGATGGAAAAGAACTCTGAAGTTAAGCGTGCTCAATTGGGAGTAGTCCCAGGATGGGTGACCTTCCTGGGAAGTCTACCAACTGGCACGGTTGTTGGGCCAGTTTGCTGGTTGGGGTCATCACAAATGGTATCAGAGTCTTACCCAGCCGGAAGTGCAGGAACTAAGTGCCACACAGGGCAAAGTGCTACGCTATGGGAGCCACCTCTTGAGGCCATAATGGCGCAAAGTGCTACATAGTGGGAGCCACCTCTTGAGCTTGTGGGGCCACCTAGAATCCTGCCTGCCTGGGGTTTGATTGTGTGCTATGTGTGTGCAGCGACGAGGACGTCGCTTATATAAGAGGGGTAGATTGTAATACCCCATATAAGAATATGTTAAATGGACTAAATCAGCAGACTACCAACAACCCGGACTAGTCATTTTCAGAGCTCGAGATGGAAAGAACTCTGAAGTTAAGCGTGCTCAGTTGGGAGTAGTCCCAGGATGGGTGACCTTCCTGGGAAGTCTACCAACTGGCACGGTTGTTGGGCCAGTTTGCTGGTTGGGTCATCACAATTAGTTTGGTTTTCAATAAAGTACTTTGGGCCCTAGTTTTGGCTCTGATACGTTGATGTAATAGCTAGTCTATAAAGTTGATGGTTTATTAGTGATTGTAATGAAGTTTGAGGGATTATTAATGAAATTTGAGCTTATTTGGTATTATTCCATTGTGCAATGGTTTGCATTTATTTCTCGCTCTGTACTCTTAATAACTGTAATCCCGCTCCGATATTCCGCGTCAGAGCGTTACATTTGCATAAGAAATCAATGAGTTATGACCCTAGAAGTGGAAGGGAAAGGATTGCATTTGCCTTCTAATGAGCATACATCCTAGTTTTCGTCGTTTATTTACATGTGTGAGTTTTGATCTATTATAAGAAGGTTATAGAATGTATTGCCATGCATTAGTTCAACCTATGATTAAATTTTAAATATTTTGACATGATTCTAATTGCTTTTAAAGTCTTGATCATGCTCTCTACTTGTCGATTTCTCTCTTTCTTACCTTGATATGAACTTGCTAAAATGAGCACATGCCAACTTGCTAAAATTGGTCATTCATGATTTTTATTTCCTATTTTAGCACTCTTGATTACCACCTATTACGAGGTTTCCAAAAATGGATTGAAAAGACAGTCACGCACGCGCATGAGGGATTCTCACGCGTGACACGTGCATACACTCTTGCACGATAAGAAACCCTTTTCTTGGCTTGGATGAACTCTCCGCCGGATATTCCTTCAGCCGGACTAGTGACTCCTTGACCAAAGCCTCTGTAGGTTTCCTCTGACCATGGATTCGCACATGGCCGACGAGCAGGTTGTACCACTGAAGTACTCAGAAGTTAGTACGCATGTCTCTCTCTTCTCTTGACTTTCTCGACGAGATCTTCTCATCTCATCTTGAATTTCGAAGTACACACTTTATTGAAAATTTTAAAGAGAAATTAAACTAAATGGAAAACATGTCGTTATGCTGCCAGACTGAGCTCTCAAACTCTTGTCTTGTTATTCCCAAATTATCTTGAAATTACTGAACTCATGAAATTCTTGTTAAACGACTATACTTGGTTGTGGGTATCTACATTTAAAATCGTGAGATGCAAGATTGGGCAAGGCGAGTGTCCAAGGGCTCCAACCCCCTTGACAGAGAGTCGAAAATGTACTGTTAACTATGGGGTATAATGATTACTGGCATTACATCGCTCTGAGAGTAGTTGCTTGTGTAAATGCTAGATACAAAAACTACATTACACATGTTCATGATATATATTCCAAGGTGGCATAGATCCTTAATGTATGTTAATGACTCGTGAACTGACTGTCTTGCTCGTGAAGGTACATGCTCGTTACTTACTTGCTCGTTGACATGGCCAAATCTTGTTACATGCTATCTTGCTCTTGCTAGTAGAATTGACCATCTTGCTATATTCTTGCTAATTCATATCATGCTCATGCCTTCTAGCTTTTAAAATGTTAAATACTTATATCATGTTTGAAAATATAAATCCTACTGGCGAGTGCGCTCATTACTTACCTTCTTAACATTTGAGGAGATCATGATATAGATGATGAAGAGACCATGACTATACTAGACACACATCTGAGTGAAGAGCGTGTTCAACCGTAGATTTACTTTTATCATAATTTGAGAGTTAGATTGATGTAGTGGGTACTAGGTAGTAAGGAGTGAGAATAATTATGTAATTTTCCTTTTTTTATTGAGTTTTAGTCCTGTAGTTCAAACTTGAAGTTGGCTATGTACTAGTTTCAATTATCAAAATGGAATAAAGCATTTTGAGATTATGGAAAGCGCAAATTATTTGTGTTATATATGATTGCTAGTTAGAGAGGGTGAAATTGATCTAGTAATTGCTAATACCTTCTTTAAGAAGAGAGACGATGACGGGGACCGTGACTCGTGACGGACGCGAATGAGACTCGAGACTTCAGACGTTCAGAGATGTATTGACATCAATTTTACTTTATTACGTTTTTTTTTAGTGGAGTCTGATTTAGCCAGGTAGAATTAAATGTCTAATTTTAGGTAAGTGGGGCTTATTTGTGGATCTGGGACATGGTAGTCTTTTGTCATTTGTTCTGGGCATGGTTTGCCGAATCGGAATCGGAAGGCGAATCGGGTTACTCCTGATTCGCTGTGATTCCCCCAGAATCGTCCGAATCGGACTGATTCGTAAGAGTATAATATATATATAATATATAATATATCATACGATATATATATATATTGCATATATATTATATATATTACATATATCATATTTCAGACACATTTAATTGATTAAATACATATATGTAATATATCATATTTATAATGTATAACTATATTACAAATAGATATATATATATATATATATATATATATAATATATATTTATATAAGGGAATCAGGCGAATCAGGCAAATCAAGATCGGGTTTCCCTGATTTGCACCGATTCGGGAATCGGGCCGATTTGCCCCGATTCGGCAAACCCTGGTTCTAGGACATTTTGGTTTTGGTTCCAGTGGGGTGGAGATGTGAACAGTAGGGTTTCTGTCCTATATATACTTGTAAGAAGTCTTTTTTTGGAAGGAATGGAATAGAAGAATCGCAAGAAGCTTTCTTGGTGGAGGCGCTGCCTCAAACTGTGTGTGGTTCCCTCTCTCTCTTACCCCTGTTCCTTCTTCGTCTCTTCTTCCCCCGACCCCCTCTTTGTCTGTATCCTCTTCCTTCTTCTTCGTCTCTTCTTCCGCAGTTCTCATTCCTCCCATCTCTGTTCGCAACCCCCCAAACCCAGTTCTTCTCTCCCTCACTCTCCCCTTCCCGAAAGCCCCTGCGCATCCCCCTCCCCCTTAGTACCTCTCCTCATCCCCGGAACCCTGCGCGTTCCCAAGCTCCCCTCCACGTACGACCTCGTCTCCCTCTTCGAAACCCCCCTGTGCATCCCCCCCCCGTTTCGCGTCTCCCCCCCTTCTCCGGAATCCCCGCGCTCTCCCTCACAGCCGCGCTCGCGGGCCTCCCCCGCGCCCTACGCCCGGGAAGGCCTCCCTGCGCCATCGCCTCCATGCGGCTCCCTTGCATTGTCGCAGCGAACGCCCCCCACTCCACCCGCGTAGCTCTTGCGCATTGCACGACAGCGAAGCGTGCAACCTCGCCGCCCTGCCACCAACCGTGCCGGATTTTGCTGCGGACGCCCCCTGCTGCGAGGCTCCTTCCCGGCTCCCCATTGTGTAGGGCGTCCCGAAGAGCGGCTGTTAAACCCGAAAAAAATATCGGGATTTAAACAAACCTCGGGCGGCAAATTTGCCCGAGAAGCCACAAAAAGGTTCGGGCATAAACCACGGCCTCCCCACTCGAACACTTGAGATAAACGGATTCGAGTCCACGTGTCGACCCAGAACGACCCGGAGTATGACATTCAAAAGGTCTGTCAACGGTAGAGATACGTACCCCGGACAGCCGAAACTCGATGTCCGGACTCGCGTTCGAGACCGCGCACGATGTGGACGGGTTCGGAAAAGTCAAATGCACGTGCTCTCCGAAAATGGAGTAAAACGCACGAGAAACGGTCGAAAACGCACGTCGGGTGCACGTCAAATGCACGTGGGTGCGCGTGTGCGCGTGCGTGGTACGGCCGTCAACCAACAAACAAACTTCAGAAATCCCCAGAGCTCTCCAAGCACGAAATGGCCAAAGCGTGGGAGGCCCAGGCCAAGGCGCACCCCCGCCGGTCCGCGCAGGTGCACCCCCGCCGGTTCGTGCAGGGATGCACCCCCGCCGTCTGCGCGGGGGGGGGGGGGGGGGGGGGGGGCGTACCCCTGCCGGTCCGTGCAGGTGCCGCCCCCCGCTGTTCGTGCGGTGTACCCCCGCCGGTCCGCGCGGGGGCGCACCCCCTCCAGTCGGGGGGGCCGCCAGGCCGCACCCCCGCCGGTCGTGGGGCCCATTGGGCAGCCACACCCGCCGGTCAGGGGGCCCGTCAGGCAGGCACCCCCGCCGTCGGGGCCCTGACTGGCGGGTACCCCCGCCCATTCGGTCTCCTGTGCGCCAACCTCCGCCGGTTCGTCCCGCCTCGACCTCGTTGCCGCCAACCTCTGCCGGTTTTGTCCCGCCTCGACGCTCGTGCCGCCAACCTCCGCCGGGCCGTGCACCCCCGCCGGTGCGGCATAAATACGGGGGCATACCACCAATGCAAAAAAAGAGAGACCCCGGCTTCCAGGGGGCGAAGCTCTCGCGCGGACCCCTGTCTGAGGGATTTTTCCTCCCCCACGCTGGCGAGATGCTCTTGCGTCCCATCGAAACTTGAGGCCATCTGGCGCTCGAGAATTCTCTCGCGCAGATCCTCAGGAGAAGTCCCCCTCCTTTGGGAGAGAGGGGACCTGTTGGTTCTCCGCATGAAGACCCCAGTGCGGGACCCAGTTTGTGTAAAATTACACAAAGGCCCCCCTGGGGAGGAGAAGATTTGTGCATGCGTGTGAAATTGCACATATGTCCCATACATGGGTCCAAGCTTATGTGAAAATGCACAAAGCCCCCGGGGATATAAAGTTTGTGTATGTGTACGTCAAAAGTACACACATACTCATGTCAGCCAGAAATTTGCAGGAATACCCCTACTTCTGAGAAAATCGCAGAAATATCCCCATGAAGGATAAAATTACAGAAATATCCCCGTGAAGGATAAAATTGTAGAAATATCCTCATGAAGGATAAAATTGCAGAAGTACCCTTGCTGCCTGGAAAATTGCAGATACGTCCTTGCGGTGTGAAATGGCAAAGATAGCCTGACGGTTCACGCCTCTTGTCCAATCCAGTGGAGCGGGACCCACGTCGCTTCTATGAAGTGGCGTGCGCTCTCCTGGGCGTGACTTGAAGCCGGACTCGAGGGGAGTTTTCGGGAAATGTCACCAAATGATAGGAATGTCCCGTAAGGCCAGAAAACACCGGGATGTCCGAGAAAGCCAGAAAACGGCCAACAATGTCCCAGAAAGCCAGAAAACGGCAGGGATGTCCAAGCATGCCAAGATACGGCACAGACATCTGGAAAAGTCATCAATGACGGAAATATCCAGAGCTGCCCAGGAAGGTCAAGATACTACCGAAAATCCCCGGCAGGTCGGCGTTTCGAGCGGCAAATTCCTCGGCTTCATCGTCAATATCGCGGGATAGAAATTGATCCTGTCAAAAAAAAAAAAAAAACCGGGCAACAACACCAAGTGCGAGAGCTTGAAGAAAAAGGCCGCACGTTCATCGCCCGCGCTCGCCTGGTCTGTTTGGCCCCCGGAGCTTTGGGCTCTGGTCAGCGAGTGCTGGGGAGGAAGTCTCTGACAGCCTTTGGTGTTCTGTCCGCCGCGTTCGGGCCTTCCTGCGCCTCGTCCGTGCGAAGTCACCACAGGTTGATTACATGACTCCCGATGTCTTCATTTAAGTCCTCCGTTGTCAATGAAACGACACACGTAGAGGCAATGTTGTCCGACATCGGAACAAATACCCTGTCGTTGACTCAAAAGAGATGACTTGTCTATGACAAACACCCCGCTGCGGGCATTAAAGACCCGACATGTTTGTGGACGCCCGACGGAGGCACAAACACCCCGTTGTGAGCGCAAATGTAAACTTTACATCTGGTAAATGTCGAACGGAGGCACAAACACCCCGTTACGAACATCGCTGTAATCCCCATGCTGTGTGATGTCCGACGGAGGCACAAACACCCCGTCGTCAACACCCATGTATATGACATGCTGTATGAACGCCCAATGGAGGTACAAAAAACCCCATTAAAGCGCAAATGTAAATGTCATAAATATAAATGACATGAGCCCGCTTGAATGAAATTGTGGAAATTTACTTGTCATCTGTTTCCTTTAAATTTCGGCATATGGTCTTTTATCAAACATTACGCATCGAAGGTATTCGAGTTTTGCACTCGATGTAAATGAAACATCGACTTCGATCGGTAGGGAACGGTCCAGTACACGACCACTCCAATCGCCTTGAAAACGCGAGCGCACACGGAAAAAATAAATAAATGAAATGAAATTCGAGGGTATCAGGGTTCGCACCCAATACCCCTCGTAAAATAAATCTCTTTGTCTGTTTCTCGTAAACAGTCTGGCACGCCCGCAGAAGCGAAAAAGACAATGGACGGAACCCCCCCGGGGCGAAATTCATTTCGAAGACAAAAGAAAGAAAAGGAAAAACATATTCCGCGTTCCAACAGCGGCCTCGCCCCCCCCCCCCCCCCCCCCCCCCACACGTCGTCGTGCCATTCCCTGCGTACTTCCCGCAAGCTGAGCTCACACCCCGACGCCGCAGGACGTTCCGTCCCAGCTGGGTCGACGTCGCGTGGAACTTCTCTATGCACCCAGTGAGGTGAGCCCGACTGCGACCGGCTCGACTGTCGCTGTCCCCGGCCGCGCCCCACGCCCAGTCGAGGCTCTTGTCGAATCAGCGGCCTAAAGTCGTCCCCGCATCAGACGAACACCTAATAACATATAAGAGTGGTGTACATAAGAGTCAAATTGATTATTTTCTTATTATAAAGACTGGTAGAGTTTTGTGTAAAGATTGCAAAGTTATCCCTGGAGAGAGTTTAGCCCCACAACATAGGCTACTAGTAATAGATGTCTTTATCCCAAAATTTAAAAGAAAAACCATCATAAATAATTGCTCTAAGATTAAGTGGTAGAATTTGAAAAGTAAAAATTTGGAAACATTTAAAAATCATCTAATAAAAGAAAATATTTGAAATTTAGATCAAGAGTTAATGTAATGTGGAATAATGTTGCAAATTGTATAAAGAATTTAGCAAAACAACTCTTAGGGGAATCTAAAGGCAAAAGGAATGTAGAAAGAGAGATTTGGTGGTGGAGTGAGGAAATTCAAATACTATTAGAGCTAAAATAGTTTGTTTTAAGGCTCGGCAAAGTAACTTTAGAAATAAAAAAGCTAAAAAGAGGGCTAAAGAATAGTTAGTGATGCTAAATTAAAGGCGTTTGAAGAATTATATAATAAACTAGGAACCCGAGAGGGTGAAAAAGATATATTTAAACTTGCTAAATTAAGAGAAAAGAAAAGTAGAGATCTAGAACATGTTCGTTACATTAAGGATGAACATCAAAAGGTTTTAGTTAAGGATGTAGAGGTTAAAGAGAGATGGTGTAGCTATTTTCAAAAATTACTTAATGGAGATTGCTTTAAGGATGTTTCTTTAGAAGAGAATCATGAGTCGACAAAATGTGATAAATATCAATATTTCAGGCGTATTAACATGTCAGAAGTGGGTGATGCTTTAGAAAAAATGAAATTGGGCAAGGCCTTAGGACCGGATGGCTTACCTATTGAAGTGTGGAAAGCCTTAGGAGACATTGGTATTAAGTGGTTAACTAAATTTTTCAATAAAATTTTGAAGGAACGGAGAATGCCAGAAGAATAGAGAAAAAGTGTTGTGGTTCCTTTCTATAAAAACAAAGGGGATATTCAAAATTGTAATAATTACCGTGGAATTAAACTTATGAGTCACACTATGAAACTTTGGGAAAGAGTAATCGAGAAACGAATACGATGTATGACTACTGTATCAGAAAATCAGTTTGGTTTTATGCCAAGTAGATCTACTACAGAAGCTATTTTCTTATTACGGCAGTTAATGGAGAAGTATAGAGAGATGAGAAGAGATTTATATATGGTTTTTCTTGATTTAGAGAAGGCATATGATCGAGTTCTGAGAGATTTGATTTGGTGGACATTAACAAAGAAGGGAGTTTCTCAAGGATATGTTGACTTGATCCAGGATATGTACGAGGGTACTACTACTAGTGTGAGAACTATTGCTGGAGAGACTTGTGAATTTTCGGTCACAGTAGGCTTGCATCAAGGTTCTGCTCTAAGCCCGTATCTCTTTGCTCTGGTTATAGACGAGGTAACTAAGCAATTGCATGATGATATCCCTTGGTGTATGCTATTTGCGGATGATATTGTCTTAATTGATGAGAGTATTGATGGGTTAAATGCTAAGCTAGAAAGTTGGAGGCATGTCTTGGAATCTAAAGGTTTTAAAATCAGTAGGAGTAAGTCAGAGTTTATGCATTGCAATTATAATAATAAGAGGGTGTTACAGGAAGATATGATTCAAATTGATGGACAAGATATTCCTAAGAGTAGTAGCTTTCGATACGTAGGGTCTATTATCTAAGAGAATGGGGAGATTTATGACGATGTGGCACACAGGATTAAGGCAGGTTGGCAAAAATAGAGAAGTGCATCAGGAGTCCTCTGCAATCGTCGTATACCAGTGAAACTTAAAGGAAAATTTTATAGAATGGCAGTGAGACTTGCTTTATTATATAGTACCGAGTGTTGGGGAGTGCGAAAGGAGTACATTAACAAAATGTGTGTGGCGGAGATGAGGATGTTAAGATGGATGTTTGGTAAGACTAAGAAAGATAAGATTAGAAATGAGTGCTTCCGTGAGGATTTGGGGATAGCTCCAATTGATAGAAAAATGAGAGAAAATAGACAGGTGATTTGGACACGTGCATCATCGCCCTAACTCAACACTGGTTAAAAGATGTGACAAAATCTTAGTGGATACCAGTAAAAGAGGTAGGGAAAGGTCTAAAATGAGATGGTGCGATGTTATTAGGGAAGACTTGAACCTTTGAGTTTAAACATGACTATAGCACTTGATAGAAATTTGTGGCGGAAAAGAATTTATATAGCCGACCCCAAATAATGGGATAAGGCTCTGATGATGATGATGATGATTGCTAGTTAGAGACTTATTTGTCGACTATTCACGTCTCAATTATCCTTCTGCTGCCATGTTTGGGACGTGACAAGTAGGCATGGCTGGGTTTGTTATTTTGCTTTCTTATCAACGGTATATTAGTCGGTAATCCTTTTTTTATTGTTAACCTTAAACAATGATATAAAGGGGGTGGCTGCGGTTTTCTCTGGGTAGTACGGCAGCCACCCATGGCTTCTCTGATCATCCACCTTCTCTTCCTCCTCCTTTCCATGAGTGATGGTTGTACTTCACAATGTAAACAAAAGAAGAAATAGAAAAAGTTTATGGAACATGAAAAGTCCAACAATGTATAATATAAATTGTATGAAGCATGGTAAAATGTAAAAGGAGAATAAAAAAACCCAATACCAATGTCATAAAAACAATGGTATTAGCACCAGTTGTAGAACCTCAATATCATTGGATAGTAGCAGGCTAGCAGCAGCAGCATCACAAATTAGTAGAATAGGAAAGATGATTCTGAGAAGAAACAAGAACAAGGATGGTACATAGCAAACATAATCATCCTTAACAAAACAAGCCATGTTTCTTTAGATCTTGCTACAGTCCAAAGGTTGTATGTCACAGGGATGATATTTAGGTAAACATGAACAGTTCAAAAATACATTGAATAGATTTTGTAAATGCATTATCTAAAAATATACCAGTTGGGAAGGAGCTCTCATTTGTTGAACCATTTCTTGGATAACGTTAAGTTTTGAAAGGTCACCACCATTAATAAGTCTTCTGAGAGAGAGTATACTTTTTTCTAAATCCTAAGGGGAAAAAGCAACAGGAGTAAGTAAAGCAGCAGAAATAGTGAGATAGCCCCTTGTACAGCAAATTTAAGCCTATTGAAAATTACATATGATAAATGCGATGAGGAAAGTGAAATGAAATTTTGAAGCAGATAATTATTTTATACTCATGACACTCATATTTCCCTTACATATCCAGGAGATGAGAATTTACAATACAAATTGGGTGTTGCACAGAAATTTGCAGTGGTTATCTTCAGGAATCTCTAAATACTTCAAAATTTCCACTCTCAAACTAAGCAACTAAGAATACTAACTAAGAAAGTCAAATCATTGTCTATCTCACAACTGATCTTGTGGCACAAAATCAGCAAAACATCTTATCAATTGGTCAATGGCAAAAGTACTATAGAAAATGTGAGGTCAGAAATATGTGTTGCACAGAAGTCTGCAGTTCTTGGCTTCAGAAAATTCCAAGTTAAAATTTTATATGCTCAAACTATGCACCTGTAGACACAGGATTTTTCTTCACTCAATTTTATTCATTCATTTCATTTCATTTTGTTTTGGTTCAAGATATTCATTCATTTCACATATTTTGGATTTTGGTATTTGCGGGGCGTGCCAATCTGTCTAGTAGACAGGAGAAAAAGTCCGCGCGATGCGGAGGAAGGGTTTTAGTGTCCGAGGAACGGACGGGTGTTGGTGTCCGAGGAACGGACAGGTATTGGTGTCCGAGGAACGGACGGATATTGGTGTCCGAGGAACGGACAGGTATTGGTGTCCGAGGAACGGACGGGTGCGCCAATTTTAATATGAACTTCTTTGATTCCGTGTCTTTTCATCAACAGGCGATCAGGGTAGCGTGTGCTGGACCTCTGCCTCCATCGATCGGAATCAATGTTACATTTATATCGAGTTAAAAGCCCTTGGTATTATTTAATACCAACTTTAACCCGAATACCATTCATAGCAAGGATGAGAACATATATATGTAAAGAATTTAGAAAGTCCTAATATGATATTTTCCCCTTTTTTTATTGAAAATGCATTTTACTCTTTGAAAATGTTCGAGTTTGTTTCATTTTGAATGGTATGAGATGGTATGGCTGCCTATTTTCTTTGGGGTGAAATATGATTTTAAAAATGGAACGGGTATATATTCATGGACCCGTTTGAGGCTTAAAATATATGATTTGAACTTTCGTTTGGAATGGGTATACACCCGCAGATTATTTTTGGGCTTTATGTGTATTGAGAACTTGGGCAGCACTTCCACATGGGCAGAGTTGTTGTGCAAATTTATAGTATGACTTTGATTATAGATTATGAAGTTCCGTGGCATATATTTTTTTGTGGGGCGAAGCCTCTCTTTGAACAGAGCTTCCCTTCTTCTTTTGTTCGCATGGAGATGACCTTGCAGACATATGGATATATTTCTTGTGAGGGTCCTTGTCAAAGCAGAGTTTCTCCCCGATGAACTATCCACATGGGTACAACTCTTTTGTGATATATATATATATATATATATATATATATATATATATATGGCAGAATTTCGACTCGGCCAGAGTTTGTCTTTTCTTTTCTTCTTTTAGAAATATATTCATATAATCATGATTTTTCATGGGTGTATGCATATATTTTCTGCAGAACTTCCGCTTAGGTAGAACTCCCTTTATTGCATACAAATGTGGAGTTGTAGACATCTGAGTCTATTTTCGGGCAGAACCTCCGCTTAGACAAAATGTCCTCAAGAAACGTATGCATATGAAATGGTGTTTATAGGAGAGTCTCTACTTAGGCAGGATTCTTCCCGCAGAATACATGTGCATAGCCATGAATTTGTAATTTTATGAATATCTTCTCGAGTGGTATCTCCATTTAGGCGGAGTTTCCATCACGAAAGGTATCTCTGTAGAAACAGAGTCTCCTTCAAGAAATATACTCATATGAATCCAAATTTATGGTTGTACAAAAGTGTTCTTGGGCAGAATTCCCGCTTAGGCAGAGTTTCCCCTAGGAAACATATGCACATAAGCACGGATTCGTAACTATATGAATATGTTCTTGAATAGAGATTCTACTCAAATGGAAGTTCTGCTAAGGAACATATATGTATAGGCGCAAAATTGCCATTTTTATGGATATATTCCCGAGCTATAACCCCACTTGGGCGGGAGCTCCCCAAAGTTTATTCTAGAAAAGGGGGTTTCTGCCCGGGCAGAGTTTCCTTTAGGGAAGATATACATATGAATGCAAATTTGCGAATATACGGGTATGTTCTTGAGCAGAATCTCCGCTTGGGCAGAGTCTCCTCTAAGAAACATATGCATATAAATACGAGTCTGTGGTTACATGGACATGTTTCTTCAGAAGGAACTTTGTCATGGGCAGAGTTTCCTCCCGAGAAAGCATATATGTATAAGTGCAAATTTGAGGTTTATGGATATGTTCTTAGTCGGAATCTCCACTTGGGCAGAGTTTCCCCTAGGAAACATATACATAAAAACACAAATTTGCGAATATACGAATATGTTCTCGGGTAGAATCTTCACTTGGGGAGAGTCTTACCTATGAAACACATACATATAAACACAAACACACCATCCCAGAGACTTAGCACTCGATGGGAGGTGGCACATATGCGTCTGGATGCGTAGCATTCAGAGCACGAATTACAAAGGTATTTAAATACCATATGTCCATGTATGGATGGTATTTAAACCCTATAGCCCATGGGGGCCGATGCCGTTATTACGGACTTAAGAAGAGAGAATTGCCGATGCCGTATGGAGACGATCTCTCGATATCTCACTCTGCTCCGAGTAGGGAAGGGGGGGGGGTTTGGAAACTTTTGTATCTTTTTCTTTGAGAATTTCGGGAAAACAGGGGGACAGCACCACGGGATGGAGAGGGCTGTGGCCTTTTTTGGGGGCCGGCCCCTTTGAATGAGGGGATTGGGGGGCCTTTTATAAGGGAAGGCCCCCCTTACATGTGTGGGAGTGGGGGCTCCCTTTAACCGATGGGAGTCCCATCAGTTAGAGGGAAAATTCTCTTTAACCGATGGGGGTACCATCGGTTAGAGGGATAAAACCCCTCAACCGATGGTAGTCCCAAATCCCCTTAACCGATGGCAGTCCCATCGGTTAGGGGACTCTCAAGGGGAGATCCCCTTAACTGATGGGACTCCCATCGGTTAGAGGGGAATTCCCCTCTAACCGATGGTAGTACCATCAGTTGGAGGGGTTTGTCCCTCCAACCAATGGTGCTTCCATCGGTTGGGGGAGAGAACCCCCTTAACCGATGGTAGCGCCATCGGTTAAGGGGAAAAAACCCCCTAATCGATGGTGCTTCCATTGGTTAAGGGAGGGGGAATTTCTGGGAATGGGGAATTGGCAAAATTTTTTTTTTTTGTGTACACAAATGCCCCCCACGGGAAGTGCGCCAAAGCCGAAGGCGGAGGAGGACGTCCCGTGCATTCTTCGAGCTGTGCTTCTGATCTTCATGGCTTGACAATAAACTTGAATCGGAAAGTTGTAGCCACAGTTGACACGCTTCAGCACTTGCACTGTGAAGTCAACAACCTCGGGCAACGATCGACTTTGTCATGTTTCTTGTGCTGAGCGATCAGCTCCGCTTCCTTGGATTTACTCAGTACTGACTTTGGCTTTCTTTGCCTAGGTCTTTGCCTTTTGGATTTCATCTCAGGGATTTTTTTTTAGATCTGCCTTTCTGGCTTTGTTATGGATTTGAATTGATTGAGGACTCAATTGGTGAGACTCGTCTTTCTGACTTTGCTCAACAACTTGATTTGAGAATTTTTTTTTTGACTTGTGATTCTGACTTGATTTGCAGTTGAATCTGATATCACTTTCCTGAGCTTTGCCTTTTTGGCATTTGCTTGGATTGGATTTGACATCTTTTTCTTGAATCTTGTCTTCTCAGCTTTGTCCGAGATTTGACATGGTATTCGGCTACTGAGGTTGACCTTCTTGTTTTTGCGGTTATCTTTCTTCTTTTTCTTTCTCTTCTTCTTTATTCATCATTTTTTCATATATGTTTTGAGTTCTCAACCATCCTTGCTCTGGAAGTTGTTGGAGATAGGTATGTTGAAGCTCATTTGAATATTCCCTCTTCTTCCAAACCCAAGAGAGCTGGAAAAAGGAGGGTGGCGGATTCCACCACATCTGGCGGTGACTTTCTTTTCCTTTCTTTTCTTCTCTCATCATTGTCATTCATGACTCTTCTTCTTGATTCATCACTTATCCTTTCTTCCCTTTTTGACTTATCTACCTCAGATGACGAGACAGATGAGGAAAAGTGCCGGTCCGATTGCTTTGGGCGGCCATGCCTCTTTGCCTAGAGGTTCTCCTCTCCTTTGTGGAGTGGAGCGTGAGAATTCCTCACGGGCAGTTGCCGATTTTATGCCGGAGATTGATTGTAATGAACCATCATCTGATTGTCTGTTTTCTTGAGATAGCCATGATGGATGACGGTGCCTCTGCATTTGCTGAGCTGAGAGTCTCTGCGGAACAGTATTCTTTTGCTCCTGTCGGGGCTTATATCCCGATGCTTGCCAAGGAATATTCTGCCATGGAATTAACTCTTGCAGGTGACTTCCTTTACTGAGCTCATATACAGTCTTTAAAGATGATGTTTTCTTTTCTGATATTGACTTTCCTTCCTTGTATTCAGGTGACCAAGTCTTCTGTGATCAACTCTTCTCTGGGGGATGATGGATTCACATTCTGTATTTGTGGCCAATCCTCTCTTTCCACTTTTGGGGAGATGCAGGGAGCCCATTTTTGGAATTTCAAGCTTATTCTGTCTTTCAAGTAGGCGATGCTGCGAGTGACGATGGTGTTGAGCATGGTTGTCGGGAAGGAGAACATTGCTCGGCTGGAACGCGAGCTTGATGAAGAGAGGTCTTCTATGAATCAGGAGGCTAGAGATGAGGCCATAGATTCTGAAGAAGAAACTGCCTATGTAAGAAATGGAAGGAACTTCCGCCAGTTGACAGCCTCCAAAGTTAAGGAAGTTGAACAGCCGAAGAGGAAAAAGCCTTCCTGCCTTTGCTTTTCAGTATGACATTTACATGCTGAGCTCATTGTCTCGCCCCCTTTTTTTTTTGACTTTCATGTAGCAATCACCACTCTTTGTATGTTTGTACAAAAAGTGACTTGTGGCTTTGTAAATACAAGGTGAAGGACAATGAAGATCCTCCTTTTCATTTTCCTCCTTCCTTTTTTTCTTTTCTTTTTCTGTCTTCTTTTTTTTTTTTCTTTTTCACATTACCAATCCCAGTGCCCTCTCGGGTTTTCACTAAGACTGGCCCCCTTTAGATTTTTCCAACGTGCCCTTTCGGGTTTTCACGTTGAGGAGTTACCCATTTTTGCCTGAAGCGCCTTTCAGGTTTTCACCTCAGTCGGATCTTTTTGATCTTTTTACCCTCAAACATACAACGAGCCGTATACTTAAGTCCATCGGGGTATCTCTATTTTTTTTTTAAACCCTTTTTCTTTCTTTCTTTTTTTTTTTTTACTTGACTGTTGAGGACTCGACTGACTTAGATAATTGAATGGCTAAGGGTTTGGTTGTGGCATGAGCGGTGGATTCGGATGTGGTTTGAGATTTAAATTTGGCCAATGATTGGAAATTCGGATTTGGAATTTGGATCTGGATGTGGATTTGGGTTTGAACATGAGCATGTTGGCTTACCTTTGTGGTATGTTGAATTCGAGTTTGGATTATGGATACGAGATTTTGGATATGATTTAGCTTTGGACTTGGTTTTGAATAGGTTCTGGAATGGTGTTTATTGTTCGGTTTTGAGATTTGAATTTCGCCCCTCCTTGATGGCTTAGTGCCGGGATAAGGGATTTGCACTTGGATTTGAACGGCTGGAGAGGAAGAAACCTTCTTGCATTTGTTTCACAGCATAAAATTTGTATATTGGGCTTGTTGTGATCTCCTTTCTATTCTGCATGTGGTATCTATCACCCTCTGCAAGTTTGTAATGTGGTGACTTGTAACTTTGTGGATGTATGAATGAAGGACTGAGAAATCCTCCTTTTCATTTTTTTTTTCACATTACCAGCCTTAGCGCCCTTTTGGGTTTTCACCAAGACTGGCCCCCTTTAGCTTTTTCCAACGCGCCCTTTCGGGTTTTCACGTTGAGGGGTTACCCATTTTTGGCTGAAGCGCCCTTTCAGGTTTTCACCTCAGCCGGATTTTTTGATCTTTTTACCTTCAAGCATACAGTGAGCCGTATACTTAAGTCCATCGGGGTATCTCTATTTTTTAACCCCTTTTCTTTCTTTTTTTTTTTTTTTTTTGACCTGACTGGTGAGTACTCGACTGGTTTGGGTAGTTGAATGGATGAGGGTTTAATTGTGGAATGGGTGGTAGTCTGGCTGTGGAATGGGTGGTAGTCTGGTTGTGGAATGGGTGGTGGTGGATTTAGGTTTGAGCGTGAGTATGTTGGCTTACCTTTGTGGTATTTTGAATTTGAATTTGGATATGGGTATGAGATTTGAGTTTATTTGGCTTCAAGTTTTTAGTTTTGGGTATTGGTATGGACTTTGGCATGAAGTTTGGGTTTGGATTTGGGGTTTTAGGTTTGAATTTCGCCCATCCCTGATGGCTTAGGGCAGAGATAAGGGATTTGCATTTGGATTCGTATTAGAGTTGAGATTGGGTTTGTTTTTGGATTTGGATATGGACATGTCAGTTTATCTTTGTGGTATTCTGGATGGGATATGAGATTTTGATTTTGCTTTTGGATTTTGGATGTAGGATTTAGGTTGATTTGGCTCTGGACTTGGTTTTGGTTTTGATTTTGACTTTAGTTTTGATTTTGGTTTTGGTTTTGGTTTTGATTTTGGTTTTGGTTTTGGTTTTTGTTTTGGTTTAGCCTACCTTGATGGCTTATGGCTAAGATATGGAATTTCGGGCTTCTATTTGGTTCAGCCTACCTTGATGGTTTGTGGCTATATTTGGTATTCTTGGTTTGATTTATTTTGGCATTTATAGTTCGGCGCATGTGGTTTTGGATCAAATTTGGATATGATCTGCCTTGATGGTTTGCTGACTATGAATTTGGGATTGTATTTGAATATGAGTTGCCTTGATGGCCTTAGGATATGAACTTGGAATTTAAACTTGATATCACCTACCATGGTGGTTTACTGGTGGGACTTTGGGTTTTGAATTGGCTTTGGATATGACTTAATGGCTGGTATGATATAGCCTTGTGATTTGCTGGCTATGATTTTGGATTGGATTTGGTATCGCTTGCCTTGATGGCTTTTGGCTATGGATTGGAATTTAGATTTGATATAGCCTACCTTTTTGGTTTGCTGGCTATGTTTTGGAATTTGAATTTTAGATATAGCCTGCCTTGGTGGCTTGCTGGCTATATTTTGGATTGAATTTTAGATATGGCCTGCCTTGGTGGCTTGTTGGCTATATTTGGATTGAATTTTGGATATGGCCTGCCTTGATGGCTTGCTGACTATGAATTTGGATTCGAATTTCAGATATAGCCTGCTTTGGTGGCTTGCCGGTTATATTTTGGGATTTGAATTTCAGATATAGCCTGCCTTGGTGGCTTGCTGGCTATATTTTGGGATTTGAATTTCAGATATAGCCTGCCTTGGTGGCTTGCTGGCTATGACTGGATTTTAATATAGCCTACCTTTGTGGTTTGCTGACTATAGAATTGGAATTGCGTTTGGAATTGTATTTGGATAAGGCCTGCCTTGGTGTCTTGTCAGCTATGACTGGAGTATGGGTTTGATATAGACTACCTTTGTGGTTTGCTGGTTATGATTTTTGGAATTTGGACTTGATATAGCCTACCATTGTGGTTTGCTGGCTATAGTTTTGGAATTTGGATTTGGAATTGTATTTGGATATCTGATTTGGCCTGCCTTGGTGGCTTGCTGGCTATGATTTGGATTGGATTTTGGATATGGCCTGCCTTGGTGGCTTGCTGGCTATATTTGGGATTTGAATATGATGGTGCCTACCTTTGTGGTTTGCTGGCTATGGTTTTGAAATATGAGTTTGGTGAAGAGTGGAATATGGAGGATGAAGTACCTTTGGCTTCATGCTCCTACAGGGATTGGAGGATTGTATGATGGACATGTGGGTATTTGATTCTTTTGCCTCCATTTATGGTAAGCTTCCATTTCAGCAAGGATCCTCAAAGAGGGCCTCTTTCATTCCTTTCTAGCTTTCTGCCTATCTGGGTAATTGGATTTTTTTGATGATTGGCCGAGGAACTCATGTTCTAGGGCATGGTATAGTTTCAGGTGCTTTCCATTGAGTGGAGGAAAGGGCGCAGTACCTTTATGGTTAACCGGTCGATATGCACCTTTTTCATATGCCAAAGTGACGATGCATGGGCCAAGCTAAGTAGGCTGCAATTTGCCGCACGACTTTTTTTTTTGCCATTGCTTCTCTGCATTTGACTATGACGAGGTTTCCTTGCTTGAATGCTCTTGGTCTTGCCAATTTTGTCAAAAGCGCAGACCATTCTGACTTGTCATACTTGGAGGGATTTATATGCTTCGAGTCGCCTTCCTTCCAGGTTGGAGAGCTCCTCAAGTCTTCTTTCTATCTGACTTTGATCTTGGCTTTGAAATTCATTTTGAATTGCCACCCGACAGGATGCCATTTCAATTTTGATGGGTATCATTGCTTCAGCTCCATATACCAAAGAGAAGGGCAAACATCCGGTAGGGGTATTATGTACCGTTTAGTAAGCCCATAAAGCTTCATGGATTTTCTCTCCCCATTCCCGCTTTCTATTGCCGACTATTTTGGCAAGCAGCTTACAGAGGGTTTTGTTGAAGGCTTCTGCCAATCCATTTGCTTGTGGATTATATACTGAAGAAGTCCTCCAATTAATATGAAATTTGGCTGCTAAAGCATATATTGTTTTATTGCGGAATTGTGACCCATTATCGGATATGATTCTGTGAGGAGTTCCAAATCTGTATATTATGTTTTGCTCGACAAATTTGGCGACCAATTCTCCGGTTACCTTCCTCAATGGGATAGCTTCAACCCACCGAGAGAAATAATCTATAGCAGCCAATATGAATTTGTGGCCTTGAGATAAGGGTGGGAATGGTCCCACAATATCCATCCCCCATTCGGCAAAGGGCCAGGTTGGTGCTGTGGGATGTAATATATTTGGTGATTTCCTCGGTACAGGGCCAAATGCTTGACATTGATGATATGTACGGGCATATTGAATGCAGTTTGCGTACATGGTAGGCCAGTAGAAGCCTTTTAGCTTGATATTGACTTTCACTTTCTCTCCTGCCTGGTGTGCTCCACACAGTTCGGAGTGAACTTCTTTCATGATGGTTTTGGCTTCTTTGAAAGATAGGCATCTGAGGAGGACTGGCCCTTTCTTTTCATGGACCAGCCTATATAGTTGTTCTGCTATTAATTGATATGAGGTGGCCCTGCATAAGAGCTGAATTTTCTGTGCTTGATTAGGTGGCAACCAACCTTTCTTGATTTTGATGAGCGGCTTGCGCCAATCTTCAGATTCATTTGTTGCATCTAGCTCTGTATTATATACTTCCTCAATTGTGATATTAGACTCAGTGCCAAGGATATTGGGCATGAGTCTTCTGCGACGGACACTTATGTCCAATTCCCCTTTGGGAGGCAATTTTATGGTAGAAGCCAGTTTGGCTAGAGCATCAGCCTGAGAATTTTCACTTCTCGGCACATGGGATATGTTGAAGAAGTTAAATTTTTCTTTGAGCTTCACAACTGTGGTATAGTATGGAAGCAATTGTGGTTTTCGGACTTCATACTGGCCCAATACCCGTCGAATGACCAGTTGCGAGTCACCATAAACTTGTATACTTTTGACCCCTGCTCCAGTAGAGGGGCTGGTAGAGCCATCTGTATAGTGGAGAGTTCTAGAAGCTCTATCAAAATATAATTCCCAAGAGGGTAGCTCAATTGTGGCAACCTTTTCGAGAATTGAATTTTCACTTGTAGGAGAAAGAGTTTCTTCTTCTGGGAGGTTTATAGATAAAGGGGAATCTTCTGGCACTGGATGTGCGGCCAAAAATTTGGCCAAGCCTTGCCCTTTGATTGCCCTTTGTGGGATGTATGTGATATCAAACTCCATGAGGAGCAGAGCCCATTTCGCGAGTCTTCCTGACAATATGGGTTGCCTTAGCAGATATTTGATTGGATCATACTTGGAGATGAATTTAATTTCATGAGCCAGAAGATAATGCCTCAATTTCTTTACGGCAAATATCAGTGCTAGACACACTTTTTCCATTGGAGCATATCGGAGTTCTGGACCAATTAGCTTTCTGCTAAGATAATATAAAGCTTGCTCTTTATCTTCTTCATTTGTTTGTGCCAATAGAGCTCCCAGAGAAGCATCCATAGCTGAAATATAGAGTATAAGAGGCTTCCCAGCAACTGGTGCCCCCAGGACTGGCGGAGTGAGAAGATATTATTTGATTTGTTCAAAAGCATCCTGACATTCTTGGTCCCAGATGAAGGGAGCATTCTTCTTCATTAGTTTGCCGAACGGCATGCATCTTCCTGAAAGATTTGAGATAAAATGTCTAATATAGGCTAGTTTCCCTTGAAATGACCTTAGATCGGTCAGATTTTGAGGAGGTGGAGATTGCTAGATCGCCTTGATTCTGTCGGGGGTCTATTTCCATTCCCTGATATTTGACGACGAATGTTTTTTCAATCGTCGAACACTTTGATCTTGCCCTGGAGAGTAAACTTGCATGCAACTGGGAGATAGAGGAATACTCCCTTATGAGGTCAGCTTCATAGTTGACACTCCGCCGCTCTGGGCGAGTTATTTTGCTTTGAGAATTCTTTGCAGGTGATTTGGAAAAACATTTGTTTACCACAAAAGCTTGCCAGTCTCACTATCTTCATCTAAACATTTAATTTGTTTACCCTTCCCTTTAGACTGGGCAAGGGGTTGAGGAATTGGCCCTCTAAGATATAAAAGGGCATCAGTCAAATGGCATTCATCTTCCCGAAACGGGGCTTGATCGGCAAAGACTGTATACTACTTCCCTTCTTTTGCATATTTGATGCATTGATGGAGAGTTGACGGGATGATCCCATTTTCATGCAGCCAGGGTCTCCCAAGCAATATTCTGTATATTGTATCAGCATCAATAATGTAGAAGGCTACCTTGGTGGTGAAGCTTCCCAGTGATTCGTACATCTTTTACCTGTTGCATATGAGGCATGAGATGTAGAGATTCAATGGCTTTATAGGGCATTATATTGGTAGATGCCCCCGGATCGACCAGGATCCGATTTAATCGAATATTGTTGACCTGTCCCTTCATATATAAGGGACGATTGTGATATGGAGAGGATAGCAACATGTGCTTATCTTGTGAAAGTGACATTTGCTGCCAGTGTTTCATATATTTGAGCTTGTAAATCAGCCATATGAGCTTCATATATTTTTGATTCTTGGAGTACTTTGACAAGAGTTTCTCTCAGGTCTTGGCTCCAAGCAATTACCTCCCAGACAGTGATGTTGACAGGGAGTGATTTGAGTTGCCGAAAGATGTTGTCATCAGCCTTGATGCGTATCTGGTCCGATGAGGGAGATCCCTTTATCGAGGACTCAGATGGCTTCTTTGGCTTGATAGATTTCTTTTGAGAGAGAGGAATCAACAGCCTTCCATTTGAAAAGAGAGGAGCGTTGTTCGGCTCATTTGATGAGGCATGGGGACTTCGGATCTTTTCTTTTGTATGAGGAGGCATATTGGCCAGCTCTCCTTCTTCATCTGAAGGGTTGAAGACATAAGAATCCGCCCATATTTCGGCTTCAGGCAGAGGCTTTGACTCTTCGCCGTGAATGAGAATGACTTTGCTTGATTTTGTGATATCGGGCTTCTTGAAAATAGTAGATGCAACTTTTTGCTCTTTACCATGCCCTTTCTTGCGACGACGATTTGAATTATTTACTGGCCGACGCTGATATGTCAGCATTGTTGGCTTACCTTAAGCCTGTTTGGTATTATCACTTGGAGAGATTTATAGCTTCTTTGGTTGAGGTTTGGACACCATATTGTAAATTGGTGAGTTAAATATGTAATTTGATTCTTCAATTTTGATTGTTTTTTTTTTAAGTTGATATTTGAGGTACCTCAGCAGCAGCATCACGCTACATTTGTTCTTTTTCATTCTTCTTTTACTATTATTACTATTATTCTTTGTTTTTTTTTTCTTTTGTTGTTTGTTGTTTTTTTTGTTTTGTTTTTATTTTGTTTATATATATATATGTGTGTATATATTTTTATTTCATACCTGAAGAGCTTTAAGTGAGCTTATGACTTTCTGCTCTGAAGATGATTTGGAGATGCTTCTCTTGTTGGAGCCACCTCTTACTGTAGAGTTGTTGATTCTTTTGGAACTGGCTGATTTTGAGGGCCAACAGTGACCCATTCACAAAGGTTGCATTAATTGAAGATGGGAGTTGGTGATAATGATCGACGAACTCCTCTGCTTGCTGGGAGATTGGCTTTGCCGCAGCTTCTTTTGATATTCTAATTCTGTATTGAAAAAGATCAATTTTGAATTGCTCCATTTCGGCTTTGACTTTGTATCATCCATAGCCCAGTGGATGATGATAATATTCACATATCTTTGGATATAGAGCTTGGGATTCTGGACTTGAATCATAGGCTTGCTGTGACACCTTATTTGCTGGCGTCACAGAATTCCCATATTGATAAAATTTCCCCTCCCAGATATGAGTTTCGACCAGATCATGGAGATCCAGACAATAGTTATACACCTCCTTTCACTCTGAAAGATATATGGTGCTGGTTCAAGTATGGAAACTAAACTTTGCCTTCTGAGATTGTCAAATATAAACTTGATGTTCTTTGTTGCAAATGAGTGCTTATTGTAGAAGACGCACATTTGTATACCATTGACTAGATAAATATGGATTTGAAGGCTCCCCCACTGATGACTGAGGAAGACCAAAGGATGATGATGAATTAATGACATTCACCAAATAGGATCCAGGTTGGCTAGTCCATTTGGTGGTTGTTGAGTATGAGGTTAGTTGACCCGATGAATACCCAGGTCAATTATCTTTTGAACATCATTTTTGAATCTTATGCAATCTTCGATGCTATGATCCATCATTTGATGATACGGGTAGTAATTGGCTAATATTTCTGCCGGAGCTTGATAATCCATCAATCCAGATTGAAGGTATAGCCGAAAAAGTGAGAAAGTTTGATGTCGAGGGAAAGAATATAACCTTGCCGGCTTGACAGGAGTTGAAGGATCTTCGGATAGCCACCCAATTGAGTCTGTATATGGCGACATAGGAGGCGGCTCTGAATATATTTGAGTATGCATAAGAGTATATTTGCCTTTGGACTCTCCTCATCATCCTATGTGGATCATGCCTTGATCTTGGTGGAGAATGAGCTCCTGAATTATCTTGAGGAGGATCACATGAATGACCGTCCTCGGGATGATTTGAATTTGTTGGAAGTCCCATCATATAAGTGACATTGACAGATTGCTTTGGTCGATCCCAAGCATGAAGTTGAGGAGAGTTAACCAGACCATTCTGAATGAATATGAGGCCATTTTGAATAATCTTCTGGGCCTCATTTTTGAAGACGTATCAACCTTCAATTACATGCCCCACCATACGGTGATACAGGCAAATTAAGTTGATTGGTTTTGCTAACATCTGCTAGCTTCTTTGGTGTTGGCAGTGATATTAACTGATTATCGAGGCAGAGATCAAGAGCCTCTTAGTATGCTCCTTTTTGAAGGAATAAGGAGTCTTCATATGCCCTTTATGAGATACATGAGCCATTTGTTTGGCTAGAAACATCTCAATTTCTGCTACCATATAATTTAATTGCTCGAAACTCTTGATATTTGCTTCCAAGAGTTTCTCATTGATGGTTGATGTGAGGCCTCTTTGGCAGATAGGGATTGTATCTATTTGCGGGGAGAGTTATTGCATTTCATGCTAAACTCTCTCCGCCTCTTGGTAAAGTGGATTGCCGATTCCTCTTTCTGTTGTTTGAGGGAACATAATTTGGCGAGAGAGATACCTTCCCTTTAGCCGTTTAGAGATGGTCTAGAAATTTCTTTTGCAGATCCGCCCAATCAGCAACTGAGTCAGGCTTGAGTTTTGAATACCTTTGAAATGCAACTTCAATCAAGGAAGTTGGAAAATATCTGTGGAGATAAGATTTACCGATGGCGAGCTCGCCCAAGGCAATAACATAATGTGCCACATATTCCAGTGGTAACCCATGTCCATTAAACTTTGATAGTTTTGGGACTTTAGGGCATGTTTCTGGTAGCTTCTTGAATTGATGATATACTGGATATGGAACAGATTATAGATCTGTCATCTGCATGCCTTCGCTCTGCTGAGCGAACATATTTTGAATAATTTTCTATATCTCATGCCTTTGAATGGGAATACCTTGAATTGTTTCTGTTTGAGGAGGCATAATACTAGACGAGTCAATGATATCCTGACTCGTAGTTTGAGGAAGAAGACCAGTTGTAGAAACTGCCGGATGATTTGCCAGGGCAGACCCATCTGGATGCTAAATTTGTTGATTTTCAGTAGAGACTGGCTCTGTAGAACGCTGGAGGCTTGAAGTTGCCTATTGCCTCATCTCATTTAGAAGCGCAACCACTTGAGATTGACATTGCTGCATCACTTGGCATTTGCCATCACCTGACATTACTTGGAAATTTTCCTTTGTAGGCAAATCAATGACGGCGTTGATATTTGAAGTAGGAAGCCCATCTTCTTTGATTTGAACATTTATCTCTTTGAAGAAGGGGATTTGAATTCCTTCATGTTGAAAGCCAACACGAGGGGGAGCTTGACTAGATGTTCCGGCTTGTCTACTGGGCTGGCGGTTTCTTCTGGCAAACTGCCCGATGGCCTTAGTGGGAATATTTGGGTTCGCTTCTGCGATTTGTTTTGCCCTTTCGCCAGAGTCTCTCCCAGAGGCATAGTATGGGAAGATTATAAGCTTGGGTTTTTCCTGAGCTGTCCAAGTAACACGTCGTCTTTTTGACGGACGGGTATTGGCATTAGGAATTGCCCCCAGCCTATCAAATATTGAGATTCGCCGTATACGATCAGGGATCGATACACGAGATTTGAATTGTTAAGTTGAAATTTCTTTGACTACCCGGATATTTCTCAGGCCTTGAGGAGTATAGCTTGATTTCCTACCTTTGTGGTTTACTGGCTATGATTTCGAATTTGGATTTGAGATAGCCTACCTTTATGGTTTACTGGCTATGGTTTTGAATTTGATCTGGACATGACTTGCCTTGATGGCTTGTTGGTCATGTGCTTGAGTTTGGATTCGGCATAGCCTACCTTTGTGGTTTACTATCTATGATTTTGAATTTGGATTTGAAATAGCCTACCTTTGTGGTTTACTGGCTATGGTTTGGAATTTGATTTGGAATAGCCTACCTTTGTGGTTTACTGGCTATGGTTTTGAATTTGATTTGGAATAGCCTACCTTTGTGGTTTACTGGCTATGGTTTGGAATTTGGATTTGAGATATGACCTACCTTGATGGCTTTTTGGTCATGTGCTTGAGTTTGGATTTGATATAGCCTACCTTTGTGGTTTACTGGCTATGGTTTTGAATTTGGATTTGAAATAGCCTACCTTTGTGGTTTACTGGCTATGGTTTGGAATTTGATTTGGAATAGCCTACCTTTGTGGTTTACTGGCTATGGTTTTGAATTTGATTTGGAATAGCCTACCTTTGTGGTTTACTGGCTATGGTTTGGAATTTGGATTTGAGATATGACCTGTCTTGATGGCTTGTTGGTCATGTGCTTGAGTTTGGATTTGATATAGCCTACCTTTGTGGTTTACTGGCTATGGTTTTGAATTTTGGATTTGGATATAACTTACCTAGGCTCACAGACAATAAATGTTGTTGGCCAGAGTTAGGTTTATCCCCTTCATTAGCATTATCTTTGGAGAGCATTCGGGTGCCCCCTGTTGATAATAGCAGGACAAGCTTTGACGTGCCCATGACTCTTATGCGCCTTCCTTGTTGACTTGTTGGAGAGAGGCTCTTGAGTAGCATTTTCTTCATAGGAACCACCCTTAGGGAATAAGGGGATCCGACAATTGCTGGAAGAATCTCCGAATGCGATCGGAGTCGCCAGGTAACCGAACTTTGCATAGTTGTTGATGACGAGCGGTCTATAAGTGACGACCATCTTCAACAGTTTGTGATTTGCCTTCTTGTTTGTACCTTCAAGGGAAAACATCAAAATTAGGGCTTTCATGAAAAATAGATGTATGTCTCATCCTTGTTACTATGAATGGTGAGAAGAGGTTCCACCGAGCGTGCCAATTATAGACACAGGATTTTTCTTCACTCAATTTTATTCATTCATTTCATTTCATTTTGATTTGGTTCAAGGTATTCATTCATTTCACATATTTTGGATTTTGGTATTTGCGGGGCGTGCCAATCTGTCTAGTAGACAGGAGAAAAAGTCCGTGCGATGCGGAGGAAGGGTTTTGGTGTCCGAGGAACGGACGAGTGTTGGTGTCCGAGGAACGGACAGGTATTGGTGTCCGAGGAATGGACGGGTATTGGTGTCCGAGGAACAGACATGTATTGGTGTCCGAGGAATGGACGGGTGCACCAATTTTAATCTAAACTTCTTTGATTCTGTGTCTTTTCATCAACAGGCGATCAGGGTAGCGTGTGCTGGACCTCTGCCTCCATCGATCGGAATCGATGTTACATTTACATCGAGTTAAAAGCCCTTGATATTATTTAATACCAGCTTTAACCCGAATACCATTCATAGCAAGGATGAGAACATATGTATGTAAAGAATTTAGAAAGTCCTAATATGATATTTTCCCCTTTTTTATTGAAAATGCATTTTACTCTTTGAAAATGTTCGAGTTTGTTTCATTTTGAATGGTATGAGATGGTATGGCTGCCTATTTTCATTGGGTGTGAAATATGATTTTGAAAATGGAACGGGTATATATTCATGGACCCGTTTGAGGCTTAAAATGTATGATTTGAACTTTCGTTTGGAATGGGTATACACCCGCAGATTATTTCTGGGCTTTATGTGTATTGAGAACTTGGGCAGCACTTCCACATGGGCAAAGTTGTTGTGCAAATTTATAGTATGACTTTGATTATAGATTATGAAGTTCCGTGGCATGGAGATGACCTTGCAGACATATAGATATATTTCTTGTGAGGGTCCTTGTCAAAGCAGAGTTTCTCCCCTATGAACTATCCACATAGGTACAACTCTTTTGTGAATATATATATATATATATATATATATATATATATATATATATATATATGGCAGAATTTCGGCTCAGTCAGAGTTTGTCTTTTCTTTTCTTCTTTAGAAATATATTCATATAATCATGATTTTTCATGGGTGTATGCATATATTTTCTGCAGAACTTCCGCTTAGGTAGAACTCCCTTTATTGCATACAAATGTGGAGTTGTAGACATCTGAGTCTGTTTTCGGGCAGAACCTCTGCTTAGACAAAATGTCCTCAAGAAACGTATGCATATGAAATGTTGTTTATAGGAGAGTCTCTACTTAGGCAGGATTCTTCCTGCAGAATACATGTGCATAGCCATGAATTTGTAATTTTATGAATATCTTCTCGAGCGGTATCTCCATTTAGGCGGAGTTTCCATCACGAAAGGTATTTCTGTAGAAACAGAGTCTCCTTCGAGAAATATACTCATATGAATCCAAATTTATGGTTGTACAAAAGTGTTCTTGGGCAGAATTCCCGCTTAGGTAGAGTTTCCCCTAGAAAACATATGCACATAAGCACGGATTCGTAACTATATGAATATGTTCTTGAATAGAGATTCTACTCAAATGGAAGTTCTGCTAAGGAACATATATGTATAGGCGCAAAATTGCCATTTTTATAGATATATTCCCGAGCTATAACCCCGCTTGGGCGGGAGCTCCCCAGAGTTTATTCTGGAAAAGGGGGTTTCTGCCCGGGCAGAGTTTCCTTTAGGGAAGATATACATATGAATGCAAATTTGCGAATATACGGGTATGTTCTTGGGCAGAATCTCCGCTTGGGCAGAGTCTCCTCTAAGAAACATATGCATATAAATATGAGTCCGTGGTTATATGGACATGTTTCTTCAGAAGGAACTTTGTCATGGGCAGAGTTTCCTCCCGAGAAAGCATATATGTATAAGTGCAAATTTGAGGTTTATGGATATGTCCTTAGTCGGAATCTCCACTTAGGCAGAGTTTCCCCTAGGAAACATATATATAAAAACACAAATTTGCGAATATACGAATATGTTCTCGGGTAGAATCTCCACTTGGACAGAGTCTCCCCTAAGAAACACATACATATAAACACAAACACACCATCCCAGAGACTTAGCACTCGATGGGAGGTGGCATATATGCGTCTGGATGCGTAGCATTCAGAGCACGAATTACAAAGGTATTTAAATACCATATGTCCATGTATGGACGATATTTAAACCCTATAGCCCATGGGGGCCGATGCCGTTATTACGGACTTAAGAAGAGAGAATTGCCGATGCCGTATGGAGACGATCTCTCGATTTCTCACTCTGCTCCGAGTAGGGAAGGGGGGGTTTGGAAACTTTTGTATCTTTTTCTTTGAGAATTTCGGGAAAATAGGGGGACAGCACCACGGGATGGAGAGGGCTGTAGCCTTTTTTGGGGGCCGGCCCCTTTGAATGAGGGGATTGGGGGGCCTTTTATAGGGGAAGGCCCCCCTTACATGTGTGGGAGTGGGGGCTCCCTTTAACCGATGGGAGTCCCATCGGTTAGAGGGAAAATTCTCTTTAACCAATGGGGGTACCATCGGTTAGAGGGATAAAACCCCTCAACCGATGGTAGTCCCATCGGTTAAGGGGAAAAATCCCTTAAGGAGAGAAATCCCCTTAACCGATGGCAGTCCCATCGGTTAGGGGACTCCCAAGGGGAGATACCCTTAACCGATGGGACTCCCATCGGTTAGAGGGGAATTCCCCTCTAACGATGGTAGTACCATCAGTTGGAGGGGTTTGTCCCTCCAACCGATGGTGCTTCCATCAGTTGGGGGAGAGAACCCCCTTAATCGATGGTAGCCCCATCGGTTAAGGGGAAAAAACCCCCTAACCGATGGTGCTTCCATCGGTTAAGGGAGGGGGAATTTCTGGGAATGGGGAATTGGCAAATTTTTTTTTTTTTGTGTCCACAGCACCTAATGATATTGTAAGAATAGTCCCCCATTGGAAACTGACAAAAATAATAATGTGCTTATAATAGAGGAGCCCCCTTCTGTCTTCACTTGGAAGGCCCAATCCAATAAACTTTAATAGATACTAACTAAGAAAGTCAAATAATTGGCTATCTCACAACTACTCTCATAGGCTCATACACATGTAGGCCACAGAGATTATGGCAACTGTAAAGGGACAATTTTGTCCATGTATGAGTCATTGTACACAGTGTGAGAGGCAATTGGACGATGTTTTGCTTGTACACATTTTTTGTCCATGTATGAGTCATTGTACACATTTTTTTTCTAGAAAATAATAACACGATGTTTTGCTTTTATCAGACGAAATAGATTTTGTTTTGAAAAGAGCATGGACTCTATTTGTAAGTTTAACATGCAATTTAAGGGACAAATGGGTATAAACCCGAGGATTTATTTGATGTTCGAATATGTTGTGTATTCAAGCTGAGCTTCCGTATGGGCAGAATTTCCGCGCAAACACTCACGAACATATATTTGATGAACATATAGCCGTATTATTTTGGGGCAGAGTCTCCGTATAGACAGAGTCTCCCCACAAAATACATACATATGAACACATATTTTGTGAACATATAAGTATGATTTTAGGTAGAGTCTCCACTTGAGCAGAGTCTCCTTATAAAGACATAATATATGAACACAAACAATTTACCCTCACGGAGACTAACTCAACGTCAGGGAAATAACATAGATGTGTTTAAATGTTTATACCCATAGAGACTAACTCGACATGGGAACATTTGAACATGAGAACATTTGATATTTAAATATCTTATGCCCATGGAGACAAACTCAACATGGGAGATATTTAAGCATCCGAGCACATGAACATGTTTAAATATTTTATATTCATGGAAACTAACTCGACATGAAAAATATTTAAACAATAGAACACATGAACATGAACCTTTAACAATTTTATCTCCACAGAGACTAACTCGATGTCGAGATATAAACATGTATTAGAATTTTAAAATCCCCCAATGGGGACTAACTCGACATGGGGGGGGGGGGAGGGGAGGATTTGCCAGGGGCGAGTACCTTCACGCCGAGCACGAGTAGAATCTTCCCCAACAAGTTGGTTTTTCCCTTTTCAAAATCCGACCCCTTTCAAACATCAGAAAAGAGTCCCCCTTGCCATCGAGCTACATGGGGTATTTATAGGGGATTTCCCCTTTACATGAAGAGAGAAACATAACCGGGGGGGATGTTGAACCCTGAAAAGTTCATGGTGTTTGTGCCAGAAATTATTTATATATCCAACAGTTACTTAGGTAACGTTGGGTCCAAATTAAGAGAGGGAATTTATTCATCAAATCGGCATCAAGTATCTCCAGTGAAGCAGAAGTTCAGAAAAGAACAGCGCTTAGAGGAGGATACGTTGTGGAAGAAATTCGGCAGCACAAGGTCAATAAGACCAAATGTGAAGAACAAGTACAAAGAACACGTGCAGCAAGAAGCTCCAAGCACTTGCAAACTCAACCCTTCGCCGAGAAATCTCCAAGGAAAAGGGGCAAAGCTTCAATAGCATTAACATCTCCCTAAGGAGACATGGAAGGCCTATTTATAGGCAAAACCCCCCCATGTAAAATCGATGGGACTTCCCATCGGTTAAGGGGTTTAAACCCCCAACCGATGGAGCCCTCCATCGGTTAAGGAGAGTCCCCTTAACAGATGGAAGGCATCCATTGGTCAAAGGGGTTTCCCCCCAACCGATGGAGCTCTTCCATCGGTTAGGGGGGTACCTTCCATCGGTTGGGGGAAAAAACCCCTAATCGATGGAACACTTCCATCGGTTGGGGGGATTCCTCCCCCAACCGATGGAGCCTTCCATTGGTTAGGGGAGGTGCCCCTTAACCGATGGAAGGTACCATTGGTTAAGCCCAACCGATGGTACCTCCCATCGGTCATATCCCCCTCATATCTCTCAAATGTAAGGGGCTAAAACCCCTATAAATATAGCCCATGTAGCTCATGGCAAGGGGCTCCTCTCCAGGTCCCCTTTTTGGCCCCCGGATCCATTTCCCCGATCCCTTTTTTAATTCCAAAAAATTGAAGGTTTCGAAAGGAAAAGGCTCTTTTGAAATTCTAAGCTTGCTCTTAAAGGCTCCTCCATTGGTGTGAAGGTATCCGCCCTCCCTCCGCTCGGTATGAAGGTATCCACCCTCGGCAAGCGCAAAAGGAAGAGAGGTCGTCTCCATCTAGTTACGAAATCTCCTTAAACCCCCTCCATGTCAAGCTAATCTCCATGGAGGGTTTCAAAAGAAATCCTAATGAGACCTATACCTCCACATCGAGCAAGTCTCTGTGGAGGTAAAAATTAAATCGTGTGCTTTGGTGATTAAATACCTTTCATGTTGAGCAAGTCTCTATGGGTATTAGGTATCTAACATCTTTGTTCTTATGTTCTAAATGCTTCCATGTCAAGCAAGTCTCTATGGGTATACATATTTAGGCACATATGTTCTTCCCTCTTGTCGAGCAAGTCTCCGGGAAGGGTGAGTGTTTGTACTCATATGTGTATGTTTTCTAAAGAAAACTCCGCCCAAGCAGAGGTTTTGCCTGAAAAAATATTCGTATGTTCGCAAATATTGTGCTTATATGTGTATGTTTTCTAAAGGAAAGTCTGCCCAAGCAGAGGTTCTGCCCGAAAACATATTCGTATGTTCACAAATAATATTTTTATATGTATATATTTTCTAAAGTAAACTCTGCCCAAGCGGAGGTTCTGCCCGAAAACATACTCATATGATTCACAAATAATATGTTCATATGTATATATTTTCTAAAGGAAACTCTGCCTAAGCGGAGGTTCTGCCCAAAAACATACCCATATGTTCATAAATATACATGTTCATATGTGCGTATTTTATGGGAAGACTCTGTCCATGCAGAGACTCTACCCTAAAATGATACGACCATATACCCATCAAATACATGTTCATATATTTATACAGTAACTCTGCCTATGCGGGAGCTCTGTCCAAATTCACAATATATTCAAATACCAAATAAATTCACGGGTATACACTCACTCATTTCCCAAATCATGTGTCAAACCCTCAAAAAGAATTCATACTGTTTTCAAAATGAAATCATTTCCTCAAGGCATACATGCAGCTATCCTTCCACAGGGAGGAGCACAGGGTGGAACGGCTGAAGACGTTCATCGTCACCCATTACAGAAGGGATAGTCTGGAGAAAGGGGAGACGCCGAAGCCGATCATCTTCTACAAGGGGGACCCGCTCCCATATAGGCCTCTCAAAGATGACTTCGGCTGGAACCAGATAACTCAAATCGCCCTTAACCCCTACAGCTCCTCGCTTGCCCTCTCCTTCCCCAAGTCGCTCTCATGAACAGGGTTTCTCCTGGGAAGAACTAAAACGCCATGCTCTCCACACGGCTTCCAGACTTTTTCTCTCCTCGGCTCCACCACGTCTCACTTCACCGTTCCCTGCACTGTCTCCCACCTTCTCTCTCTTACCTGGCCCCAGAGAGGAAGCAGAAACACCGCCTCAGGCCATCCTCTTCTCTCCTCCAACAGACTCCCCTGCTTCTCTCCCCCTCTTTCCTCCCCGTCTCCCGCTTTCTCTCCATCTCGCCGCCCCCGGCCAGACGCTGGCGGCACAGACGGCGCTCCCATGGTGGCGGAAAGCAAGACCGAGGGAGGAGTCCTAGTCGCGAGACGCCGTCGCCTTGGTGAGATGGAGAACCTCCGATGGCTTCTCTTCTGCACGAAGAGACAGAAAAGAGCAGATGAAACATGAAAGAAGTGGAAGTAGCCGTTCTGTGTTACCACCCCCAATCTATACTATTCTAATAAAACTCAGTTCTGGAGCAGCCACGTGGCAGCACCAGAAGCAGAGTTTTCCGGCCTAAACCTCCCCACTAAATCTATATATATCGCAGCTAAATATGGTTAAGCAAAATCTGGGTAAACAAATCCTAACATATAGCAGCTAACATAAAATAATAAATCTATCAACTTTAACACACCTTCCGTAAGGCAAGTCTCAAACATTAATTGTCACTTAAATCAACGAAGAAATCTTTCTAAACAAGGTAAGATACTCACCATCTAAAAAATCTTACTAAACCGAGCAGACCATAATTTTTTAGAAAAAATTCAATTTTAAGCCTACCTTCGTGCAGTCCACCTTCCTTTGTTTTAAGAACAAATTTTCTCTGTTTAGTTTAACAAAATTTTTGTAATAAAAATTATATACTTTTATAAATAATATTTTTTATGTATCTTAATATTTTATAAACAACTACCGTGCGTCGCACGGGTTTTCAACTAGTTATATTAATATTTGTCCGGAATTAAGTTTATCATTTTTTCTTTGACCCTTGAATAAAACGGGATCCCAGCCGGCAAATCTTGACCGTTGGATGGAGAGGAAGCCCAACTGAACTTTTTTGGGCCCAGATTTTTCAAATTTCGAATTTTATTTCCTTTTAAGGTTATGGGGTGCTGTGTAACGTTTAAAACAAACACGATTCAAATTTCTCGTTTAATCATGGGTTAAACGGGGCTGTCCGCTTTACAGGATCCCACACCTTTACATTCCATCCATCCATATAATGTGTTTGAAAAGTAAAGATTTACGGTTTCAAATTTATGATACATTGAAAAACATTAAAAATGTAATATAATAATATTAGTGGCAATTGTTGACTCTTTACAATTAGCTAAAAATATGTTGACTCGTGATCGTTGTTTATTGAATTATTTATAATAACATATGGATTGCATCGACCAAGGAATGCAACTGATAAGAAAGAGTAAACTCGATGACGACAGGTTTTAAAAACAAAACAGAAAAGTATATATATTCAACATATGAAAAATATATAAAAATAGTAGTTGACACAATATTTCTTTTTCGATGACCACACTTAGAATGTTGACACAATATTAGGGGTGCCAATGGATCCATGGGTTCCGAAAATCTGACCCAATCAGAAATTCAAATTAGATTCAGATCACAATTTTTAACCCGAAACGGTGTTTTCATCTGGATTCGGAGCAACCAATATTTTGACGCAAGATTCTTAATTTCGGGTACCAATTCGAGGCGCCGAGAACCTGATCCGTAGGGAGAAGGGACTCGCACGTTCCCTTTCATTCCCATCTCCCATCTCCTGTGGTAGGGTTTCAATTAATTATATTATTTAGATTTTCAACATTATGCAACAAGCAGAAAGGAAGTCATATTCAACCCCTCTCTAGGACATTTTAGTTCCATTTCGGTCCAACAAATGATATAAGAGTTGCTTCTTCTTCATAGGATCCAATGATTTAAAAATAAATGGAGATGCACAACCATAAAGGACAGTCCGTGACAAGATCATCATTTTTTAATAGTGAACATTATCAATACTAGAAGATGCACATAGAATGTTTCATCCGGATCACAAACTTTGATATGTGACAGATAATTGAAGAAGTTAACAAAATCCCTCTCATTGCAAGCCCATCAGATCGGTCGCTAGTTGATAAAAGAAATCTTTCTTTAAATTTCAAAGCTAAAAATTATCTTTGTTGTGTATTATTCAAAAAATAATTTAATAAAGTTTCTACTTGCAAAAGTGCAAAAGAGATGTGAGATAAATTAAAGATAACTTATGAAGGCACTAATAAAATAAACAAACTAGAATATATATTCTTGTTGAGAAGAAACGTACATGTGATGATCAACCAAGAGGAGAGAGGTGAATTAATTATCACCTAAAAATAATTCTTTTACACATAATAGATTAAACTTGATTAATCAATTCTATTAATCAAGATACATAGTGGAATAACAATTAAAACAGTGATACCAACTATCCTAACGTGCGTAGAGAAAGGTAGAAGAGATAGATCAAACCATATAATGTACGCAGGAATGGGAATATTACGTAACCATTCCCATTCCTTGCTCCTTAAGCTATCGGTGTTGGGTGTCAAATTGAGGGTGATCTCTATCCAAAAAGGTACATGTGGCCTTGGAAGATGATGAGCCTCATCTTCGTGGCAGCCATCTGACGAAGGCCATACCATTATAAAACCCCATCCCAAATTTTCTTCTTCTTCTTCCTGCAACCTCTTCTACTTCTCCTTCATGCGTCTTCTTCTTTCCACCGAACCACCTCTCCTACTCTCCCTTTCTCTTTCTTTTCTCCTTCCTCTATTCCCTATTCTTTTCCCCACGCCACCAATAGCCCTCCTCCTATCATAGGAAGATAAAAGAGAACAGAGAAAAAGAGAGAAAAGAAATAAAATATAGAGAGAAAGTTAATATAGTGGCTCTGAGGAGAGAGAAAGAAGAGAAACGGAAGGCTTTTAGGGGTCATCTCGACCCGACAGTCACGCACAACTCTAATGTAGGTGCCTCTTCACAATTCCTAATTGTTTATTTCTATTCCCATGTATGATTTAAGTGTGCAATTTGCGATCGTACGATTCTGATTTTTACCGGAATTGGTCAACCGATTTTTCCTCTGGTTCAGCTATTTGAGAGAGAGAAAAAGTAAGATAAGAGGCTTAAAGAGTTTTATTAAATCTGGAAAATATGTACAGTTGTAGCATAGGTCCCTCCTTCCAACTCTTGATTGTTTATTTCCATTCCCAAGCATGTTTAACATGTGCGATTTGGGACCGTATGATTCTAGTATTTTTCAGAATCGATCGACCCATTATGGAATTTCGGTCATCCGATTTCCTCCTGCACTGATTTCTGATTGTGTTGGAAAAATAGGTCAACCAATTTTGTGATTTAGGTCAACCAATTATGTCATTTTTTCTGGGTTTCAAGACTTCTTTTTGATGTGTTATTTAGTTAATTTTTCAATAAATATTATGAGACTTATTATGATATTTAGGTTCATTGTTTGACGGATTTGTGCCTGATTTGTTCTTAATTTGATAGAGGTTGTTCACCAATCAATGGAGGTTTGATCTCCAATCAATAGACTTGTTTTTTCAATCGATAATCTTATTTTCCATGCAATAATCTTATCTCCAATCGATAGTCTTGTCTTTCTGATTGATAGTCTTGTTTTCCAATCAATGGGAAGTAATTCTCCAATCACTGGAGCTCTGTTCACCAATTGATGGGAGCTCTATTCTTCAGTCGATGGAGTTCTATTCTTCAATCGATAAGAACCTTTTCTATAATAGATATGGACTTTTGGTAAAGAGAAAGAAATTATTATTTCTTATACATAAATATTTTGAAAAATATTATTAAATATATTAAATTTATTCATGAGGTTTACAAAATGTGTCTTGTGACATTAATATAATATTAGCTTTGGTTTTGAATAAATTTTTTTATCAGAAAACCTATTTTGTAAAGTCGCGCATTTTTCGGATCCCCGTAGATCCAGGTTTAGCAAGTTTGGTGGCCAATGTGTGGCCTATTAGTGTGTGTTTCAGGTGTTTGCGCGAGTTGTGAGGCTTGGTGGGCCGGCCGTTGGGCCCAAAGTGCTCACAGGTCTTGTGGCTGTGAACGCGACGGAGGCTTGCGTCGCGATCTGAACGCGATGGCCCTTGGGGTCGCGTTCCTGTTACCACTGTTTGGTGGACGTCGTCTGCATGGCTGCCGCGTGTCGCTTGATGGGCAGTCAGCTGACGTTGGCCTTGTGAAGGCGACGATCACCCAGGTCGCGACGGAGGTGCATGTCGCGATCTTAACCGCTGTGCTGTTTTTAAGGAACCCAGCCGAACAAAGCTTGGAGAAGCTCAGCTCGGCCGGGGGAGGCTGATGCGTGGGTTTCTTGGCGATTCGAGGTCTTGGTGGAGTTCTCGGTGCGTTCTCGCCGTGAGGACGTCGTGTGGAGCGGGGGAAACGCCGAGGGATCTCCGGTTTTCGCATTCTTCGCGAAGGTAGGGTGTTTCCACCTCGTTTGATTGTGTGGATTGCTTGTGGTATGGATTTGACTCATTTAAAGCTTAAAGAACATTAGATACCATGCTAGGGTATCCATTAAAGCATGTAAAATGAGAATTTGTCATGTTTTGAATGGTTTGGAATGGTGATCCGTGGAGTTCCTCTCGGATTAGGGTTTGCGCCTGTGAAGGCGACAGACCCTGCCGTCGCGACAAGGTCGCGACGGGTCGTAGGCGATAGGGTTTCCTATTGCGACAGGTCGGAGCGTCGCGTTCTGAAGGCGACACAGCCCCATGTCGCGACCTCAGCAGAGAGGTCTGGTTATGCATGTTTTTAATGATTTGATTATTCGATTATTGATATTTGAGGTGTATGGCTTTAGTAAGTGGTGCATTGGCACCTATAGCGCTCTTAAAGCGTGTCACCGTGTTATTAACGTGTGGATTACTTAGTCATGGTGGCGGTACATGACGTAGCATGGGAATGTGCATGGTGCACACTCGATTGTGGTGTGACTTTTGTAGTGCATTGTGATAGTTGGGCAGTGAGGTTCTAGTGTGAACCTAGCCTCGGGTTTCTAACATCGTTAATAACTTATTAAGGTGATTTAGATAGTGAAGTGTGTATTTATTTTATGATGATTGGGTGTTGAGTTTATTGAGGCTATGGAGGTCATGAAATGACCAATGATGGGCCAGGTATGAATGGTTAAGGTGATTTATGTGTGAGTATCTGTGTAGGTTAGCTTGTGGGTCACGGAGTGACCAGGTCAAGTTAATCCTCATATTTGCACCGTAGTTTGCAATAGAGATTATACATCAGATATCGTGGTTTGTGTGCTAGCCAAGTGTGGTGGTCTGGTGCCAATTCCGGAATGCCTCTCTAGTCGGGTACCCCAGGTTCTTTGTGAGCCAGGCACGTGTGTTTGTTGTGCTTGGGGTTTGTCCCGGTACAGTGTGGTACCGTCGAGGTCTGTGTCGTCTGTCCTGGACACCCTCACTCCTGTGTTTGAGTTGTACGTCCGGCTGAGGGAAAGACGACAGTAGGGTAGCGGCTTGTGTTTGTGGGTGTGCAGTCGCTTGTAGCGCGCTCGTGGTTGGGGGTACGGACACCAGTAGATGTACTGGGCCCCAGCTAGTGCTGTTCCAGTGCCTCACTTTAGGGAGCTCGGGCCTGAGTCCCTAAAGGTGCCAGGCATGGGCCTGCAGTGTGTGAGACTGCAGGTAGTGGTGGTGTTTGTTAGTCTCCACAGTTAGTTGCTTGACTTGTGAGTTTGTAGACCCGTAGCTGGAATGAGGGTCCGTGGCTACGAGACTGAGAGGTTGTTCTTGTGTTGTGTTTTCCGGGTTGGATATTGGCCTGATCAGCCAGTAGTCCGTTCTCGTGTGGTGGCATCGTTCCTTCCGACTCGTGCTTTGCCGGCTCTGGTTGTGGCTTGTGTGACTTTCTAGTTGAGGTTTCACCTGTAATGTTATGCCTAAGTAATGGCACAGTAAAGTTGTGGTTCTGTGTGGTGTTTATCACCTACTTGTACCCTTCATAAGGGTGTTTGTGTTGTGGTACCTTGAGGTAGCAGATACCTATACCCTTCATGGGTTGCTTTGCAGTTTTGTGGTGGTACATTGTGTACCAACCTTTTCAGGTGCTCGTGTGTCGTGGAGGTCTTGTGGTTGACCTGCCACTTGTTGTATCCTATTCGTTTTAAGTAGATCTTTGTTTATGGTTTATTGTGAAATGGATTGGCTTGTGGTTTCCAATCCTGTTACCCTTTGTGAGTAGTTTGCTGATGAGGCTTATGGTCTAGGCAAACTATGGTTTGGTGGAGCTGTGTTCCGTGGAGGTCGTATGATAGAACCTTCCACTTGTTGTGTTTTACCTTTCTTTAGATAAGCTTTCGTATATGGTTTTCATGTGTGATGGATTGGCCCACTGTAGCCAATCATGTTACCGGGTGTGTATAGCTTCTAGTATATCGTGGTTTGGGGTTTAATGGACCAGCACTTGGTTGGCTGTCCTATTACCCACGAGGTTGAGGTTCGCCTAGGAAGCTTGCAGCTTAGGCAGTGACATGCCTGTGTAGCTTAAAGCATAAGCGATCAGTTGTTATTATGGTTTGCCTGTGAGGCTTAAGGCTTAGGTGTTTCAGTTGTTGTGTGGACTAGCGATGTGAAACTAGTCCTGTTATTTCTTCTTACCTTCCGAGGTTATGTTTGATGCAGGTGTTTATATTTAATTGTAGTTTAAATTCAATTGTTGTGAGCATGAAATGGTTTGGCTATTGGTGTTTCCAATGAGACCCTCTGGGGTTGAGGTGTCCGTAGTTTTGGTGTTGTTTTGGGTAGCCCCTACTGAGCCTGTGACTTGTTGAGGCTCACTCCCCTACAGTTCTTTTCAGGGCTTACCATTGGTTCGGCTTGTGGAGAGGTTGTGGCAGACTTGTACCACCAGTAGGAGTGTAGTAGTTAGTTTGTGTGAGCTTGTGCTCCCTCGGGGTATGCCCCAGGTAGTTGTACTTTTTAATTGGACATGTAATAATGTAATGAGACAGTTGTAAATTGTTATATGCAGGTATGAGCACATGTACTTTCTTGTGTCTTATACTGTATAGTTGTCTTTTATATTCTTACTGGACACTTGTGTGAGCTATCCCTTGTGAGACTACGGTCCGTTCGCGGGAGGCGGATCTGGATATGGAGCCTTAATGGGCATAAATACCCCGGTCCGTCACAGTTGGTATCAGAGCAATGTCCAGTTAGAATATGAAAAGACATTGAGAGTACAATGTCCCAATACATGGATTAATGTCCACTGCTGGTAGTAAGTCTGTGGTTTTGTGTTGGTTAAGATAGTATTTATCTGAGTTTTTGTTCTATAAAACGTGTTTTTGTGTTGAGAAATTTAATTGTTAGTTGTTATTGAAAGTTGATGTGATTAGAGGTGGTATAATCTATGTGATTATACCAGCATGCTGGTTTGTGATAGATCAGTTTAGTTGTTAAAGATTCGCAGTTAAAGGAATTGAGGAGATTAACAAGTTTGGATATGGAATTCAGTAAGTAAGTTATAATGAAATACAGAGTTAGCAGAGACAGGTATATGGTAATAAGGTGATGAGGAATATGTCAGTGTGTGGGTTAGAAGTGATTAAATATGCAAAATATAGTTGAAAACCTCAACAGAGGTATTGTGGCATCAGAGATCTGAGTCAGATGATATCAAGAAACAGTATGACTGAGAATGTGATTTGTGTTATGAAAAATTTGGCATGATTAAGTAAGGCAGATCAGCTTTAAAAAAAAAGTAAAAAGTAAAAGCAAAAGAAGTGCTGGTTCAGAAGGGAGTAGTGGTTTATGGAAGATAGATTAAATATGCCTAAGATCAAAAATTTGAGAAAAAGTTTTGTTATGAATAATGATGGTAGTAGGAAGTATGATATGAGCATTTGTATAAACAAGTACATAAAGGATCAGTTGAATAAAGAAAAAGAGAGAAGAAGAATCAGTGTGCAATGTGATTTTCTGGGAATTGCACAAGAAAAATATTTAGTTGATGAATGGCAGGTTATGAGGAATTCTTCAGAGAGAGTTAGTAAAGATTGTTGTGCTAAAGATAAGAGCAGTAAAAGTTAGTAACTATGAGCAGTTTGAGGAAAATCAAAATTAAAGTTAAGTATATTGGAATGAGTTTAAGGCAAATGAAATAGAATGAAAAGAAGTGCATTAATGGAGAAGTAGTTAATAAATATTGAGTTGAGAAAAATAGCAAGGCAGATTGTGATATTTATGTTATTTGAGAAAAGAGCATTTAATGGAATAAGGGAAGCAGACAGAGCAAGTTGATATACTTAAGGAAATTGATATTCAAATTTGAGTTTTTGCTATATTTTAAAGAAGGATGATTAGATACCAGAAAGATTTATAGTATGAACGGTACAACAAGATTGGCCAGGCAGTAAAATGAATAAGAGAAGTATTTTGCGGAAAAGATGTTATGATTAGAATGATTGACAGTTTAGATAAAAAAGAAATATGGACCAGAGAAAAGGAGAATTTAGCAAATGATGAAGTGAATAAAATTAGATGAATCAGAAAATGTCAGTTAGAGTTTGTAGATCGGTGCAAAAAAATGATTCAATAGAGCAAAAATGGACTGTTATTAAGATATTCCAGAGTTTCATGTAGGAGCAGGAACAAACTAATTAAAGAATATTTGGAAAGGTTATGCAACAAAATTATGAGATTAGCCAGAAAATGTCAGTAAAGCAAGAAAGGTATATGAAGAGTACAACATATCAATAGCGGTTTGGCAGGTCAAAAATTGCAGTAATATTTTCAGCATGAATTAATTGAATAAGATGATTTGAGAAGCAGTTAAAGTTAGAAATGAATATAGTTATAGCCAGAAGAAAGTAATTGAAAGTAATAATGAGAACATAAATTATGGAATATTTTGCAAAAGTGTTCAGTGTGATCAGAGTAGCGCAGCAGAAGCGGAAGCGGAAGCAAGAAAGATTTAATATTCACAGATTGTTCAAGGTTTGCTTGAATAAGGAGAAAGTATAAAATTTTGTGTAGCGAATAAAGGAACAAAGGTTATTATGGTTTTTAATCAGAAATGATTTAAAGCGGTATGGGCAGAATAATATGAAAAGGGAAGGAAATTCAAAGATGGTGATTGGTTTTCTTTGGAAAAAAATGACAGTTGCGAATGTAAATGAAGATAAGGCAGGGTAGAAGTAAGCAATGATAAATAGAAAAAGAAAAATGGCACCGAAAAATTCAAGAATTTGGAAAGATTATAGCATGGTAAAGTATTATAGTGTAAGATACTCGAGAAAGGTAAAGCGGTCCCGAAAGAAATGTTGCAAACATAGTCGGAAAAATGTGAAAGTAGGTTCAGTCCAAGGAGATAAAGTGCCACCAGCAAGGTAGAATCGCCTACGGATAAAATGAAAGGAAATAGCAGATTGAAATTACAAAATAATGCAGTTGTGGAATGAATTGAAAAGAAAGAAAAGGCAGAACAAACTTGGAAATGAATAGATGGATCAGTTAGTGCAGATGATTTGTTGTGATTTGCTTTGTATGTCGAGGACGACATTTCTTTTAGGTGATAATAATGTAACATCGCGCGTTTTTCGGATCCCCGTGGATCTAAGTTTAGCGGGTTTGGTGGCCAATGTGTGGCCTATTAGTGTGTGTTTCAGGTGTTCGCGCGAGTTGTGAGGCTTGGTGGGCCGGCCGTTGAGCCCAAAGTGGTCACAGATCTTGTGGCTGTGAACGCGACGGAGGCTTGCGTCGCGATCTGAACGCGACGGCCCTTGGGGTTGCGTTCCTGTTACCGCTGTTTGGCGGACGTCGTCTGCATGGCTGCCGTGTGTCGTTCGCTGGGCAGTCAGCTGACGTCGGCCTTGTGAAGGCGACAATCACCCAGGTCGCGATCAGGTCACGACGGAGGTGCATGTCGAGATCTTAACCGTTGTGCTATTTTTAAGGAACCCCACCCGAACAAAGCTTGGAGAAGCTCAGCTCGGCCGGGGGAGGCTGCTGCGCAGGTTTCTTGGCGATTCGAGGTCTTGGTGGAGTTCTCGGTGCGTTCTCGCCGCGAGGACGTCGTGTGGAGCGGGGGAAACGCCGAGGGATCTCCAGTTTTTGCTTTCTTCGCGAAGGTAGGGTGTTTCCACCTCATTTGATTGTGTGGATTGCTTGTGGTGTGGATTTGACTCGTTTAAAGCTTAAAGAACATTAGATACCATGCTAGGGTATCCATTAAAGCATGTAAAATGAGAATTTATCGTGTTTTGAATGGTTTGGAATGGTGATCCATGGAGTTCCTCCCGGATTAGGGTTTGCGCCTGTGAAGGCAACGGACCCTGCCCTCGCGACAAGGTCGCGACAGGCTGACCCGTCGCGATAGGGTTTCCTATTGCGACAGGTCGGGGCGTCGCGTTCTGAAGGCGACACAGCCCCATGTCACGACCTCAGCAGAGAGGTCTGGTTATGCATGTTTTTAATGATTTGATTAATCGATTATTGATATTTAAGGTGTATGGCTTTAGTAAGTGGTGCATTGGCACCTATAGCGCTCTTAAAGCGTGTCACCGTGTTATTAACGTGTGGTTTACTTAGTCATGGTGGCGGTACGTGACGTAGCATGGGAGTGTGCATGGTGCACACTCGATTATGGTGTGACTTTTGTAGTGCGTTGTGATAGTTGGGCAGTGAGGTTCTAGTGTGCCACGTCCTAATAAAAGGCTATTTATCGGGAGTGATAGAAAAACAGGCACAACAGGTAATATTTACTTATCCATTCATATCGTCATAACGCAGAAGTTTAATTACATAGATACTCCTCATAACAACTAAGTGAGGAGTAGATCAAAACAAAATTAATTTACATATCCCTTTTTACACTACTAAACAGAAATAGAAACATATTGGCTTGCTCATCATGTCGGTCCACTCAGCACTCAATCCCTTAAGCATCACCCCCATCTGTGTTACCTGAAAATGGTAGGAAATAATGAGCTAACTAGCCCAGTAGAATTCAAATTCCATAGTTCAGTTGATAGTTCAAGAATGTATACATGGTAGCCAAGACAAAGACAGAACGGAATATCAAAGAGTCACACCAGATTTCAGAACAGTAAGCTTGATACAATGATAGTAAAACTCAGATCATGCTCAGATATATAGCTCAAGAATTGATTCACATATCATTTACACAGTACTGGAATTATGATGACCATATTCAGAAAATAGATGATGCAATGCCAGACATCCAGACATCCTTATCATTCCACGTGGTCCGAAAATGAATTCGGGTGCTCCTCCCATGACTGGACCAGCTCTATTTGCATAGGCATAAAAATCACAGGGGGTACAAAGACCCAATAATGTCATCTCCATTTATTCACATCTCATAAGGTGTTCAAGCATATGAACTCTCAGGTGTTCAGATTTTATAGACCCAATTACCGAATACCGAAGAATAGACTCAATCGGAGTGCTATTCGTAATTGACAACTTAGAAACAATTCAAGGAAAGTTAAGGTACTCAAAGTGGATGAACTTTGCAGTAAAATGACAGTAAATATCAAGGTAAATGATAGGGTAACTTTCTTGTCTTTTAGGATGAAGTTTTGGCATGGATTCGGACATGAAAGAGTGCAGAAATTTGAATCAGCATTGTACCTGTCGACAGCCAAGAAGGGGCTGTCGACAGATGAGACCAGACAAAGTTCAAGTTGTCTGGCTCTGTGTGTATCTGTCGACAGCGGAAAGGGATCTGTCGACAGATCCACACAGTCCAGAAACCTGAAGTTCTGTCAGACGTGCGCCTGTCGACAGATTTGGGCCGGCTGTCGACAGATAGTTATAGAACTTCCAGAAAGGACTTTAAACCTATCTTAAACACCCTAACTATAGAGCTTATAAACCAAAACATGTTTGATATTAAATAGAAGAGTCTAATTAGAGTTCTCATAGGGATTTATAAACCGAACAAACAAGATAAAAGAATGGGTTTACAATTCAAACTTGACTTGCTTGAAACTAAACATAGTTTAGTACTAGAAGTAGAATCTTGATAGAAATGGTTCATTGGGAGGATTCTTACAAGATAAACACTAAAACTCCAAGTGTTTCATGGATCTAAATCAAAGCTTGAGGTACCTATTAGTTAAGTAAAAGTTCTCTCATAGTTCTATAGAGATTAGAACTTCTACATGACCCCAGATCATGAACAAAGATCAAAGGTAGAATAGGAATTGAATTCTAAATAGAATCAAGTTGTTCCTTCCCCAAAAAGAGTAATTCTACCATGAACAGAAGGGAAAACAGAGAATCACAAGTATGGTCACTTATTCGTTCATACGAATTCCTTGTGACATATGAACAAAACCCGAATTGAACCATAGAGAGATGAATCCTATCTTGATGAATAGGTAATTCCTCACATGTTCTTAACGAAGGCACTTAAAACAGTAGGGGAAGAGTTTCTCCCCACAGTCGATGATGTGCCAGCAATGCCCACGCCAATTAAGCAGCTACAGTGGCACACAAGAGCAGAGGTGGGTGCAGTTGCAGATGCACGGCAACAGCTCCCCAGCAACAGTTCAAGGAGCTCCTCCACAACCCTTCTAGCAGCCAAGAGTAGAGAAGAGCAAGAACAGGGACAGAAACCAAAGAGTAGAAAGGATTGAACTCAGCAGAGGGAGTGGCTTTTATAGCCAAACTAGGTGCCCATGCAAGGGAACACGTAAACGCACAGGTGTAAACTGTAAAACCCATGGGTTTTTACTATTTACACATGGCCCATGCTTCCAATCTCACACCTACACCTCATCCACCATCATGTAAGAGTTTAAACCCAAGCTCTATCCTTATCCTAATGTGTGCTGGCCTCCTCAAGGCTTCACACGTAAACATCCGGTAATTCACCAAAATTAGTCACCGTAAATAATCCATAATTCAACTGATCCAATCTTCATTATGTAAACCCATCCAAATGGTGTCCATTTGTAATGAAATTTTAACCATAGATTAATATGATGGTTTTACAAATTATGGTGATTTTAGTTTAATTTTTAGAATTTATTTTATAGTAGGTGAAAAATCACCCGAAAAATGGTCGCGTCGACTTAATCTCGAAATCCATACGTCGAAAAATTCAGATAATTACATATTTGAATTCTCCACATTTTTTGAAAATTATGATGTTCTCAGATTTTTATTTCGTTGTCGTTTTTCAGTGTCGCCCTGTGGGAGCGCGCACGTCCGAGTACGACACTGGGGTAACGTTAGTTAATACTAGTCATTCCCAAATATCAATTATTACATTTTAAGACTAATGCTTAAGTCTAATAACTTTATTATTCATGTTTTTTCTACAAATAAAAATTCTGGGGTGTTACATAGTGTGAACCTAGCCTCGGGTTTCTAACATCGTTAATAACTTATTAAGGTGATTTAGATAGTGAAGTGTGTATTTAGTTTATGATGATTGGGTGTTGAGTTTATTGAGGCTATGGAGGTCATGAAATGACCAATGATGGGCCAGGTGTGAATGGTTAAGGTGATTTATGTGTGAGTATCTGTGTAGGTTAGCTTGTGGGTCACGGAGTGACTAGGTCAAGCTAATCCTCATATTTGCACCATAGTTTGCAATAGAGATTATACATCAGATATCGTGGTTTGTGTGTTAGCTGAGTGTGGTGGTCCGGCGCCTATTCCGAAATGCCTCTCTAGTCGGATACCCCAGGTTCTTTGTGAGCCATGCACGTGTGTTTGTTGTGCTCGGGGTTTGTCCCGGTACAGTGTGGTACCGTCGAGGTCTGTGTCGTCTGTCCTGGACACCCTCACTCCTGTGTTTGAGTTGTACGTTCGGCTGAGGGAAAGATGACAGTAGGGCAGCGGCTTGTGTTTGTGGGTGTGCAGTCGCTTATAGCACGCTCGTGGTTGGGGGTACGGACACCAGTAGACGTACTGGGCCCCAGCTAGTCCTGTTCCAGTGCCTCACTTTAGGGAGCTCGGGACTGAGTCCCTAAAGGTTCCAGGCATGGGCCTGCAGTGTGTGAGACTGTAGGTAGTGGTGGTGTTTGTTAGTCTCCACAGTTAGGTTCTTGACTTGTGAGTTTGTGGACCCGTAGCTGGAATGAGGGTCCGTGGCTACGAGACTGAGAGGTTGTTCTTGTGTTGTGTTGTCCGGGTTGGATATTGGCCTGATCAGCTAGTAGTCCGTTCCCGTGTGGTGGCGTCGTTCCTTCCGACTCGTGCTTTGCCGGCTCTGGTTGTGGCTTGTGTGACTTGCCGGTTGAGGTTTCACCTGTAATGTTGTGCCTAAGTAATGGCACAGTAAAGTTGTGGTTCTGTGTGGTGTTTATCACCTACTTGTACCCTTCGTAAGGGTGTTTGTGTTGTGGTACCTTGAGGTAGTAGGTACCTATACCCTTCGTGGGTTGCTTTGCAGTTTTGTGGTGGTAGATTGTGTACCAATCTTTTTAGGTGCTCGTGTGTCGTGGAGGTCTTGTGGTTGACTTGCCACTTGTTGTATCCTATTCGTTTTAAGTAGATCTTTGTTTATGGTTTATTGTGAAATGGATTGGCTTGTGGTTGCCAATCCTGTTACCCTTTGTGAGTAGTTTGCCGATGAGGCTTGTGGTCTAGGCAAACTGTGGTTTGGTGGAGCTGTGTTCCGTGGAGGTCGTATGATAGGACCTTCCACTTGTTGTGTTTTACCTTTCTTTAGATAAGCTTCCGTATATGGTTTTCGTCGGTGATGGATTGGCCCGCTGTAGCCGATCATGTTACCGGGTGTGTATAGCTTCTGGTATATCGTGGTTTGGGGTTTAATGGACCAGCACTTGGTTGGCTGTCCTATTACCCACGAGGTTGAGGTTCGCCTGGGAAGCTTACAGCCTAGGTAGTGACATGCCTGTGTGGTTTAAATCATAGGCGATCAGTTGTTATTATGGTTTGCCTGTGAGGCTTAAGGCTTAGGCGTTTCAGTTGTTGTGTGGACTAGCGATGTGAAACTAGTCCTATTGTTTCTTCTTACCTTCCGAGGTTATGTTTGATGCAGGTGTTTATATTTAATTGTAGTTTAAATTCAATTGTTGTGAGCATGAAATGGTTTGGCTATTGGTGTTGCCAATGAGACCCTCTGGGGTTGAGGTGTCCGTAGTTTTGGTGTTGTTTTGGGTAGCCCCTACTGAGCCTATGACTTGTTGAGGCTCACTCCCCTACAGTTCTTTTCAGGGCTTACCGTTGGTTTGACTTGTGGAGAGGTTGTGGCAGACTTGTACCACCAGCAGGAGTGTAGTAGTTAGTTTGTGTGAGCTTGTGCTCTCTCGGGGTATGCCCCAGGTAGTTGTACTTTTTAATTGGACATGTAATAATGTAATGGGACAGTTGTAAATTTTTATATGCAGGTATGAGCACATGTACTTTCTTGTGTCTTATACTGTGTAGTTGTCTTTTATATTCTTACTGGACACTTGTGTGAGCTATCCCTTACGAAACTACAGTTCGTTCGCGGGAGGCGGATATGGATATAGAGCCTTAATGGGCATAAATACCCCAGTCCGTCACATATTTTGTCTGAACTTTCATTTTGACTGTAAATTCGACTCTGAAATATGTTTTTAACATGTTCAGAACTTTACTTTTTGACTTTCTTCAGTAGGTTTGGCTCAACTTCTGATAGTCCTATTTGATTTGACTATTGTATGTTCAATTTCGATTCAACTTGTATAAGTTCGATTTCAATTCAGCTTCTGCATGTTTGACTTTGATCCAATTTCAGTAAATTTGGCTTTGATTCATCTACAGTAAGTCTAATTTTGAGAGGACTATAGTAAAATTAATTTCGTATTGACTTTAGTTAGTTTAACTTCAAATTAACTTCAGTGAGCTCGATTTTAAGTCTACTTCAGTAAACTCGATTTCCGTATAATTTCTAAAAGTCTAACCTCGGCTTTGAATTACACTTTGATTTGATTCAATATCGGTTTGGACTCCAGATAATGTCATTTAACTTTGGTTCAACATTGTTTTAACTTTTAACCGGGAACTTCGATTCTTCAGCTTTTGACTTGAAATCCTGAACATACATTTTGACCCTTTTCAACTCCTCTGAAATCTCGATATCCTACAACCATGTCCATTTACCATAAATGTGCTTATCCTTTGTAACAATGACTTGTTGTACAAATAATTGTCCGAAAACATAATGATAAGGAGTGTCTACGAACATTTTTACGAGTCTTCGGACCCACCGGGACTAAGATGCTAGTGCTGGTTACAACTTAGCCTGCAATTGCCATGAACAACCAATACATGTTTGGAGAACTGCTAGGCAGTTATTATACACTTGATATTTGACGGAATGTCACTACTTGCTTGATACTTGTTGTCCTGACTTAGTTCATTGGCCTATCATTATATTCTTGTCACTGTGATTACAACTGCTTGTGCATGTTTTAAACCGGCAAACCATTTTATACTTGCCATTGTTATTTGATCATGGTTTTTCTACATTTTAAGTGTACCATTCTTCATTCACTTAACCATGTTATTGCTAGATTCATGTACAACAATTCCCTGATTCTTTATTCATCTATCAGGAATTGTGTGTTGAGAGATTAACCCTTGCTATGTCTGCCCTTTGATTTATAGTTTGAGAATCATGTAATACTCTAGTTTAGAAGAATGACAGTTAATTATTTTTATTTTTAGGTCTTGACCCAGGGTAATTTCTGCTCGAAAAGTTCTAAGATTTGTTCTTGATTTCTTTTTTGCTCATGTTACGACATTTATTGAAATATTAAATGTTGGTACGTGCTGAATAACAAGGAGTATAGGCCATAGAAAGAATCAAGGAGAGTGTTTTTACATATACAATACATATAAGCACACGAGGGATAGACATGCAAACACAAGCATGCTATAGACACTAAGCTCGATGACCCTTTTTGTGTTATTGATTTTTCAATTTTTTTAAGAAACCAAAAACACAGCCTACAATCAAAATTCAGAAGAATAAACAATGAGATATACAAGAGTATCCATGTGTTACCTTGGAATCCCAAAAACAGAAATGAACATGATACTCATAGAAGCTCAGTTTCGGTGCCCTGAAATTCGCATCGACTCTCCTCATCTTCAAGTTTCCAAAACACCTGCAACCACAACTCTCATGTAGATTTCTTTGGTACCCAAATAATTTTTGGTCCAACAGTGTTAGTCCTAGAAGGGAGCAGATCCTTCTTAATCCACACAAGTTTGAGTTTCTGCATGTTTCTCTTTAGGGACAAGTGTAGTTCACATGACCATACCCACCATAGAAATAGCATGTAATATTAGAGGAGCGTTGTGTGGGTTGTGGAATGTGACTTACATGCTGATTAACATGTTTGGCTTTATTTGAGTGTGCATGCTTCTTAACCTTCACAGATTTTTTACCATTTATTGGTTTTTCAGCTTGCATAGTTTTCTTATCATGAAAATTCTGTTGGAGTTTTTTATCTTTTGATTGAACATGAGATGTGCTTGGAATGTTGGAAGCATGAACAAAAGATGTTTTCATTTTAGAATCAAGGGACTTAGTCTTATTAGGTGAATAACCTAGACCGTGTGTATTTATGTTCACCATGACATTAAGCACTTCATCCAACTTTTGTTTTTCCCCTCATGAATCTAGAAATAGTGGATTTCAGATCATCTATTATTTCATGCAATTTCTTGACAGAATTTTTAGAAGATTTAACATTCTCCTCTAGTTTTGAAATTATAGCTTTCAACAATTCATTCTCATGGATCAATTCAAAATTATCATGTAGATCTATGGCATCATAAAATTCAGATATGTTCTGATCCTTATCAAACACAAGCAATTTAACCTTGAGTTCCTCATTTTCAGATTTCAGAGCATTATTCTGATTTTCAAGCATGATAGTTTTTCAAAAACACCATGATCATGAGCTAAGCATTCAAATTCCTATTCATATAGCTCAATTTTATTTTGCATAGTCTCAGTTTCATCATGAAGATTTTTCACACTTCAATTTTAGTTCATGACATGATATACATGGAATTTCATCATGAAGAAAACCTTTTATTTTCATTTTCAGTCCCTTATTTTCCTTTTTAACTTTCTTATATTTCTCATACAGAGCTAAATACATTTCTTCTATCTTCTCAAGAGTAGAAGATTCTTGGTCATAGTTTACCTCGGGAGATTCATCATCAAATGCCATAAGGCCGCATTTGACATCCTTTTTATCCTAGACATCTTCTGTTGTAGAGCTTGACTCATCGAAGTCACTCCTTGTGGTGACCATGGCCTTGGGCTTCTTTACTTGGCTTTGTTCTACTTTTTCAGAAACACTGGACACTCAGATTTCATACGTCCAACTCCTTGGCATTGATAGCAGATCATTCTAACTGTCTACTTCTAACTGGGTTCTCCTTTGGATTTACCCTTTAGGCCTTTGGGAAATATGGCAGACTGGACCTTTTTCTTCTCAGAATTTTTTTGAAGCTTCGTGCTATGTTTGTCATTTCTGCTTCATTTCCACTTGAAGAACTTTCTTCTGAGCTGAGTGCCTTGGACTTCTTTGAAAAGGGGTTGCTCGACTTTCTTCATTTTCAAATTTTTCTCATATGTTATGAGACTCCTAATGAGTTCCTCCACAGTTAAGAATGATAGATTCTTGGGGTCTTCAATGATCGTGGCTTTAATGTGCCACACCGGTGGGAGGGTTCTCAGAATCTTTCGGACTACTTCTGTGTCTGAGTAGTTCTTGCCAACAGCCTTAAGCCTATTTGTTATCTTTGAGAGCCGTGCAAACATTTCTGAGATGGTCTCGGCCAGGCTCATCTTGAACATCTCGTATTCATGGACTAAGATGTTGGCTTTAGTCTCCTTGACCACGAAGGTGCCTTCATATATCAACTTGAGTTTGTCTCACATTTCTTTGGCTGAACTGCACATAGAAACACATGAATATTCATCAAGATGAATATCACATTGCATAATGTTCATGGCACAAATTAATCTTGGTCTTTTTAATATTATCCTATGTCCACTTTCCCTCGTCCTCTGGCATTGTATTTGGACCAGTACTTATGACTTTCCAGATCTCATAATCCTAAGCCCTGAGAAAAATGTGCTTATAGTTTTCCCAATATGGATAGATGCTGCCATCAAAGTATGGTGAACATTGGATAGAATGGCCCTCAGGTATGAATCCTTTGTTGGCCATAGGACACAAGATCACCCTTAAGATCAAGAGCTCTGCTTTGATATCAATTAAGAAGAAACGTACGTGCGATGATCAACCAAGAGGGGATGGGTGAATTGGTTATCACCTAAATAAAATTCTTTTACACAAAATATATTAAAATTGATTAAGCAATTCTATTAAGCAAGATGCACATGCGGAATAACAATTAAAACAGTGATACCAACTATCCTAACGTGCGTAGAGAAAGGTAGAAGAGATGGATCAAACCATAGAGTGCATGCAACATTTTAGAGTGGTTCAGCTAACACACCACATGTACACTTACGTCCACTACCTCACACCCCGTGAGGATTTTTCATTAACTTATTTCCAAGTACAAGCCGATAAACCTCACAACCACAGTTGTTTCTGGGGACAACACAAACCCCACCTCGTTTCCGAGGATGAGACAACCTGATATATAGTGTGCTGTATACACCACACACCAACCACACACATTGATGTTCTTGGTTCAAAAAAGAACAAATAAAAACTTTGATAGGAGAATAGCAACTAGTGTAAGACCCGACTTCCCGGCTTTCCGTCCGGTGTCTGGGATGACTGGCCACTAACGCATCCAGGCTGAGCGACGTGTTAGTGTCACGTCGGGGGTGCCCGACGTAACAGTCATTCGTGTCGCGACGAGCATGTGCGTCGCATCGTTGTCGCGCCCGATGTCTCCGTCGCGTCTTGGTGTCACGACCGATCAACGGGTCGCGACTGCTTTCTGTCCTGTCGGTCGTCTACGCCTGTCAGAGTGGTAGGTGTGTTAGTACAGCTTGTCACATTGTCGCGGCGCCCTTGGGGGGCACGTTCTTGTCGCGGTCCGTTGACCCGTCGCGTTAGGGTTTGTAACGCGAGGGGACGGGCAGTCGCGTTCTGGGTGCGGGGGGCTTAAGGCGCTGGCCGGCTACCCCTTTCCCCTCTCTCTCCTCTTCTTCCCTTTCCCCTCTTCTCCGACGATGGGGAGTGTAACGTCGCGTGTTTTTCAGATCCTTGTGGATCTTGTGTTCCGTGCCTGTGAGGCCAATGTGTGGCCAATGTGGCTTGTGTTCGGTGTGCGCACGTGTTTTTGGGGCTTACTGGGCCGACAGTCTGGGCCTGTAGCACCCCAGGGTTCTCTATCTGTGATCGCGACAGTGGGAGTCGTCGCGTTCTGGACGCGACCGACTTGCCCGTCGCGTTTTATGTTGCCGCTTAGAGGCACTGATCGTCTGCATGTGCGCCGCGTGTCGCACGCTGAGCGGCATGCAGACGTCAGCTCTTGGGAAGGCGACGTCTAACCCCGTCGTGATCAAGTCGCGACAAGGAGATACGTCGCGTTCTCAACCGCTGGGAGTTTTTAAGTAACCCTGACCAAGTAGAGCTGCAACAAGTTCTGCTTGGCCAGGGGGAGGAAGCTGTGGCGATTTCCGTGGGCTTCGGTCGATTTAGCGTGTTCTCGCCACAGGAAGCCTGTGTGCAGTGGGGGAAACACCAAGGGATCATCGGGTTGCGTGTTCTTCCCGAAGGTAGGGAGACTCCTCCTGTTTTTCAGACTGTGGATTGTGTGGGAGGGTGGTTTAATCAGTTGTTCATTTTCCTAACAGTAGATACCATGTCTAGGGACTCACAAAAGCATGAAAAACATGAATTAAGGGTGGTTTGCATAGCATGGAATGGTAATCCGTGGAGAGGATCCCGAAATAGGGTTCCTGCCTATGAAGGCGACGGAACCCTCTGTCGCAATCTGAATACGACAGGTCGACCCATCGCGTTCAGGTGGGGAACACGACATGTTGGTGCGTCGCATTCATACGGTGAATGTGCCATATCGGGCCGTCGCATTCTGAAGGTGACACAGGCCCATGTCGCGACCACAGCCGAGTGGTCTAAGTGTGCATGATTTATGTAATATAATTATTTGATTGTCATTATTCAATATATTTGTCAATATCGTGTGGTGCATTGGCACCTGTGGCGCTCTGGGAGCACATGTTTACGAGGCTAGCATGTTGGTTTCGAAGCTACCTAGTGGTTTGTGAGTTGGGGTGGTGTACACGCAAGACACTTTGTGTCCACATGTTGTGGACAGTCGGTACTTGAGATTGTCGTGAGGTTTCACGTGGTTTGTGTGGTGCGCACATGGTTTTGTGTACGTGGCAGGTAGTACAACGCCTACCGTGGTTACCTCTCCAGTTGGGTGCCCTAGGTTCTCTGTGAGCTAGGCTGTTAGTTCGGGGCTTGTCCCGGTACTTGTGTTGTACCGTCGAGGTCTGTGTCGTCTGTCCTGGACACCCTCACTCCTTTGTTTGAGTTGTACGTCCGGCTGAGGGAAAGACGATAGCGGGACAGTGACTCTTGAGTTTGTTTTTAGTCACTTGTAGCGCGCTCTTAGTTGGGGGTATGGACACCAGTAGTCGACACTGGTCCCCAGCTAGTCCTTTTCAGTGCCTCACTCTAGGGTGCTCCGGCCAGAGACCCCAGAGGTGCCAGGCATGGGCCTGCGGCTGTGTACCCGCAGATGTGGTGTTTAGTTGGTCTCCACAGTTGTTTGACTTTTCCACGTGGAGCGGCAGCTGGACCTTTCGTCCGTGGCTGCGAGATTGAGAGGTAGACCTGTGTTTGTTTGTCCGAGTCAGTTACTGGTGTCGCGAACCAGTACACGTGGCTCAAGTGTGGCAATCTCTACTTTAGCTCGTACATGTGATTGAGTTTTGCCGTTTATTTACTTACTTTGTTTAATATAGTCAGCAAATGGTAAGTATATTTATTGCTTTAATAATCTGCATGGTTGTGCTATAAATTGCTAGTATAGTTTACTACTTTCGTACTTGTGTATGGTTTGCTTAAGTTGGGGGAGTTCCCTACTGAGCCAGTGACTAGTGAGGCTCACCCCTACTCCCCACAGGTGAAGGCGAGGAGGAGGTTTCGCTACCATCTTCCGGTTCAGGGCCACGCCGCAGCGGTGTTGGGCCAGCGTATGGCGGAACACCTCGGCCAAGCTCGTTAAACCAATAACGTACTTGATCCGAGTCCGCCTCCCGCGAACGGGCCGAAGCCTCGCAAGGGATACCAAACCACAGTCCGTGTAAACACAAAGGAACACACCACATTTTATATATATTTCACAATTTACATAGCCAAATTTCCACAAAAATTGAAAAGAAGTACAAGAGCTTGGGGCATACCCCGAGGTACAACTGAAGAAAGTAAATAACTAACTAAGCCACACTGCTGGAGCTGCCACTACACAGTTGGAGGTACCGACCCTGTACCGCTACGGCGCGGCTCTGAACCGGACGACGGTCGTGAAACGTCCTCCTCGCTCTCACCTGTGGGGGTAGGGGTGAGCCTCTCTAGTCACTGGCTCAGTAGGGAACTCCCCCAACACCGAGCAAACCAAAACCACAGCTACGAAAGCAGTAAACAATAACAACAATTTATAGAACAGCTAAGCAGGATATTAAAGCTGTAAAAGTACTCACCGTCTGCCGTCTATGAGAAACAACTGTAATAATTAAACGGCAAACCAGTACAGGTGTACAAGCTAAAGTAGAGACAGCCAAACACGAGCCACGTGAACTGGTTCGCGACACCAGTAACTGACTCGGACAAGCTAACACAGGTCTACCTCTCAGTCTCGCAGCCACGGACGAAAGGTCCAGCTGCCGCTCCACGTGAAAAGGTCAAGCAACTGTGGAGACCAACTAAACACCACCACCTGCGGACCACACGGTCACAGGCCCATGCCTGACACCTCTAGAGATCCTGGCCCGGAACTCTCTAGAGTGAGGCACTAGAAAAGGACTAGCTGGGGTCCAGTACGTCTACTGGTGTCCGTACCCCCAACTACGAGCGCGCTACAAGTGACTAAAGACAAACACAAGTGTCACTGTCCCACTGTCGTCTTTCCCTCAGCCGGACGTGCAACTCAAACACAGGAGTGAGGGTGTCCAGGTCAGACGACACAGACCTCGACGGTACAACACAAGTACCGGGACAAAGCCCCGAGCTAACAGCCTGGCTCACAAAGAACCTGGGGCACCCAACTGGAGAGGTCACCACGGTAGGCGTCGTACTACTCGCCACGTACACAGAACCACGAGCAAGTCACACACAAACCACGTGAAACCTCACGTAAACCACGAGTAATAATGGTTCACTACACGTGAACCCAACTGGACTCGCGTAAATAACGCGCAGCCACGAAGGTAGATAACTAACTGCATACCTTGTATGCTAAACACAAGAACTCTGTGCACTTAGTGCACCTCAGGTGCCAACGCACATGCATTATCGATAAATACCATAATTAGTCATTCCTGTTTATAACCAGTAGGCGGCAACATCGACTGCCGTTTACAGGCAATCGACGGCAAGGGATCTGGCCGTCTACATCCTGGCTGATGAGCTTGGCGACAAACGATGTTGACGCCAAGTTCTTCGGCCTCAAACCATGCAGAAACCCTAATTCGATTCTATGGGTTTTCCAACCGTTAAAACAACGGAAAAACATAGTGTAATGATCCCTCTAACATCCATGCACCATATTTAAACCAAAACAACATGTTTTACTGCCTAAATTCACCAAACCACCCATTAACCCCGCATGGTGCAACTTAACCCAAAATGCATTAAATCTGTTGTTTCAGGTGGTTAAGTCATATTTTAATGATCCTACGGAGCTAACAGGGTTCGTCCCCTACCTCAGAACACGCTAGAACCTCCCGAAATCTCCCGGTTTACATCGAACCCTCCGCGAGCTCCCACGGGAATTGCACCACGCCACGGCGTTTCCTTGCGCAATTCAGCAACGCCACGCGTTCTACGATCGTCCAACCACCCTTCGCTACCTGTTGGAAGCTTTAAAACCACTGGGACAAAAAGCTGGGGCAAGAGGGGAAGAGAACTAGGTAGAAAACCTGCTCTCGGGTGACCCTATAACCTGCAGAATTCTCAGGTTGGCGTCAACCCCTCTGCCGCCAAGAACAACTGCCACCCTAAATGTCCACAGCTACTGCCGCCAAGATCATGCAGTAAACGACCACATACCTGGACGCCAACAGGTCAACGGCCATACCTGGCCGCCAACTCCGACTGAACTGCAGCAGGTCCTATTTCATTTCAGAACCAAACCTGCACCTTACCTGCTCAAACCACACATCCACACCACACATTCCACACAACCAACTCACATTGGCCTCACAACGGCCTACACAACCAACACACACATGATCCGCATGGATCCGAAAAGCACGCGACGTTACACAGCGCCCCCAGCAGTGTAGTTTCTTTCCTCAGTTGTACCAGTTTACCTCGGGGTATGCCCCAGGCTCCTGTACTCTCTTGTACTTTTGTTGAAATTTGGCTATGTAAATCTTGTACATTATATATGAAATGGTAATTCATATATATGAGCATGTGTGTTCCTTTCTGTTTTCACGGACTCATATGCGGTATCCCTTGCGAGGCTACGGCCCGTTCGTGGGAGGCGGGCGCAGGTCAAGTTCGTTATTGGGTTAACGAGCTTGAACAAAGAGTTCGTCACAGTTGGTATCAGAGCGAGGTCCGTGTAAATATAAAGGAACCGCAAAGTTACATAGCCTTATTTCTACACTTGTACACTGCTGGTAGCTGACCCTGGTTTTGCAATGATCGATTTTGTTCGTGATTGTTATGTTATTTGTGCAGGAAGTTGAGATGGCTGATAGAAGGGACTGGGGTGGTGGAGGAGAGGACCCTGAGGAGTCCACTCAGTGTATGATTGAGAGGATTTGGGAAAGCCTCACCGATATTTGGATGAGGATGGATCAGCAGGCACCGGTACCTCCAGCAGCAGTACCACCAGTTGCTGGAGTACCTGTGGCCCCAGTTGTACCACCGCTAGGGGTGGAGGTACCTTATGTGGCACCTGTACCACCACCACCAGTAGCGGTAGCAGAAGAACCGGTGATGCAAATTGAAAAGTTTTTGAGGTTGCAGCCACCCACTCATACAGGAGGGCCGACTCCAGATACGACAGAGCACTGGATTCATGAGATTGAAAGGGTCTTTACGACCATGAGGTGTCTAGCAGCGGACAGAGTTGTGCTAGCTGCATACCAGTTGAGAGGTTTTGCGCAGCAGTGGTGGCGGCTGAAGATGCAGACTACCTTTGCAGGTAGGACAGAGGAGGTTATTACCTGGTCAGAATTTCTCGAGGCATTCAATGACACATTCTTTCCACTTCAAGTGCAGCAGGAGAAAAAAGAGCAATTCTGAACACTTCAGCAAGGTAATACCTCAGTTTTAGAATACCAGATGCGGTTTATAGCACTTAGCCGATATGCGCCTTATGTAGTATCTAATAATGCTATGATGGTTGAGTATTTTATTCGGGGTTTGAGGGAAGAGTTGCAGAATGCTGTGATACCATTAATGTGTAGAACAGTTGAAGAAGCAGCCCAGAGAGCAGCTACACTTGAGAGGTCTATTCAGGCTTGACAGGCGAGTGGGTCAGGTTCGGGTAGTTTCCGGCTACCCCAGCAGGCGGCAAGAGTCAGTAAGGGAAAAGCACTAGCAGGACCTTCATCTTCAGGTTTTGGTAAGTGGGGTCAGAAATTAAAGCAAGTATTTAAGGGCAAAGGAAGAGGAGGTCGTCAGCAGTTCCAGCAGGGGCGTGGCTATAAGCAAGAAGTAGAAGAATCGCAGCAGAGCACTGCCAGGCAGCCCACTATTCCACCAGGTTACAGGTGTTATAATTGTAATTAGCCAGGGCATTTGATCCGCAATTGCCCCTATCTGAGAGAATATGGGTATGGTAGAGGTGTTCAGCAGCAGCAGCAGCCCCAGCAGTCATTTGCAGGTTGTGGTGGAGGTGAACCACAGTAGCGAGGTAGGGGCCGGGTTATGGCTATCACTCGTGCCCAGGCAGAGTCATCGAACATGATAGAAGGTACAATACCTATTTATGATTTTTCAGCCAGAGTTCTATTTTGATTCAGGTGCTTCTCATTATTTCATTTCCGAAGAATTTTTGGATTGTATGGCTCATCCTCTAGAAGAGAAGTCATGTGAATTAGTAGTGGAGGTTCCCTCGGGTGAGTTTATACTCACCTCGTGTTACATAGATGAAGCTCCTGTTGTGGTTCAAGGGAACCAGATGCCGGGCCGATTGTATGCTCTTCAGTTAACTGATTATGATATTATTCTGGGTATGGACTGGCTTGAAGCTTATGGAGCTATGCTAGATTGCAGAAAGAAAAGAATCAAGTTTTGTCACCCTAATGGTTCAGTGTTTGAATATCAAGGTATGCCCTTCCGTACTTCTAAGTTTATGATTTCTGCAATTAAAGCTAGAAAATTAATTAATGAGGGATGTGTAGCTTACTTAGCTTCTGTGAGTCTTGTTAAGACTGATAAGTCAGTAGAAGCAGTTCCCGTGGTTAAGGAATTTGCAGATATTTTTCTAGATGATTTGCCGGGTTTAGCTCCACATAGAGAGGTGGACTTTACCATTGAGTTGTTGCAGGGCACCATGCCGATTTCTAAAGCACCATATCGGATGGCGCCAACAAAACTTAAAGAATTGAAAAAGCAGTTAGAAGAATTGTTGGAAAAAGGGTTCATTAGATCGAGTCACTCTCCATGGGGGGCGCCGGTGTTGTTTGTAAGAAAGAAAGATGGAAGCTTTAGAATGTGTATTGATTACAGGAAATTGAATGAAGTGACCATAAAGAATAAGTACCCGTTACCTAGAATTGATGATCTGTTTGATCAGTTGCAATCAGCTAAGGTATTTTCTAAAATTGACTTAAGGCCAAGGTACCATCAGTTGAGAATTAGAGAGGGTGATATTGATAAAACAACATTTAGAACCTGATATGGTCACTATGAGTTTGTGGTTATGCCATTTGGGCTAACCAATGCTCCTGCAGCATTTATGGATCTGATGAACAGAATTTTTCATCCGTATTTGGACCAATTTATTGTGGTCATTAAAGATGATATTCTGATTTACTCAGCATTTGAAGAGGAGCATGCAGCACATTTGAGGCTAGCTTTGCAGTTGTTAAGAGATAATCAGTTGTTTGCCAAATTCAGTAAGTGTGAATTTTGGCTAAAAGAGATCCAGTTCTTGGGCCATGTCATTTTAGCTGAGGGAGTGGCAGTTGACCCAAGTAAAGTGGAAGCAGTGATGAGATGGGAAGTGCCTAAGACAATCACTGAGATTAGAAGCTTTCTGGGGTTAGCGGGTTATTATAGGCGCTTCATTCAAGATTTTTCCAAGATTGCGGCACCCATGACTAGGCTGACTAGAAAGGGTGTGCCATTTGTATGGTCTGGTTAATGTCAAAGAAGTTTTATGGAATTGAAGAAGAGACTTACAGCGGCACCAGTACTGACATTACCGTTAGGCAGTGGTGGCTTTGTTGTATATATAGATGCATCTAGGAGAGGGCTTGGCGCAGTGCTAATGTAGTATGGTAAGGTAATAGCTTATGCATCCAGGCAAATGAAGACGACAGAGGAGAATTATCCCACCCATGATTTAGAGTTGGCAGCAGTTGTGTTTGACTTAAAAATGTGGAGGCATTATCTATATGGTGAGAGATTTGAGATTTTTACAGATCACAAAAGCTTAAAGTATATCTTTTCTCAGAAAGATTTGAACCTTCGTCAACGTAGATGGGTGGAATATTTAAAAGATTATGATTTTAGTTTGGCTTACCATCTGGGTAAGGCCAATGTGGTGGATGATGCCTTAAGCAGAAAGGCATATTTAAGTCAAATGATGATCAAGGAATTGAAATTGTACGAGGAGATAGCTGAGAACTCCTTGTATGTGCCAAACAATCAACGGCGGGCAATATTAGCTAGTAGTGCTGTAGAGCCGTCACTATATTGGCAAATTGTTGAGGCCTAGAGAGCGGATGTAAATTTAGCTGAAATTGTGAAAATGGAAGGAGTTACTATTGATGATAATTGTGTGGTCAGGCTCAGAGGCAGGTTGTTTGTGCCAGCAGAAAGAGAAGTGAAGCAGAGAGTATTAGAAGAAGCTCATAAATCCCGGTACACTATTCATCTCGGTAGTACCAAGATATACCAGGACATGAAGAAGCATTTTTGGTGGTCTCATATGAAAAAGGAAATAGCAGAATTTGTTTCAAGATGTGCAGTTTGTCAGCAAATCAAGGCAGAGCATTAAAAGCCCAGAGGTTTATTGCAACTGTTACCCATTCCGCAATGGAAATGGGATGATATTGCTATGGATTTTGTAGCAGGCTTGCCAAGGACAACAGTAGGGCATAATGGAATATGGGTATTTGTTGATAGATTAACCAAGGTGTGCAGGTTGGTAGCAATAAATATGTAACACCCCGAAAATTCTATTTACTAGAAAACTATGAATAATTAGATTGTTAAATATAACCACTATCATGAGATGTAATTAACTCTAATGTAGGGTTTATTTACATCAATAAATGTTATTCCAGTAACGTACTCAGAGGTGCGCACTCCGACATGGCGACACCGAAAAATTGTAACGAAAATGAAATCTGAGAACACTATAATTCTTAGAAAAACGTGGTGATATTAAATATGTAATTATCCGAAATTTTTGACGACCGAATTTTGAGATTTAACCGACGCAATTATTTTTGGGGTGATTTTTCACCCAGTAGAAAATAAATTCTAAAAATTAAATAAAAATCATGACAATTTGTAAAACCATCACATTAGGTTATGGTTGAAATTTCAACCTAAAGGGACATCATTAGGACACCTAAACATGAATACCTTTGGCCCAGCTGAATTTTGGGCTAATTACAGGAATGATTTTCTGGGAATTAAGTTTGCCTACGTGTTGGGGGCTGGGTGAGCCACCTTACTGGGGTAGAAACTTACACGACCATCCCTTAGGTGTAAGCTTTGAAGAGCATGCATGTGAGACGTGTTGCCATGGAAATCAAATGGTTTCTACAGTGACACCTTGATGGCTGACGTGCCATCCTGCATGGGAAGCCGACTGGGCTATAAAAACACCCCTCACCCCTTCGTGCAAACCTTCCACTTCTTACTCCCATCTCCTTCTGCTTCTTGCTGCTGGAGCTATTGCTGTGGGAGCTGCTGGAGTTACTCCTTTGCTTAGAAGAAGCCACTCCTACTGCTGGGAGGAGCTGCTGGAATTGCTAGCTCCACTGCCTTGCAACTACTTCTGCTTCTGCTTGGGCTGCTGCTATAGCTATCATCCTTGCTGCAGCTACCATTGTCTTCCTAGTCAGACGAAAGATACTCTTATTTGGAGAAGAAAGGATTTCGTTGATCTTGAAGTCATGTAGGTTCGTATTCTCCTTCTAAATCTTTACCCTCTGTTCTTGTCAGAAAGATCATAGCCTTGTTCAAAGTTGCCTTTAAGCTTGTTAACCAACCTTGGTTTAGTCTGTATACGAGGTTATAATTCCAAACTTTTGTTTGATTTCCTTAACTCCTTTGGAACCATGTGATTACGAATAAGAATCTTCACTTTTCTTTCAGATCAAGTATGTTCCCAATTTCTCCTTCCACCCATGATCCATGGTTATGTTATAGAGATTTGCTAAAAGTTTCGATATCTTTAGAATAGTGAGGTTACTTTCCATTTAGTAGTTGTACCTGAAACCTTGATTTTGGAGCATTAAATACCTTGAGTTTGAGAGTTTATCTTGTGGAAATCTTCCATCTAATCCTTGTATAAGGGCCTTATTTCCAGTACTACACTATGTCTAGTTTCTAGCTAGACAAGCTTGAATTGCAAACCTCTTGTTTCATCTCACTAGTTCGGTTTATAAACCACTGTGAGAACTATAATTAGACCCTTCTATTTGATATACATCATGTCTTGATTCATAGGTTCCATGGTTAGCATGTTTAGAGTGCATTTCATAGTCCCTTATGAGTGAAGAACAGGCGACTGTCGACAGGCCAACTTGCCAGAACTCTGGTTAACTGGGACTGTGTGCATCTGCCGACAGCCATCTTGTTGCTTGACAGATACATACAGTCCAGCAAGCTAATGTTTGTCTGCAGCCATCTGTCGACACAGGCCCTTCTTGGTTGTCGACAGGTACAACCCTGAATTGGATTTCTGCACTCTTTCATGTCTGAATTCATGCTAGAACTTCATCCTAAAAGCCATGTAAGTTACCCTCTCATTTACCTTGGTATTTATTGTCATACTACCTCAAAGTTTACCCACATTATGTACCTTAACCTCCCTTGAGTTATTCTTAAAGTTGGCAATTACGAATAGTACTCCGATTGAGTCTATTCTTCGGTATTTGGTAACTAAGGTTATAAAACTTGGCCACTTGAGAGTTCATATGTTTGAACACCTCATGAGATGTGAATAATTTGTGATGACCATTATGGATCTTCATTTTCTTTTGGATTCTTATATGATTCAAATCTTCTGAAGTTATTGACTTGAGTCATAGCCCTATCTCAGCCAATTGTCTTTCTTATACTCTTGAACTCTGAGCTACTTTGTCACTAAGATATGTGTACTAATTCCCTACCAAACTACCTTTGGATTTCCCATTTCCTTTATGCTCATGAAAAGAATTTTATGATTTGAAGACAGTGCTCTCTTCAAAGAGGGTTTAGGATCACTTGTGGTAGCACCAGCCACTTGTGATCAGCTGAGGGTGACAGTTTGTAGGTAAATCCAAGTCAATGGAGTGACAATGGTGGGTAATAAACCCCGTTCTTGCGCAATGAACAAGATCTAAGGTGCTGGAATCGCCTAGGCACTAAGGATGGTATATTACGTATATATAGTAACCTCTTGAGAGCAGTGATGCCTGTCAAGTTTGTTCCGAAATCAAGTTATGATATAAATTTTGAAAGACAAATATGACTTTGTTCTGATATTCGTTTGAGCCAGTCATGAAATTAATTTGGGCTATATGTTTATGTTAAGTATGAAGATTCATGAGCAATTATGTTTGTTCCATATATGCACTTTCTGAATACTCTTGAAGCTCTAAAATTTGAAACTCCTATCTTTATGTTTACTATCACCTACCGAGTCCTTCCGACTCACGCCTTTGTTTCCCCCAACCCTTTCAGATTGAAGGTGGGTGTAATCTCAGCTACATATGAATCTCAATTCCGCTGCGAATGATGAAGAAGAAGAAGTATAAGAACATAGCTTTAGTGACTCTTTAGAGTTTTGTTGTACTATTAAAGATTTAGAAGAGAAAGTTTGGCTTTATGTAAATAAGGGGTGTTGTGGCTAAGTTATTTTGTTGAGGTATAAAATTTTCAAAGATGCATTTGTGAAATGGTTTGTTAGTCTTGGGCACTACTCATATTTGTCAGCCCATAATGAAGTTTGTTAGTGTAACCCCTCCTCCGATCAAGAGCTATGTGATATGTGATACGTATGTGTATGTGTGCGGTCGGAGGGAGGGTGTTACAAAATATGTCTTGGTCAGTAGACAGATTAGCAAAGGTTTATGTTGATAGAATTATTCCACTGCATGGTATCCCGAAGTCTATCGTCTCTGATAGGGATCCCAAGTTTACTTCTGGTTTTTGGAGAAGCTTGCAGAGAGTAGTTGGCACCAAGCTGAGATATAGCTCAGCTTACCACCCCCAGACGGATGGTCAGATAGAGAGGACTATTCAGACAATTGAAGACATGTTGCGAGCATGTTGTTTAGTTTAGGGTGGTAGCTGGGAACAACATCTGGGTATGGTTGAATTTACTTATAATAATAGTTATCATACCAGTCTCGGGATGGTACCATATGAAGCTTTATATGGAAGGCCGTGTAGAACACCATTGAATTGACATGAAGTGGGAGAAAAGCAAAATAGGCCCTGAGTTGATACAGCAAACTACTGAGATGATAAAGTTTATTAAAGAAAAGTTGCAGACAGCTCAGAGTAGACAGAAAAGTTATGTTGATAATTGGAGGAGACCACTTCAATTTGAGGTTGGGGACTTTGTCTTTGTAAGAGTTTCCCCTACTAAAGGTATTGTGTAGTTTGGTAAGAAAGGAAAGTTGAGTCCGAGGTATGTAGGACCCTTCCAAGTGTTAGCAAGAATTGGGGAAACAACCTATAGACTTGATTTGCCAGCAGATTTTGCAGATGTTCATGATATTTTCCATGTCTCCATGTTAAGAAAATGTATTAAAGACCCAGCTCAAATAATCAGTTATCAAGGTGGTGATTTGAGACTGGATATGTCTATGCCTGAGTACCCAGTGCAAATTACAGGCCATAAGACAAGGAAGTTAAGAAATAAAGAAATTGAGTTAGTTAAGGTTAGGTGGAAAAATAGGCTGGGAGGTGAGGATACCTGGGAGTTAGCCGAGGAGATGGCTAAGGGGTATCCTTACTTGTTTAAGGTTTTTAATCTGTTTAGATGATAGTACTTGTAAATATGTTTTAAAGTTGAATGTATTTGAGTTATATTATGAATTTCGAGGTCAAAATTTCTTTTTAGATGATAGTAATGTAACGTCGCGCGTTTTTCTGATCTTTGTGTATCTTGTGTTCAGCGCCTGTGAGGCCAATGTCTAGCCAATGTGGCTTGTGTTTGGTGTGCGCACATGTTTTTGGGGCTTACTGGGCCGATAGTCTGGGCCTGCAGCACCCCAGGGTTCTCTGTCTGTGATCGTAACAGCGGGGGTCGTCGCGTTCTGGACGCGACCGACTTGCCCGTCGCGTTCTTGTTGCCGCTTAGAGGCACCGATCGTCTGCATGTGCGCCGCATGTCGCACGCTGAGCGGCATGCAGACGTCAGCTCTTGGGAAGGTGACGTCTAACCCCGTCGTGATCAAGTCGCGACAAGGCGATACGTCGCGTTCTCAACCGCTGGGAGTTTTTAAGTAACCCTGACCAAATAGAGCTGCAACGAGTTCTGCTTTGGCCAGGGGGAGGAAGCTGCGGCGATTTCCGTGGGCTTCGGTTGATTTAGCGTGTTCTCGCCGTAGGAAGCCCGCGTGGAGCGGGGGAAACACCAAGGGATCATCAGGTTGCGTGTTCTTCCCGAAGGTAGGGTGACTCCTCCTATTTTTCAGGTTGTGGATTGCGTAGGAGGGTGGTTTGATCAGTTGTTCATTTTCCTAACAGTAGATACCATGTCTAGGGACTCACAAAAGCATGAAAAACATGAATTAAGGTGGTTTGCATAGCATGTAATGGTAATCCGTGAAGAGGATCCCGGATTAGGGTTCCTGCCTGTGAAGGCGACGGAACCCTCTGTCGCAATCTGAATGTGACAGGTTGACCCGTCGCGTTTAGGTGGGGAACGCGACATGTTGGTGCGTCGCGTTCATACGGTGAATGTGCCATATCGAGTCGTCGCATTCTGAAGGCGACACAGGCCCATGTCGCGACCACAGCCGAGTGGTCTGAGTATGCATGATTTATGTAATATAATTATTTGATTGTCATTATTCAATATATTTGTCAATATCATGTGGTGCATTGGCACCTGTGGCGCTCTGGGAGCGCATATTTACGAGGCTAGCGTATTGGTTTCGGAGCTAGCTAGTGGTTTGTGAGTTGGCATGGTGTACACGCGAGACGCTTTGTGTCCACATGTTGTGGACAGTCGGTACTTGAGATTGTCGTGAGGTTTCACGTGGTTTGTGCGGTGCGCACGTGGTTTTGTGTACGTGGTAGGTAGTACGACGCCTACAGTGGTTACCTCTCCAGTTGGGTGCCCCAGGTTCTCTGTGAGCCAGGCTGTTAGTTCGGGGCTTGTCCCAGTACTTGTGTTGTACCGTCGAGGTCTGTGTCGTCTGTCCTGGACACCCTCACTTCTTTGTTTGAGTTGTACATTCGACTGTGGGAAAGACGACAGTGGGCTTAGTTGGGGGTACGAACACCAGTAGTCGACACTGGTCCCCAGCTAGTCCTTTCTAGTGCCTCACTCTAGGGTGCTCCGGCCAGAGACCCTAGAGGTGCCAGGCATGGGCCTACGGTTGTGTACCCGCAGGTGTAGTGTTTAGTTGGTCTCCACAGTTGTTTGACTTTTCCACGTGGAGAGGCAACTGGACCTTTCGTCCGTGGCTGCGAGACTGAGAGGTAGACCTGTGTTTGTTTGTCCGAGTCAGTTACTGGTGTCACGAACCAGTCCACGTGGCTCGAGTGTGGCGGTCTCTACTTTAGCTCGTATACGTGATTGAGTTTTGCCGTTTATTTACTTACTTTGTTTAATATAGTCAGCAAATGGTAAGTATATTTATTGTTTTAATAACCTACATGGTTGTGCTATAAATTGCTAGTATAGTTTACTGCTTTTGTACTTTTGTATGGTTTGCTCGAGTTGGGGGAGTTCCCTACTGAGCCAGTGACTAGTGAGGCTCACCCCTACTCCCCACAGGTGAAGGCGAGGAGGAGGTTTTGTTACCATCTTCCGGTTCAGGGCCACGCCACAGCGGTGTTGGGCCAACGCCCCCAGCAGTGTAGTTTCTTTCCTCAGTTGTACCAGTTTACCTCGAGGTATGCCCCAGGGTCCTGTACTCTCTTGTACTTTTGTTGAAATTTGGCTATGTAAATCTTGTACATTATATATGAAATGGTAATTCATATATTTGAGCATGTGTGTTCCTTTCTGTTTCACGGACTCATATGCGGTATCCCTTGCGAGGCTACGGCCCATTAGTGGGAGGCGGGCACAGGTCAAGTTTGTTATTAGGTTAACGGACTTGAACAAAGCGTTCCGTCATAGGGAGGCTCCCCTCCAGCGATCCGGGCATGGAGCGGCCGGCGGCTCGTGGCGGAGCGTGGGAGTGGCGTTGTGGAGCGAGGAGGAGGCGGCCGTGCGTCGTGAAGGCCCTTCGTGGGTTCGGTTCTTCGTGAAAGGTAGGGATTTCTTGGGCCCTTCCCGATCCGGGTGGATTGGGAGCCCCTCGGGGTTTATAGATAGCTTTACTGCTTTCTCCATGCTCCTCTCCCCCCTGTGGTGTGTTTGTATGGTTTGTGGGTGGCCCGGGATTGAGGATCCCGTTGGTCTGCCTCCCTGCTGGTGTCGCGACGGCTCGGCACGTCGCGACATCAGAGGAGGCGTCGGCTCGGTCGGGCGTGACCTTATCGCAATGCGTTCGGTGGTTGCGATAAGGCCGTCGCGACGCACTTCCCGGTCGCAACAGGATCACTGCCGCGACGCCTTGCCCCGTCGCGATAAGGCTGTCGTGGTGCCCTCCCCCATCGCGATGGTGTCGCGACAGCCTTGGGGGTCGCGATAGTGTCTGTGTCACCTCGGGTGTTTCCGTGGGCCCGGATGTGTGTCGATGTGTGCCCCAGGGTAGGCCTTGCCCTTAGGACCTTCTGGTAGGGAACGCGGCCGGTTGCCTCCCTGCGTTCAGTGACCGAAGGTGACACCTTCGTGGCCATGTCCTGGCAGTGGTGCCAGGAGGGTCATGTCTGTCTAATAATCAATTGACTAGAGGTCAACCGATTATTAGCAGAGCGACGTGTTTCTATGTTGGCTGGTCGTGTTCCGAGGCTCCGGCTTTTCTGTGTGTGTTTGGTTGGCCGACGGCCCTCCTGGGGGTCTGTGCGTGCCTCGTGCTCGCTGGGCTTTTCGTGTGCTACAAGCCAGCAGTTTGGCGTGGTTCTGTTGTGCTGCCCCACCTGTTCGCCCGGTGCTTGGCACTTGAGGGCTTGTCCCCAATCTGAGAGGTTGTTACCGTTACCTGTGACCCCCGTCCTCGTGAGCCTATTGAGGGTAGGGATGTAAATGGGTTGGGTTCGGAATCAGAAACACAGATTCCGATACCGATTCCGATAACCGAAATATGGTTCTGATTCCGATTCCGATTCCGATAAGAATGGTTAGTTCCGATTCCGTTCCGATTCCGATAACATTACCGGGACCGAAATTCCGATAAGGTAAGATGTTTACCATAATTTTACCTTGAGTTTATGATAATTTATCGGAAAAACCGATACCGATACCGATTCCGATTTTTTTTTTTGATTCCAATTCCGATTCCGATAACTTATCGGAATATCCGAAACCGATTCCGATAAGCTATCAGTATTATTTTTTGATTCCGAAACTGATAATTTTTATCGGTATCGGGTCGGAATATCGGGTTCCGTTTACACCCCTAATTGAGGGTGGCTCCGGGCTACGAGCGTGCTTGAGTTGGCAGCCCACGTGAGCGGACTCTGGAGCTAAGGGGAAAATGGTGGTTTGGACAGCGGCGCTGAGTCATTTGTAGAGCTCTCTTGACTAGGTCTGGGACACCGAGGATGGCCGGAGTTCTACTCGGTGCAGTCTAGTCAGTCCCTTGTCTCATTGCCTCTCTCTGCGTTGGTTCCGGAGCCACGTAGTGGTGTCAGGCGTGAGGCCGCGGCTTGGCCAGGCTGCGGTGTTGCGTGTGTTGTGTATTTCTGTGGCGGCTTTGTCTCGCCCTAGTGCAGGGACGGAGGTAGGAGCTAGGCTAGCGAGCAGAGCGTGCGGACTGCGGGTCCCCCTCTTGGCTGCTAGCAGCGGTGGCTTGGTTGTTGTTGTTGTGACGACATTTCCTCACGACATTTCCGAGTGTTCCTCGTTGCCCTAGCTTGCATGGAAGTTTTAGCCTGGCTGTGCTCCGCTCCCGTGGGCGCCGTTGGTCTTACCTCGGGCAGACCCATACTTCTGGTGGTTCCTGCTCGGTGTCCTCTCGGTACCGTAGTTCCGTTCTTGGGTGCCAGTCCGTAGTGGCACCGATGTGTATGGCTTCCCGACCTTGCGATGTGTCCGGGGTGGTTCTGCTTGTGGGCCTCAAACCTTGTAGAGGTCTGAGGTGGCCATGCTTGTGGTGAGACGTCGTTCTCACTTGGTTGTTCCATAGTCTTGGCAGGTGTGCCAAGTGTTGCTTCCACTGTGTGCCCGACTCTGTTGGTTTCTGCGGGAGTCGTGTGTGTGGCCCGACCTCGGTTGGCAGTCGTGGCATTGCGCTGTTCTCTTCCGCTGCTTTTGTAGTATCATGCTGTAGGGGTTTCTCGCTTTACAGCTTTCTAGTGTAGTTTTCCTATTTTCGAAGTTCTTGCTACTCTGGCCGGTGAGGGACTGGTAATCCCTACTGGGCCTTATTCGCGAGGCTCACCCCCCCCTACTTCCTTCAGCTAGGGGCTCGCCGTCGTAGGAGCTCGATGTCAGATGGGTTGCGAAGGAGGCTGTGGCGCCGTGTGTTGTCAGCAGCAGTGAGAGCTGAGTGTTGTGAGCTCTTGTAGTCGAGTGAGCTGAGAGTTGTGCTTTGCAAGTCCTCGGGGTATGCCCCTTAAGGACTGCACCTTTCTTCTTGTACCTGTGCTTTTGCTTGGGACACGTTGTACAGATCTTTGTATATTGTACATATTGTTACAGTTATTTAAATTCAGTACATATCTCACTAGACTATTTCTTCTAACCCTTCCGGATCTTCAGATCTGTAGGTGGCGGCACGACCCTCGGGATCCCTGGCGAGGGTCCGGGAGGTCGGGTTGTTACAGTTGGTATCAGAGCGAGGAGTCTACTGAGATTTGTGAAGAGTTAATAACTATAGCTGTCCCAAAGAAAGGTACTAGTGCGTTGCTGACACTGTCTGACTAGTGTTAGGCTTGTGCTTTCAATTATTTTGTAGGTGTAAAGCTTCCCTACAAGGTTCGTGCTCATTCTGCAGGTTGCAGTTGTTGTTGTGCCACGTGCGTGGCGGGTATGGTCGCTCGGCATGTTCGTGCCATAGCGGCGCGGTTGGCGCTAGACTCACTGGCAGTGGTCTTCCTTGTGTGGAGGACGCTTGCAGGCAAATCCAAGTGCGGTGCTCCTAGTCATCTTCGGCGCATTTGAGTGTGTGTGTGTCGTGAAGGCTGAGAGAGCCCGCGTGTGGTGTGGCCTTCACCGGTGCAGAGTTATTGTCGGTGGAACCGGTGGACTGCCTTGTTGGCTGCCCCTTTGTTGTTGGGGTGTGTGTTGTGGTTTTTATGTGTGTGGTCTCTCGTCTGTGCGCTGTTGTGCACCGTGCTCTGCTTGGTCGGCATTGTTGCTTGAGCTAAGCAGATGTTCTGTGTGTCGTGTTGCATCACTGGTTGAGCGCTGCGACACTTGCCTGTGGTTGTTGTCAGCCTGGTGTTGACTGGTTGTGAGCTCTGGTGAGGTGCTTATAGAGTCCTTCTCTATTGGTTCTGGTGGAAGTGAGGTTTCCCCAGAACTATGTTGTGCTCATTTCTGGTTGCTGTGGCATTGCCCTCTAGGTTGAGGTGCATCGCTTGGTTGCCCTATGTTCTGGTGAGGTTTTCCCAGAACCGTTTGCTGTTGTCCTGGTGAGGGTTTCTCTCAGAACTGTTTCGCACTTGTTTCTGCTATTGCCATGCTACCTCAGAGTTTGAGGTGTGCTGTTGGTTTGGCTGGTACGTTCTGGCGAGTTTTCTCAGAACGGTGCCTTGGTGGTTCTGGTGGAGGTTCTCCCAAGACCTGCTTGCGTTGCTTCTACAGCTCTGCTTGCTGTAGTGTTCTCTCTGATGGTCTGTGTGTTCGATCATTTGGGTGTGCATTTTGGTGAAGGTTCTTCCTAGGATCGCCCTTTGTCGCTTCTGGTGGAGGTTCTTCCCAGGAGTGCTCTATGTTTGTTTTGGGCCACCGTTGTGTTGCCCCTGTGGTTCGAAGTGTGTCGTATGGTTGGGCTGCGTTCTGGTGAGGTTCTCCCAGGACAGCTCTTGGCTCTTTTGGTGGAGGTTCTCCCCAAAGCTGCTTCGTGTTGTTTTGGTTGTCGCTGCTCTCTCTCTCTGTAGAGATGAGCTGTCGTTGTTGCCGGTTGGACTGTCTGTGTTACAGTCTGCTTGGGCGTTGTCGGTCAAGGTGTGGTGCCTTTGACCGTATGTCTGGCCATTGCGCTGGCCAGTTGTCTCGTTGTTCGTTTCTAAGTTTCTCGATCGCGCCGGTGGGACTTTGTGTGTCCCCTTGGCTCGGATGGTTTGTCTTGTTTTCCTGTGCCCGGCGTGCTCTCCCAGATGGTGGTCTGGTGAGTGTAGTGAGTGTTTGGCTGGCTGTGCTTCTTATGGAAGCGTCAGTCTTGCATTGTGGATTTTCCCTCTCACGTGTGGAAGAGACTCGTTGTGTGTGTCTCCTTCCCCTGCCTTCCGTTAGTTGCTCAGGGTGGTGAAGCTCCACTATGGTACTGTGTCACCGGGGTGCGCATCGTTGCGACCTTCTGGTGGAGTCATCGTCCCTTGAATTGTTTTTGGGTTGAGCTAGTTGCTCCCCTCGTGCTGTTGTTTCCCTGTGGCACCGTGGGTTGGTGGACCTGTTTGTAAGGTCTCGGGTCTTTAGTGGATCCTTATTGGGTCTGTAGAGGTCCTGTGTAGTTGACGGCCAGGGCTTGCCGTTGAGTCTGAGTCAGCGTCCAGCGATGTGGACGTCTGAGCTTGAACTCAACGACATGGGATCTGGACGTCAGTCTGTAGGCGGTTCAGTAGGCGGCCAGTGATGTTGACGTCGACTGGTCAGTCCTGTTGAAATAGGGCAGCCCGAGAGCAGAACCTACCTTTCTCCTTTCCTCTCCTTCTTCCACCTTAGCCTTTCTTGATTCCTGTAGCTTCTGTTGGGTGATTTGAGCTCGTGGGAAGCCCCTGGATCGTGTGGCGTTGCTAGATCGGGCGGGAAACGCGAGGTTTTGGCGTGATTCGCGCGGAGTCTTCGGGGAGATCCGGCGCGATTGGTGGCTGTTTGGGGATTGATTAAGCGTTCTGAGGTAGGGACTTAACCCCTATAACCCTCCCCAGCAAACTAGCATGCCCAATTAAGTGAATTGGAATGCAATTTATGGTTTAGGGTTTGGGTTGTATCATGCCGGAATTGAGGGTGGTTTGGATAATCTAGGTGTTAGATTGTCTATTTATGATGTTCTGGTAGTGTAGATTGATGAGAGGAAGTGTTTCCCTCCATCAGTCGGAGTCTGGTTTAGTGTTTCTGCCCATTGGGACTGATTCGGTTCAGTTCTGGGTATGGGGGACTGAAGATATCAACGTCCACATCTGTTGACGTTGAGATCTTCAGGGATGAGTTAAACGACAAGGTCGATTGCCGTTTAGTTATTGTTGGCGGCATAGGGGTTGCCGTTTATATCTAATTAGCGGCAATCGATGTGGCCGTTTATATCCTGTGTCCCAGCAGACTTGAGTTGTGTGATTAGAGGCGATTGACATGTGATGTCCGCCCTAATAGCACAAGTGAGCCAGACTTAGAGTGTGACTCCGCCTGTGCATAGGAATAGTTGTTTGTGGCACGAGGTGTTTACTACTGTACGGGGTTTCAGACGTTGAGTGTGTTCCGTCTGTTGTACGCGCGTTGCGTTACCGTGTACCCGTTTCTGTTGTGTTACCTAGGCGTGGGTGCGACTCCGTCTAGACGACTAGCGTGTGGTTGTCCTCCGCTAGTGAGCCAGGACATTGAGTGCGACTCTGTCCTGTGCGTACTCCTTTTGGTGGTTTTGAGCCGGTCTCCGTGGAGCCCCTTCTCTACCGCTAGGGTCAAGCGTAGGGGAAAAACCGGTCGTGGACCAGACGCGAGAGAGAGCGTCTGTAGTGTGCACACGTGGCTGGGGTTGAGAGCCTCTGTGGTGACGGGACGCCGAGCCACAGACCCTAGCTGAGTCCTACTTGCTGTGTGTGTGAGTGTGTGTTACTGAGCCGCGTGGTTTACAGTTTTGTGTTGTGGTGCGACGTGTACTTACTTTCAGTTTTTACTTTCCGCACTTTAGTTTAGTTGCCGGTGGGGTTACTTTTCCCTACTGGGTCTCTTTTCTTGAGACTCACTCCCTTCCCTTTCAGGTGGGTCTTCGTCGACTCCCGTTCCAGGCGAGTCTAGCCACTCCGGTGTTGGTGCTCCCTAGCTGCAGTGAGTTGTACCTTTTTGTTGTACTTCTGTACTCTGTACTTTGCTCAGACTCTGAGGTTGTATATGATATGTTCATATAGTGGAATTTTACTGCTTTGCATGGTGTGTATCTTCTTACATATAGTCTCCTCGGACTTTCACTTCCTACCCTTCCGAGCTTGTCTCGTGGGTTAGCGGGTCAGAATTCGGGTTACTGGTTGTTACTGGTAATGCGGATTCTGGGTCGTTACAGTTTGGTATCAGAGCCTGGTCTGATGAGATATATATAAGAAAATACCCATCATGTTAACTCAGAGTCTAAAGAGTACAGTGCAGCTATGTAGCCCGGAGTTAGTTAGTGTATTTATGTGTGTATTTTTTTCTGTGTGTAGTTCTATGGCGCCTAGGCGACGTCCTAGAGAGGGAGTAGCCGAGCAGGCGACTCGTCCGGAGGTTGGAGATGCTCCGCCACCTCAGCAGACGCAGCCTTTGCCACAGGACGCACATAGTGGTATTGTTCCGCCGCCGCCACCTCCACCTCAGGTAGCTCAGGGATTAGACATGACTCGATTTCTTGAGGGGATGGCTCAGTTTGTTGCTCAGCACCGTGACGCGCCGGTACCCCAGGGTGGTACTGGGAGGGTGTTGAGGGAGTTCTTGCAGTTTCAGCCTCCTCAGTTTTTGGGCCAGCCTGATCCAGATGTAGCGCGAGCTTGGTTAGATGCAGTGGAGCGGACTTTTCGTTCCATGGAGTGTGTTCCAGAGGAGCGAGTGCTGCTAGCCAGTTACCAGTTGCAGGCGCAGGCGTTGACTTGGTGGTCCGCTGAGTGGGAGACTACTTTTCAGTCTCGCCCACTTAGACAGATTCCGTGGCAGGAGTTTGTTGTTTCTTTTGAGAGAGCCTTCTGTCCTACTTACGTCCGGACGGAGAGGTTGTACCAGTTTCTGGACTTGCAGCAGAGGGACTCTACTGTGGTGCAGTACAGGGCCAGATTTGTGGAGTTAGGGCGTTATGCTCCGCAGATTATGGGAGATGAGGGTCTGAGGACTCAGCAGTTTGTGAGAGGCTTGAGGCCAGAGCTCAGGCAGGCGCTGATAGTTGCTCGTGTCACAGACTTGGATGCGGCCTATCAGACAGCGGCAGCGTTGGAGGCAGACACCTTGCGGACTCGTGCTCGGAGTGCAGAGGTTCAGACGCAGGTAGTTCCTTCTCAGCCTCGCCAGCAGCAGGGTAGTGTGCAGACGACCCCGAGGACTACGACTTCCTACGCGTCCACTTCTACTGGGACGACGGCGAAGTCAGGATCTCGGAGGAAGTTTCGGCGTGATAGGAGGCAGGCAGAGCAGAGGCAGCAGTCGGTTGGGAGTGTTCAGCAGCCGACAGGTCAGCCTTCGCAGCAGGTACAACGTACTTTTGCTGGGCAGTGTTACCGGTGTGACCAGATGGGTCATATGGCGCGAGATTGTCCTTTGCTACCTCGTGTGCCGCAGCAGCAGACCCAGTCACAGCCCCGAGTGCAGCAGCAGCAGCAGCAGCAGGCACCTGTGCAGCAGCGTCAGCAGACCGGAGGTTCTGGTGGGTCGAGAGGTAGAGGTCGTGTTACCCACTTGACTCGTGCAGACGCGGAGGCAGCTCACCTGGTGGAAGGTACTGTTTCAGTTTTTGGTTATGCAGCTAGAGTCTTGTTTGATTCCGGTGCCTCTCACTCTTTTGTGTCTGAGGACTTTTTAGACTCCCTTGGAGAGTTGAGTTCGGGAGAGTCTGTTGAGTTGGCAGTAGAGTTGCCGACAGGGGACTTTGTCCTTACGTCCTACTGTCTCGAGGAGGTACCTGTGCAGTTGCAGGATCAGTTGTTGTCAGCCCGTCTTTTGCCTTGCAGTTACATGACTATGATGTGATTTTGGGTATGGACTGGTTGGAGCGGTATGGTGCAGTGATGGATTGCCAGAAGAAGAGGGTGCACTTGCGGATACCTGGAGCAGCGGCGTTCTACTTCCAGGGTATCGTACCTCTTACTTCTCGCTTTTTAGTTTCTGCTTTGAGGGCAGGGAGGTTGCTTGCTTCTGGTTGTCAGGGTTTCCTAGTTTCTGCAGTGACTCTTGACCAGATTGCCTCGGGAGTGGGAGACATTCCTGTAGTGTGTGAGTTTCCGGATGTTTTTCCGGAAGAGTTGCCTGGTCTTCCACCAGAGAGAGAGATTGAGTTTACTGTAGAGTTGGTTCCTGGCACTTTACCTTTTGCGCAGGCACCGTACCGTATGGCACCAGCAGAGTTGAGGGAGTTGAAGAGGCAGCTTGAGGAGTTGTTGGAGAAGGGCTATATTCGTCCTAGCTTTTCTCCGTGGGGGTCACCTGTTTTGTTTGTCCGGAAGAAGGATGGTAGCCTGAGGTTGTGTATCGATTATAGGAAGCTAAATCAAGTGACCATCAAGAATAGGTATCCTTTGCCTAGGATTGATGATCTCTTTGATCAGCTTCAGTCTGCTCGTGTCTTCTCGAAGATTGACTTGAGGTCGGGCTACTATCAGTTGCGGATTAGAGATTCGGACATTGAGAGGACTGCTTTTCGGACCAGATATGGACACTTTGAGTTTTTGGTGATGCCGTTTGGGCTCACCAATGCTCCAGCAGCCTTCATGGATCTGATGCACCGGGTGTTCCACCAGTTCTTGGACCGGTTTGTCGTAGTGTTTGTTGACGACATTCTGGTGTACTCCGCTTCGGAGGAGGAGCACGCCGAGCACCTGAGGATCGTGTTGCAGACTTTGCGAGAGCACCAGTTGTATGCCAAACTTAGTAAGTGTGAGTTTTGGCTACAACAGGTTCACTTTTGGGGCACGTGATCTCAGGTGAGGGAGTTTCAGTAGATCCAGCGAAGGTTGAGGCAGTTTTGCAGTGGGAGAGTCCCAGATCTGTGTCTGAGATTCGTAGCTTTCTGGGTTTGGCAGGTTACTACCGCAGGTTTGTTCGAGATTTTTCTCAGGTTGCTGCACCCTTGACTCGGTTGACGAGAAAGGGAGTTCCGTTTGAGTGGTCGGAGCAGTGTGAGCAGAGCTTCATAGAGTTGAAGCGACTGCTTACGTCGGCGCCAGTTCTTGCCTTACCTTCAGGTGAGGAGGGTTTTGAGGTTTGCACAGATGCTTCAGGTGTTGGTTTGGGTGCGGTCTTGATGCAGCAAGGCCGAGTGGTGGCTTATGCGTCTCGCCAGCTTAAGCCCCACGAGGAGAGTTACCCGACCCACGACCTAGAGCTTGCAGCTGTGGTGTTTGCTTTGCGGATTTGGCGTCTTTACCTGTACGGAGTGAGTTTTGTAGTCCGTACCGACCACCAGAGTTTGAGATATGTGTTTTCTCAGAGGGATCTGAATATGAGGCAGCGTCGATGGATGGAATATCTGAAAGACTATGATTTCAGCATTGAGTATAAGCCTGGAAAGGCGAATGTAGTTGCAGATGCCTTGAGTAGGAAAGCACAGATGAGTCATCTGATGCTTAGAGAGTGGCAGTTGTGGCAGTCTGCGACAGAGGGTCTTTCAGAGTTTCTTCCAGTCGTCGTCAGTGTGTGTTGGGCAGTTTGTTAGCAGCTCCCGCAGTTGTGAGACAGGTTGCTGAGGCTCAGCAGGCAGATCCCGAGTTGCACAGTGTGTTGCTTCTTCCAGAGGTTGAGCTTTGTGAGGACGGGACTGTTAGGTTCCGAGATAGACTCTATGTTCCTGTTGAGGAGTCTATCAGGAGAGTCGTTTTGCAGGAGGCACATGGTTCCAGGTACTCTATTCATCCAGGGGCGACCAAGATGTACCACAGGTTGAGACGTCAGTTTTGGTGGCCTGGGATGAAGAGAGACATAGCGGCTTTTGTTGCTAGGTGTTTGGTCTGTCAGCAGGTGAAGGCCGAACATCAGCGTCCGGGAGGACTTGTGCAGCCGTTAGAGATTCCGATGTGGAAGTGGGACCACGTGACGACTGACTTTGTTTGTGGTTTGCCGAGGACAGCTGGAGGTTTTGACAGCATTTGGGTTCTTGTGGACAGATTGACGAAGACTGCCAGATTCTTGCCTGTCAGGACTAGTTGGGGTGTGAGTAGGTTGGCCGCGTTGTACGTAGAGCGGATTGTTCCTTTGCATGGAGTGCCGATCTCTATTGTGTCAGACAGGGATCCTCGCTTCACTTCTGGGTTCTGGCGCAGTTTCCAGAGAGCTTTGGGGACAGAGTTGGCTTTTAGTTCCGCCTACCACCCTCAGTCAGACGGTCAGTCAGAGCGGACTATCCAGACTTTGGAGGACATGCTTAGAGCTTGTTGCCTGGAGTGGCAGGGGTCGTGGACAGCTCACTTGCCGTTGGTCGAGTTTGCATATAATAATAGTTATCACTCCAGTATCGGTTTGGCACCATATGAGGCTTTGTACGGACGACCGTGTCGCACTCCTCTTGACTGGTTCGAGGTTGGCGAGCGAGTTGTCACGGGGCCGGAGTTGGTTCAGCAGTCAGTTGAGGTAGTTCAGCTTGTGAGACAGAGGCTTCAGTCAGCTCAGAGTCGGCAGAAGAGTTATGCAGATCAGCGCAGACGACCGCTCGAGTTTCAGGTAGGAGACCAGGTGTTTGTTCGTGTGTCTCCTATGAAGGGAGTGGTGAGGTTCGGTAAGCGTGGAAAGTTGAGTCCTCGCTTTATTGGGCCTTTTACCATTTCTGAGCGTGTCGGAGGTTTGGCGTACAGACTTGAGCTTCCGTCAGAGTTGGCAGCAGTGCACGACGTGTTCCACGTGTCGATGCTTCGGAGGTACCTTTCTGACGAGTCTCACGTTCTGCAGAGTGCAGAGTGGTCTGAGGTGACTCCAGTGTTGACTGTACCAGAGTTTCCGTTGCACATTGAGGATCGCCGAGTTCAGAGGTTGAGGAACAAGGCAATCCCTTTAGTTCGTGTTGCGTGGCAGCGGCACTCCGGTGGTGAGTCGACATGGGAGCGGGAGGACGAGATGCGCGAGCATTTTCCGTACCTCTTTGGTGAGTCTTCTTTCTTTATGTTGTTTGAATTTTGAGGGCAAAATTCCTTAAGGGGGGAGAGCTGTAAGGTCTCGGGTCTTTAGTGGATCCTTATTGGGTCTGTAGAGGTCCTGTGTGGTTGACGGCCAGGGCTTGCCGTTGAGTCTGAGTCAGCGTCCAGCGATGTGGACGTCTGAGCTTGAACTCAACGACATGGGATCTGGACGTCAGTCTGTAGGCGGTTCAGTAGGCGGCCAGGATGTTGACGTCGACTGGTCGGGCCTGTTGAAATAGGGCAGCCCGAGAGCAGAACCTACCTTTCTCCTTTCCTCTCCTTCTTCCACCTTAGCCTTTCTTGATTCCTGTAGCTTCTGTTGGGTGATTTGAGCTCGTGGGAAGCCCCTGGATCGTGTGGCGTTGCTAGATCGGGCGGGAAACGCGAGGTTTTGGCGTGATTCGCGCGGAGTCTTCGGGGAGATCCGGCGCGATTGGTGGCTGTTTGGGGATTGATTAAGCGTTCTGAGGTAGGGACTTAACCCCTATAACCCTCCCCAGCAAACTAGCATGCCCAATTAAGTGAATTGGAATGCAATTTATGGTTTAGGGTTTGGGTTGTATCATGCCGGAATTGAGGGTGGTTTGGATAATCTAGGTGTTAGATTGTCTATTTATGATGTTCTGGTAGTGTAGATTGATGAGAGGAAGTGTTTCCCTCCATCAGTCGGAGTCTGGTTTAGTGTTTCTGCCCATTGGGACTGATTCGGTTCAGTTCTGGGTATGGGGGACTGAAGATATCAACGTCCACATCTGTTGACGTTGAGATCTTCAGGGGTGATTTAAACGACAAGGTCGATTGCCGTTTAGTTATTGTTGGCGGCATAGGGGTTGCCGTTTATCTATTGGCGGCAATCGATGTGGCCGTTTATATCCTGTGTCCCAGCAGACTTGAGTTGTGTGATTAGAGGCGATTGACATGTGATGTCCGCCCTAATAGCACAAGTGGGCCAGGCTTAGAGTGTGACTCCGCCTGTGCATAGGAGTAGTTGTTTGTGGCACGAGGTGTTTACTACTGTACGGGGTTTCAGACGTTGAGTGTGTTCCGTCTGTTGTACGCGCGTTGCGTTACCGTGTACCCGTTTCTGTTGTGTTACCTAGGCGTGGGTGCGACTCCGTCTAGACGACTAGCGTGTGGTTGTCCTCCGCTAGTGAGCCAGGACATCGAGTGCGACTCTGTCCTGTGCGTACTCCTTTTGGTGGTTTTGAGCCGGTCTCCGTGGAGCCCCTTCTCTACCGCTAGGGTCAAGCGTAGGGGAAAAACCGGTCGTGGACCAGACGCGAGAGAGAGCGTCTGTAGTGTGCACACGTGGCTGGGGTTGAGAGCCTCTGTGGTGACGGGACGCCGAGCCACAGACCCTAGCTGAGTCCTACTTGCTGTGTGTGTGAGTGTGTGTTACTGAGCCGCGTGGTTTACAGTTTTGTGTTGTGGTGCGACGTGTACTTACTTTCAGTTTTTACTTTCCGCACTTTAGTTTAGTTGCCGGTGGGGTTACTTTTCCCTACTGGGTCTCTTTTCTTGAGACTCACTCCCTTCCCTTTCAGGTGGGTCTTCGTCGACTCCCGTTCCAGGCGAGTCTAGCCACTCCGGTGTTGGTGCTCCCTAGCTGCAGTGAGTTGTACCTTTTTGTTGTACTTCTGTACTCTGTACTTTGCTCAGACTCTGAGGTTGTATATGATATGTTCATATAGTGGAATTTTACTGCTTTGCATGGTGTGTATCTTCTTACATATAGTCTCCTCGGACTTCCACTTCCTACCCTTCCGAGCTTGTCTCGTGGGTTAGCGGGTCAGAATTCGGGTTACTGGTTGTTACTGGTAATGCAGATTCTGGGTCGTTACACTGTTCGTGCCATTTGTCGTTGTCATGGTTTCTTGCTGCCTGCCTGAACAATTTTGGGCATTGGGTCCCTGTTGGTTTAGTGCGAGGTAGTACCGTTTTCTTGTTGGGCTGTAGGCATGAGCATTGCTCTGCTGTGCACCGGTCTTTTTGCTTGGCTTGCTCATGCGAGCGTTTCCACGGTGTGTGTGCTCGATTGTGCCTCGGCTTGTGCCTTGGAGGCTTTTCGTGTCGTCATCTTGGTGTTGGCCTCTCTATCGATCGCGATAGAGGTGGTGCCTCTTGCTCTTGCGCGCTAGGGAGTCGCTGTGTTCTTTTGCTCCCCATGTAGCAGAGTCAATGTGTAACGTAGCGCATTTTTCAGATCTTCACAGATTGTTCATTAGTGGTAGTTCGGATCTGTGTTTACTGGTTTTAGTGTGGTGCTCATGACCAATATGAGGTAATTGGGCCTTGGTTATGATTTCCGCGCGCTGTGTGGAGCTTAGTGGGCCGATAGGTTAGGCCCGTGGTGCCCGTTGGTTCACTGAATGTGAACGCGACGGGGTGTAGGTCGCGTTCTGAACGCGACGGCAGTAGGGGTCGCATTCTGGTTGCCGCTGTTGGGGTCGAAGTCTGCATGTGCACCGCACATCGCGTATGGAGTGGAGTTTGCTGTCGTCGGGAATGGGAAGGTGACACCTTAGTCCGTCGCGATCAGGTCGCGATGGGAAGGTACGTCGCGATCCCAACTGCTATGCAGTTTTTTAAGCGGGCTAGCCGAATAGAGCTTTCAAAAGCTCTGCTCGACCAGGGAAGAAGCTGCTGCGGCTCTGTTGGGAAATTTGGCATTCCGGCGTGGTGTTCGACGTGTTGTCGATGTGAGGACGTCGCGAGGAGTGGGGGAAACGCCGCGCCATGCATGGATTGTGTGTTCTTCATGAAGGTAGGGAGTTCTACCTCGATTTATTGCAAGGATTACATATCAGTTTGTTTACTGCTTTAAAAACAGTAGATATCATGCCTAGGAGGTGAAATGAGCATGAAAACCGGGTTGAAATGGGATTTAGGGTGATTTGCATGGAAGATCCAGAGATGGTTCCCAGATTAGGGTTTTCACCTGAGAAGGCGACGGACCCTGCTGTTGCGACCAGATCGTGACAGGCCGACCCGTCGCGATAGGGTTTCTTATCGCGACATATCGTGGCGTCGCGATCAGAAGGCGGTCATGGCCTCTGTCGCGATCACAGCCGAGGGTTCTGCTTTGCATGCTTTTGGTGTTTTGGTTATCCGATTATCGTCGTTTATTGTGCATGGCTTTGGTAAAAGGTGCATTGGCACCAGTAAAGCTCTGTGAGTAGGTTGCCCACATAGTTAGTGGGTGGTTTACATAATCGGTGTGGTGTTATCGTGGATTGAGGATGTGCATTGCACATTCTCCGTTGTGGTGGTGTTACGCGTGTGTGTGCGTGTGTGCATGACATATGCACTGGTTGTCGTAGTGGTTGGGCAGTGAGGTTCCTGCGTGAACCTAGCCCTAACTTTCTAGTATATGATTGTAGATTGATTAAGATGGTTAATTAATGAAGTGCAAGTGTAATTATTAAGTGGTTACCGAGTAATGAGTTTAACGTGGCGATGAAGGTCACCTTGTGACCAATGATAGGCCAGGTATGGTTGACTACCGTGATTTATGTGTGTGTTTGTGTAGGATAGCTTGTGGGTCACAGAGTGACCAGGTCAAGCTAGTCCTTACGTTTGTACTGTGGTTTGTAATAAAGATTGTATGAGTTTATGATATGATTAGTGCATTGCCGAGTAAGCCTCGCTAGTCACTGGCTCAGTAGGGAACTCCCCCAACACCGAGCAAACCAAAAACACAGGTACGAAAGCAGTAAACTATACTAAAAGTTTATAGAATAGCTAAGTAGGATATTAAACCTGTAAATATACTCACCGTCTGCCGACTAGGTAAAGCAATTTAATAAATAAACGGCAAAACCAAACAGGTGTACGAGCTAAAGTAGAGTCCGCCACACTCGAACCACGTGAACTAGTTCGCGACACCAGTGACTGACTTGGACACCCTCACTCTTTTGCTTGAGTTGTATGTCCGGCTGAGGGAAAGACCACAGTGGGACAATGACTGTTGTACTTGTCTTTTGGTCACTTGTAGTGCGCTCGTAGTTGGGGGTACGGACACCAGTAGTCGACACTGGTCCCTAGCTAGTCCTTCTCCAGTGCCTCACTCTACCGAGCCCAGGCCAGGGTCTCTGGAGGTGCCAGGCATGGGCCTACGACACCATAGGAGAGCCAGGCATGTGAGTGTGCTCGGGGCTTGTCCCGGTACAGTGGTACCGTCGAGGTCTTGTCGTCTTCCTGAACACCCTCACTCTCTGGGAGAGTTGTCGTCCGGCTGAGGGAAAGATGGCAGTGGGACAGTGACTTGTGAGAGTTTGTGTTTAGTCACTTGTAGCGCGCTCGTAACTGAGGGTTGCGGACACCAGTAGACGTACTGGGCCCTGTTGGTTAGATCAGTAGTTGTGGGTAATAGCAGATATGATTGGTGGTGTAGTATGAGTGATTATTGGATTGTGGTTAAAGTATAATTGATTAAAGATTCTTTATTATAGAAATTGAATGAATTAGTGCATTCAGTTATGAAATTAAGTAAAAAGTGTTTTATTCAAGATCAGAGTTGGTAGAGAAAGTATAAAGTAGTGATGTGATGGAATAATAGAGGGAATTGTATCATGATAAGAAATAGGGCTTTGTGATTAGAACTGTTAAATGAGTGAATTGTGGTTGAAAATTGTAGCAGAGATAGTCATTGTGTTTGAGAATTGTAGCAGAGATAGTCATTGTGTTTGAGATTTATGTTAATAAAGTGTTAAGAAGTTGCTTGGATAATAGTATGATTAATGGCATGTTAAGTTTGAAATGATCAAGTGAGGTAGTTTAGCTTGAGATGAGAGGGTGGTAAGCAGAGGAGCAGTGATTAAGATGAATCTTAAGTGTGATTTGTGATTAGAAATAATTGTAGTAACGAATTCAAGGGTAGTGTTGATACAAATAATAAGGATAATAGAAAGTTTGATATAGAAACTCATGTAAGTGGATGTAAAGGTGACTGGTTGGTTAAAGAAAGAGTAAAAGAGCAGTGGGAAGTCAGATTTTTTTCGAGAATTTTAGAAGAGAAAGATGCTTGTTAATAAAAGGCAGTGGATAAAGATTTCGCAGAAAGATTTGTATAAGGTTGTTGCAATGTTAAAGATAAGAGTAGTGGTGCCAGCTGTAATCACAGGGATTGTGCTTCCCCTCGACACGCAAACACATACTAAATCTAATAGCATGGAAATATGGATGTGATCGCCACCTAGATAGTTGCCTAATGAGAAGAGAAATGTCTAGGCTAACTACTCCAGGAAAAGGAGAGAGAACAGGGGGTGTACCTTATGTCGCGGCAGTCATGGTTGCCGCGATAGTGCTGATGACGCGTCGCCCTTGATGGGCGCGTCTTCTTGTCACGTAACCCTCCACTGTCGCATTCTCTTCTATGCGGGAGATGATAGAAGAGATTTTCTTCCCGTCCTCCAGCCGGCTAGAGGATGAGAGCTCCGCGTGGATCTTCGCTTAGGTGCCTGCCAAAACAACGAAAAACAAGAAATAAAACCCTGTTAGACTATATTAAGTGTAGTAGCTATTCTTAAATGCGAGAAAAATGTGGAGCATGGAGGGAACAGACCTGGGGGTGGTTTTTTAAACCCCTTTGGGTGTAGGAAAACGTGGGTGTGTGTGCTGACTATGCTCTATCTAAGAACAATATGGAAAATGCATGTAAAAGAAGGGGAAAGGGAAAGGAAGAGGGTGAGCCCCATTAGGGCGACTCCTTGGCGTTGTTGCAGCTCGAAGGATCATCCAAAAGCTTCAGGAGAGTGCTAGAGTCGCTCTTCTCACGTCCCGTGCTCCATAGAGGGTGAAATGAGGCGTTTTGGTGAAGAGGGATATGAGGGAAATGGAGGAAAAAGGATGGCTGCGTGGCTAAGTATGGTTGAGGGAAGAATTCGGCAGCCCTTCGGGGTGGTAATGAGGCTCTCCTCGTCCTTAAGGAGAGGCCTTGTTTATATAGAGCTTGGAGTGAGAAAAAAAATGATATTATCTCCTTTAAATGGCTCAAAATTAAAATGGGAGATAAAGCCTTATTAAAAACGGATGGAGAGTCCTTAGGAATGCAAAGGAGAGTTCCTAGGGCCAGAATCTCGCCCTAAGAGGTGGAGATAATCCCTAGGGATTAAGCTAGATCCATAAGAGGATAAATAGGGGGCAGTTATGGTGGCCAGAGGGTTCGGCCATTGTCGCGGCGTATCGTAGGACCGCGACTAAGACGCGACGGGGGTGGGGGGGGGGGGGCGACGCTACAGTATTACCCACGTGCATGGATAATGCATGGGCTGTCGCGGCAGCCAGAACCGTCGCGACATAGAGACGCAGCGCCACGATGCGTCACGACAATAAATTCAAAATAATCATGAATTATCAGCCAATCACATGATAAGATAAGAGTTATTATGCCCCAAGGACTCTCTCAAAGTGATAATGTGCGGGATTTCAAGGCATTTTAATGGTTCAATGGGCTCAAAATAAGGCTAATGATGGGCTCAAGGTGAGTGACCAATTAGGGGCCCACTAAGATAATAAGAAATATGGCTCAGCCAATTAGCCAGAATTGGGTGTCTACAGATTGCCCCTCCTTGTCTTCCACTTTGCAGGGTAGCGAAACGAAAGTGGAGTGGAGGTGTCACGAAGTGACGGCGGAACGGAGATGACGCAGAGTGGACTGAAAAGTTGAAGCCAAGGTAAAGAGACACCCGGTCTAACTAACAGGCAATTGGAATCTTCATGAAATCCCCGAGTCAGCTACTCGAGCAGGATGCCAAGAAGAACACAAGTCTGGACGAGAAGAAGAAAAGAGGAGGACGATCAACCCCTCGATTGAGAGGTACCCTAGCCGATTGGCCTGCAGGTTTCGTTTTGGAAGGACATGTGCGTGCCAGGCAGGTAACTCATGACTCTGTCCTGGGAGCGGTTCGCGACCAAAATGGATCAAAGGAAAAGGAAAATTTGGATAGGTAATCCAGACAAGGAAGTTCTTGTCATACTGACGGGAGCAACTTACTCGGAGGCAATCTTACCGATTCGGAGTGGAATTGGATTTCTTGTTTTAAAACTGGAGAATGATTGGGCGCTCAACAAGGGCTCATCAAGAGTCTAGAATGAGTCAGGGAAGCTCAAAGTCCTACATGATGTATGCTGGGCTAAAATAAAAGAAATCATCAAAATGAGTGCAAATAAAGGGAGAAAATAAAAAATACATCAAGGATAATATTGTTAAGCCAAATAAGGACGGGTCAAGAGACTACCCACAACCGTAGTGCATGCCTGAATCCATCGTCCCCGAACTTAGACAACTTGACGGCCTATCCAACGATCAACAATGTGCACCTAGATTATCACTGTTTTTGGTAGAGGGGAACTCAAATCCCAGAGCGCATTGAGAACCAGCCGGTCCTTGAAATGATATAATAAGTAGAATATCATATAGTAATGCGAGGAGTAGGGAAAGAAATACAATTCCTGACTTACCTGTGACGAAGTTCCCCTTTTTTCCTTGTTTCTCTTTGGTTTTTTTTTTTTTGATAGGAAACAAACATAATGAGATAATAAACACACAATAATTATAAACAATCCAACAAACAACACATATACACAAATACAGACATGAAAAACAACCCCTCAGGTGTAGAGGCGACGCCCCGGGTGACCGCGGCATAGTCGCGTCGCAGTGCCCTGTCGCAACCTGGTCGCGTCAGATCGCGGCGTCGCGACTCAGACCGAACCCAGTAAGACCAGGAAACTGGAGTTTACTCTTATCCTAAGACATCTAGACTAACACTAGGACTCCTAAACCTCTTCTAATCTTATCCTAACACCTAGTTTCGGGATTAGAGTAGGAGTGGACCTCTTAAGACTCTATAAATAGAGGGTTTGGGAGTGCTAATCCCGCAGCTAATCTCCTCTCTCCTCTTTTCTTCCAGATTCAAGCTTTTCCCCCTCTTTTGCAGACATGAAGAGGAAGCTCTCTGCATTCCAGGAGGATATCCCTCCCTACTCCGGCCCAAAAGCTGCTAGGGACTCATACGCCGATCTAAAGCAACTCTCCGCCATCCCGGGGCACATCTACACGCGCCCGGAGCTCCAAGTAAGTGGCTTTTCTTCTCAAGTTCTGAACTCTCTGTACCATGCTCTGTTTTCCCCTGTTTTGCTCTTTCTTTCTCTTCTTTTCTCCTCCGCTCTTCATGTTTCTTCTTCTATTTCAGATCCTCCCCGGCCAAAGGCAGTTCTCAAAAGTGCCATGGCTGGTGCCCATGCTCGAGCTACTGCCGCCTACGTCCATTGGCCACTTGAAGGAGTGGGGGCTGTCCACCGTCTTTGTGCTGGCCAACTATTACAACAAGATGGTGCACGTGTGGGAAAGTGTCACGGCAATAACGAAGCTGTGGCATCCGCAAACAACACGTTCGTCTTCCCCAGGTTTGAAGTGACAATCCTTCTGGAGGAGCTGAAGATCATGCTTGGCCTCCCACGCTATCAAAGGGGCGAGGAACCGACGATTTCCTATACCATAGATCAAATCAACTCCTGGAGCATCTTGGCGTACATTACCACAAGGAAAACCGACCTCTACTCCATGACGAGCGGTATGCACATCCACCTTCTTCCAATTGCACAGTGGATTACCTCCCAATGCAAGCGGAAGACCAAGAACTACGCAGCCATTGCCAAGGCAGCCGCCATATGCATTTGCGGCATCATACTCTTCCCGGAATCGGACAACACCATTTCTTTCGGCAACCTTAGCATTATTGACTCTATTTCCGAAGGTATGAACATTGGGCAAACTGTCTTAGGTTTCCTTTATGCCGGCCTAACTTCTGCAGCGCTCGGGGGTCCTTTCTATGGGTCAGTTATCGCCCTTGAGTTATGGATGGGAATGCACATCCAATTCCGAGCGGCGGGGGACCTGACCAAGGAGTGTAAAACAATGCTGAACCATCCACTGGCGTACATGGGTGGGCGACTTCACATGAGCACTCGAGCTTGGTGCAAAACAGCTCAAGTGAAAGGAATACAAGCATGGCGCAAGTACCTCCGAAATTTGATCGTGGCTGAGTTTGACATGCGCCCCCGATTCATGCATGGCCGGATAATCCATCTTCCCCAACGCACCGGGCTTGCCTTGAGGCTGCTGGGCAATGAAGCATTAGTCTCCTATAATCCGGATCGCTGCTATCTTCAATGTAGTGCGGCTCGGACGGTGGTTCCGATCCTCACACACTTCCCGCCCATCTAAGAGAGGAAAAGAGGTGATGCACAGGATGAGCACGACATGCGTAGCGCCGTCGTCCACTGGGAGGGATGCGCGATGAGCGTTGTTCAAGCCAAAGTGGAGGAGGATGATGATGTAATCAGAGAATACATCGAAGCTTTGAAGAAAAGTCAGCCTGTGTCGGGGACTAATTGATTTGACTTGCTTTGATTTGTAGACAAGATGGTAGCTAGGAAAGGATCTGTAACATTTTACTTGATTGCATAGAAAGAATTAGAGCATGTAATGACTCAGGTTTGAATGAATAAAACTGAACTTTTCTGCAAATGCAAAAGGCTCTGTTGATGACGCGACGGTAATGGGTGTCGCCTTTATGTCGCGGCCAGGCGGCGTGTCGCGACAATGTCATGTCGGCCCTACGTAACGCGACCGCCCGATACGTCGCGTCAAGAACCGATGTTTTCAAAACCCAAACGACTCTTTCTTTCTTCCCTTCCGGCTTTCGAATCTCCAAAACCCCGAAGCTTCAAAGCTTCTTGCACTTCCTCACCCTTGACCCTCTCTTTGCCTCCGATCAAACCAATCTATGCGAACAATGGACGGTGGGAAGAACACCGGCGAGGGCTCGTCTCGCAGGAAAAGGAAAGCGGAGCGTCAGAGCTCCCGGCGCCGGGTGGAAGATCCTTCGGTTGAGGAGGAAGCACCCGAGGTCGAGATGGCGGAGGAAGAGGAGATGAACGCTCCGGCCATGAACGTGGAGGAGGAGCGGAAGAACGGGCCAAGGCCATGAAATCGGTAAGTAAATCAACCCTGAAACCTTGTATGAATGTGGATTGTTGGTAGATGGAGCACCTAGAGGGCAAATGTAGGGCGAAAAGCCCAAGGAAAAGAGGATCAAACAAAGGAGGCTCTGGCCGGTTTGGTTCTGATAACGCGTCGGCCCGACCTGCCGTGACATGGTGTCGCGGCGAGGCGGGGTGTCGCGACCATGTCGTGGCGCTTGTGGCCGACGCGACCTTTATGGCTGACGCGATATGGTCGCGGTGCCCCGCACTGACGCGACAAGGTAGCGGCTTCCAAGGCCTCCGCGATACCAACCGAACACAAAAAAACTCTAACTAAACTTGAATGCATCTGCAGGGTGAGATGAGGGCCTGAGTGTCATGGATTGTTGTGCTAGCGGTGTTCCTGGTATTCCCCCCTTTCCAGAGAGAGAGGGTAGAGGAGATGGGCTTTGGAGAGATCTTTAGGATGGATAGGATGAGGGCGGATCCGGTCCTTACTCAGGCTCTGTGGAGCAGGTGGGATGCGGAGGCAACCGCCTTCGTATTCCCATGGGGGCACATGATCCCTAGCCTTGAGGATGTGAGCCGGATCACAGGGCTCAGGATCTACGGGCGGGCTGTGAGCGGATACACCTACCCCTGTTACCATGACCTGGCTGAGAGACTCTTAAAGCTACCTGTGGAGTGTAGGTCTTCCTTAGTTCCTAGGGTACCTCTCCAGGAGAGCCTAGGTTTGTTTGGTAGGGAAGGTAGTGGGGGAGAGCGACGATGAGCACCTAGATAGGCTGACCCGAGTTAGCAGGAGGGAGCTGGCGAGTGACCTCGGGCGCAGGCAGACTTGGATCTGCATCGTTTCCTCGTGCTCTTCCTTGGAAGACTTCTATTTGCTACGAGGGGCGATGCAGTCCACTGTCGCTTCCTGCCGCTGCTAGAGGACCTGAGTGAGGTAGGGGGGTATGCCTGGGGAGCAGCCTTCCTAGCACATCAGTTTGACAGTTTGGGTGCCTCGGAGCGGTAGACTTCGACTAGCGGATTCTTCCCCTTCCTCCAGGTACGGACCTTCTCCTTAACCCTTGATTTGAACCGCACCTTACCATAAACTGTCATCTAACTTGATTCTCATCTTGCAGGTCTGGACCTATCTACACCTCCCAGCTTTGGGGAGAGGAGAGCTTGCACGACCAGATCTGGTACCCATTACACGCCGTTGGGACCTTATCTGGGATTCCCGTAGCCTCGGGGACCAGCTCGAGCGACTTCAGGAGGCCATAGACAGCTACCCCTACTTGGATGTAAGATTTCTACCTTTCCCTTTGATTAACTGTTTGATTTTTTTGCTTGGTGGCTGATCGAATTTTTTTGTAGGTGGTTTGGCAACCATACCTGGGGAGGGCGATGAGGGACAGCCCTGGTTGGTGCAGGCCCGCCCCTACTTCGGTAGGTCGGTGTGGTTGCATGAACTCAACCTCGTGCTACCTCTTCACCTGCACCTTTGCCAGTGCTCCCTCGAACTTCGATAGAGTGCCGTGGAGTTCCCCGTCCGGGACCATTTCCGTCGACCGGGTCGGAGCTTCCGGGGGCTTCACTACACGACAGATTGGTGTGAGCGGCGAAGGAGGCAATCATGAACTGGGAGCGCAAAGAAAGTCCGTTAAGTCGACGCGACCACTGATGATGCCTACCTCCAGGCGTACGCCTTGAAGTACGGTGGTAAGGTATACAAGAGCGCCCGACACCAGGTAAACTCCTAAACCATGACTCAGAGAATTTGGATTTATGGAATTGAGCTAATGATTTGACAATGCATTGCAGGTGGATGTAACTGGTGAGATTGCATCGCTCCGAGCTCTGCTTTACTCGGCGGTGCAAGATCGGGAGGTAGCGCAGAGGCAGGCAGCGGAGCTGGTAAGTACCCCCCTACGCCCACTTCAGTACTTAATCTTATTTAGGCAAAATTTGGAAACTGACATGTGCTTTTGTGCGCAGCGAGTGAGTTGGAGAGAGTGAGGAGCACCGGAGCAGGCGGTGCTTCCTCTTCTCGGGTGCAGGGGGCTCTCCATCACTTCTGGAGGCCTGGCTGGCGGGGGCGGTGCTGAGGGCTGAGGAGGCTCAGGGCACTGGAGGACCGGGTAAGTGTAATGGAATTCCTGATTGATTATTTTTAGCAATGAATTATTGACTATTTTTTCTGATGCAGGAGAGAGATTTGCAGCTTACCATGGAGCATGCCCTGGATCTCTAGGGTCAGAGGGACTAGCTCCAGGGGAGGTCTGGGCTACTCAGAGTGAGCGGGACCAGCTACTATCCGGGCAAGGCGGCTGAGGCGCAGGTCGCGGAAGCGACGAGGGAGCTGGCGGCGCTGAGGGTGCAGAGGCTGCTCGGAGACCAGAAGAGATCACTCGACAGCGCGCGGAGTTGCTGGCGCAGCAGACGGTGGCACGGAGCCTTCAGCAGATCGTGATGGACATAGGCCATTCACGTAGCAGGAGCCGGAGCGGGGCGAGCCAGCAGGGTGACCGACGCCTCTGTAGGACAGTATCTGGCAGGTTCCTCCAGTAGGCGGAGGAACGAGGAGGAGGAGAGGCGCCGCCAGGGTGAGGGTAGCGCCCAGAGCGACAAAGTGGTGGCGAGATGCTGCCACCTCCAGATAGGCAGGAGGGATCCGGGAGAGTGGTGGTGGACAGAGGAGATATGTGAGCCCCCTCCCCATCTTTTGTACATATTGTTCATATCTTAGTGGACTTTTGCTTTTGTGTCAATTTCTTATGAAATGAATGGTTGTTTATTGACACGAGTGTGAAATAAGATTCGAACACGGAAGAGAGAGAGAGAGGCAGAGAACACTGAGTACGACACTGTACATCTCTTGAATTACCTGTCCCTGCACACTTAGCAAAACAAGTCAGACCTGCTCTTTGGCTCAGCCCCTTGTGTTTAGATAAACATGAATGTGACTTTATAATTGTCAAGGGGCTGAGCCTTATTAAATAGGGGAGAAAAATAAACATGCATGCTAAAAAAAGCGGTATGTACACACTTCTTTTGGATTTTTGAGATTTTCTGATTTTGATTTTTTGGAATTTTGAGATTTCTAAAATTTTTGGATTTTTGAGATTTCTAATTTTTTTGGACTTTTTGAGATTTCTATTTTTTTGAACTTTTTGAGATTTCTAATTTTTTGATTTTTTTTTAGATTTCTAATTTTTTGAAATTTTTGATTTTTTTAATTTTTGAAATTTCTGAATTTTTTTAGATTTTCTGATTTTTTTTGAATTTTTGAGATTTTTTTTTTTGAATTTTTGAGATTTCTGACAACAACACTCCTTCCCCTTTTGAGTAATTGGCCATGGATCTCATCCCCATCTCTCGTTTGGCGAATGACATCTATGTGCGACATGCATTTATCCTTGGCTTACTAAGGCTTCTTGCCCCTTGAATATGGATGTTCTAACACAGCCCAGGTGTGTGAGTCTTTTGGTCTTCTAGGGAGACTAGGAAGATTAATAATGAGACAAGACTTGGTTTCGGGGTCGGGTTTACTGGCTTGTAAGATTTGCAATGGGCATGTCACATGTGGAATTCGTCTGTTGTCCAGGGACTTTTAAGGTCATTGATCCTTTTTTGAATTGGGGGGATGCGTACGACCGGGCTCAAGGACGTCCCGCGGGGAAACTGTACTGCCACTCTTTGACATGCCCCTATTTCCTTATCATTCTCTTTCACTATTTCATCATTTCTTCTTCTTCTTCTTTTTTTTTTTTTTTGAGCTGACCGTCCTTATTTGAGACTTCATTCACATGGTCTGTACAGTTTTTGCCGATCTACAAGCTAGCTCCCCTTGTCCCTAGACCTTGTCCGAGTGAGAAGAGAATTGGCCTCTGACTCCCTACACCAAGGCTAAGCAGAACGACATAAGCAAGGGAAATGACCTTTGGTCGCCGTGTTGTGTGTGTGGCCGAACATAAAGGTTTATTTACCAGAATGAGAAGAAAAATGAGACACGTGGCAAAACATTGTTTTGCGGAGCAGTGTTGTTATCAAAATTTTGTTAGGGGTAGAATCTTTTAAGATATAGCCCATTCCATGGGTGAGAGAGCTCCTCACCATCGGCGTTAACTAGCCTATACGCGTTCCCGGGGTACACTTCCCTGACGACATACAGCCCTTCCCAGTTTGCTGACAATTTGGACCTTGGACCTCCAGGTTTTATGAAAATTCTTCAAGACCATGTCTCCTTGTTGAAATTTTCGCTCAATCACTTTCTTTTGAAAGAACCTTGAGAGTCTACTTTGATATGAAATAACATGATCGGCTGCAGCTAAACGTCGTTCGTCTAAGAGTTCCCTGTGTAAGTAGCGCCTCCCGATGTTCATCAGGATTAAGTTCCTTATCTAACTGAACTCTTAGCGAAGGAATGAGGATCTCATGTGGACATACCGCCTCCATCCCATAAGTATCGAGAAAGGAGTTTGCCCAATGGGCGTGCGGACAGAGGTACGGTAGGCCCACAGAGCCTCAACTAATTTCTCTGGCCAATCAGCAAATTTATTAGACTCACAAGTTTTCTTTAAGATTTTCAAAAGTGTTTTGTTTGTGGCTTCGGCCTGGCCGTTGCCTTGCGGATAGTAAGGAGACGAATGATGCAAAGAAATATTAAACTTCTTACAGAGATCTTGAAGATCTTGTGATATGAATGAGGCCCATTGTCGGTGACGAGGCTGCTTGGCACTCCGACCGCGCGATGATATTCCTCATGATGAATCTGCACACAGTTGAACCTCTGATCTCTGCAAATGCTTCAGCTTCGGCCCATTTGGTGAAATACTCGGTAGTAGTGAGGATGAAAGATTTTTGTTTTACTTGAGCATTAGGATCACCAAGAGGCCTGATGATATCAAAGGCCCACATGGAGAAAGGCCAAGGAGAAGATAGTGGATGTAAGAGGAGGAGGGAGCATGGATTTTATCGGCATGGACTTGGCATTTGACGCACCTACGAACGTAGGTGGCGCAATCTTCTTCTAGGGTTGGCCAGTAATAGCCTGCCTAAGAATCTTTTTAGCCAACATCTGGCATTCACATGCCCTCCACACTCATTGGAATGGGATCCTTTCACAACTTCCAAGCTTCTTCATCTGTCACCATCGGAGGAGCATTCCATTCAGAGCGCGTCTGTAGAGAACTTCACCAATTAGAGTATACCTCAATGCTGCTCTACATAGCTCTCTTGTCCTCCGTTTCAGCCTCTTCTGGGAAGGTGCCGTCTCGGCAATATAGCTCAATTTCATGGTACCACGGCCTTTCTTCTTCTACCATTTCTCCTAGCTCCACAAGCAATAACTCCTTTGCTTCTTTTCTCTCTGCCTTCAAACTAGAGAGCTCCTAAGGTTAATGAACCAAGGGTCCTGAGTGGAGGGAGCCTCTAACCTTTGACGGTGATTGTCTCAGCGCTGCGGCTGAGAGGGAAGGAGAGAGAGGAGGCAAGGGAGTGAGGGCATCGGCCAGGATATTTGAGAGCGAGGAGTATGAATGTAGATGAGTTGACGGAATTGCTTGGCTAGGAGAGTGACCAGATCTTGATAGGGCTTGAGTTTAGGGTCACGAGTGCGATAGGTAGAAAGGACTTGCCGAAGGACGAGCTGAGAGTCTCCTATAATCTTGAGATGACGCGCGCCTAAGAGATAGGCGAGTTTAAGACCGCAAGGAGAGCCTCATACTCGGAGATGTTGTTGGTGGCATGGAATTGAAGCTGATAAGCTAGAGGAATGGTGATCCTTCTGGGGTGAGCAAGACAGCACCTATGCCCCGTCCCCTAGAATTGAGAGCTCCATCGAAATGGAGCGACCAGAAGGATCGCGAGAAATGAGTGACAGGTTTTCATCGGGAATTCCTCTTGAACCGTGTCACTATGGGAAGAGGAAGGTGAGCAAGGTGCTCAGCAATGGCATACCCTTTTGGCTTTCTGAACTATGAAGGAAATATCAAATTGGGAGAGGAAGCTTTGCCAGCGTGCCAATCTGTCGGCAAGGACTGGCTTCTCAAGGAGATACCTAATAGGATCCATTCTAGAAATCAAACTCACCTTGTGAGCTAGGAAGTAGTGCTTCAATTTCTGCACTACCCAAACTAGCGCTGCACATGTTTTCTCCATTGTGGTGAGTTTGAGCTCGGAGGGATTGAAGAGCCTAGATAGGTAATAGACTGCCCTTTCTTTGCCGGATTCATCATGTTGGCGTAAGGACAGCTCCTAGGGAGTCCTCAATAGTTGACAGATACAGGATCAAGGGTTTCCTAGGTATGGGCGCCTGAAGCACGGGAGGATTCATAAGGTAACTCTTGAGCTCATCAAAGGCCTCTTGGCACTTGGCATTCCATTCAAAGCTGACTCCTCCTCTCACAGTTCATAGAAGGACGACACCTTTGAGAGTGCTGAGATATGAATCTCTTTATGAACTGGAGCCGACCAATCAAACCTCGAAGCTCAGATATGTTCTTGGGAGGAGGCATTTCATTTATTGCCTTGGCCTTGTGCGGATCTATTTGAATCCCCCGTTTGCTAACTATGAAGCCTAACAGCTTGCCTGAAGAAACCCCGAATACGCACTTCTTTGGATTCATCTTTAACTGATACTCTTGTGCGCGGCGAAATACCCTGGCAAGCAGGAGGAGTGTTCTCTTCTGGTCCGAGACTTCACCACGATATCATTCACGTAGACTTCGACATCAATATGAATCATGTCGTGGAAGATAGCTAACATTGCTCTTTGATAAGTGGCGCCGGCATTCTTTAATCCAACACCATGACCACATAGCAGTATGTTTCCCATGGGTGGTGAAAGAGGTTTCTCTTGGTCCTCCGGGCTAGGCGAATTTGATTGTAGCCTGAATACCCGTCCATGAATGATAGAGTTTCGAACCCTGTAGTATTATCAATCAGAACATCCAAGTGAGGTAGGGGAAATCGTCCTTTTGGACATGCCTTGTTTAAGTCCCGGAAGTCTATGCAGATTCGCACCCCCGTCCTTTTTTATGATCGGGACGATGTTCGCCACCCACAAAGGATAGAGGACTATACGAATGAACTTAGCCTTGTGTAGTTTATCAATTTCCTCTTTCATTTTCAAAGCGATGTGGGGGAGGAACCTCCTTATTTTGTTTTGAGCGAAACTGCCCCTGGCTTCAAAATCACCTGTGTTCCACCAAATCAGGGTCAATGCCGGG